>CAJQZJ010033704.1:260160-319104 GCA_907164525.1 Lophiomys imhausi | reverse complement strand
ACACACACACACACACACACACACACACACACACACACACACACACACACACATCATTTGCAAACTCTTCATATGAAATAGACTTTCCATGATACCTCAGTAGGAGTTAGGAGAAGTGGACTTGACTCTGGACCCTTTCAAACTCTAGGTAGTAGCTACAGACTACTGACACCCTGAACATGCTGTTTCTAGCCCACTTGTCTCCCACTTCACAGCTGTACATTCCTTGCATGCATTTAATTTGAAAGTGTCTCAAATTCCATAGGGCTAGTTAGAATAATCCAGTGTTTCATACTAAATTGACTCATAAGAAGAGAGAGCATGAGCTTATTGTGATGTGAACAGATGACCTTGGCTTAGGATTTACAAAGACAAAGTAGGTGTGGCTCCAGATCGCCTTTTTCAAGAGGGTGAGAGAACAACAGCACATCCAAGGTACGTGTTAGGTCTCAAACCTGGGACAAATGTCTGAGATCCCTATTTAACATATCAAAGCAGGTGTTGGCATCCACATTCTCCCAGTATCCCTGGGTTCTTGTTACCAAGCCTTCCCAGCTGGCAAACTCCACCACCACCTCCCACCCTACACTTCTTCAGCCCAGGTATTGGTGCTGGACTGCCCTTCCCCAAGCTGCCCTTCCCTATATAATCCAATTTACTTACCCTTCCTCTTTTGTGCCTCCTGGTTGATGCACCTAGTTCCTCCTCTCTCCCCTCTTCCTTCCCTTCCCCCTCTCCTCACAGGGCTCAGGGTCATGTCTACTCTGGGATTCTCCCATATGTCCCTGCCTCTGGCTGTCTCCCTCTTATCTGCAATAAACTTTCTCCTCCACTAGACCTAGGAGCAATCATGTCCTTTCTGTTTCTTTTTTTTTTTTCATTCAGTATAGAGTTGCCATACCTCAACTAGATGCCATCAGGGTTTTTGAAGACCCAGCAGTCTTGTTTAAACATCACCATTTTGCTTTCTCTAGGTAGTTGTAGTAGGAAAAATCCTAAAATAATGACCATCTACCTAATCTTCTAGATGCTACCACCACCCCCAGGAAAGAAAACTACACAATCAATGGGACCATTAATATGATGGGGTTTTCCTTTTATGGTTAGGTTATCCTGTACAGCACCATCAGACTCTAAAATATTCAATTATCTATTAGTCATAGAGGGTTTTGTGATGGTTAATCTTGATGGTCAGTTTGATTCCATCTGAGAGATGCCCACAGCTTAGGAAGCACACTGCTGAGTGAGTCTATGAGGTTGCTTCTAGAAGAGATGAGATCACAGGGCTATGACCTAATCACTGGCTTAAGCAGTTGAAAGATTCCAAATTTAAAAAGGTTATTAGGTGGTAGTAAATTATGGAAGTTGTGCCTTTGGAAGAAGTGGATCAGAGGATAAAGGGGCATTTCTTAGGCCTGGTCCTTCCTGTTATTCCCCTACACTTCCTGGTTACCTTGTTTCATCACATTCTTTTGGTAGTGATGTTCTGCCTTGCCTCTGGCACAAAGCCAAGGAGCCAGCTAACCATGGGCAGAAGTCATGAACCAAAATAAAAACCCTTCTTCCCCTTAGCTTTTCTCTCTGGTACTTGTCCTAGGAACAGACTGTCTGGGTGGCATGGGGTCATTCAGTTGCTAGTAGAAACTCATGTTAAACATGTAAAAAGAATGTAAAGCTCCCTGGACTTGAAGCTAGAAAACACATGATAAGAAATGCAGATAGCCCCTGGGATAAGAGTGGCTCCTAGCTGACCATTCCAAGGAAACTGGTTCTTTACCACAAAAAGAAACTGAAGGCTGCCAGCAAGGATAGACTTACCTAATATGCTTCCAGATAAGAACTCAACCAAGTCTTTTTTTTTCTTTTCTTCTCATGAAACCCTGAACAAAGAATCCAGCCAAGTGCTATGAGACTTCTCACCACCAGGACTGAGCTCTTAAACAGCTCAACAGGCATATGGTAATTAGTGTGCAGCAACGGAGAACCACTACCAGCTGTACAGACTTGGTGTATGCATTACAAAGGGTGACTTAAATCCTAGCCTGACCAGGTGCTTGCCTGGGATTCAGGGCGTTAATTCCTTCATAGCTATATTTTAGATATAATGGCACTAACTATATAGTGCAATTATTACAAATGCAATACATTAGCCTAACCTCTGTTCCTCAGTTGAATCAGAATCTCTCCAGATAAAATATATATTTGTATATATAATCTTGCTTGTTTTAATTTTATTTTATTTTTAAGAGTTGGCCAAATGATTTTCTTTCCCCAAGACAGGGTTTCTCTGTGTAACAGTACTGGGTGTCCTAGAACTCGATTTGTAGACCAGGCTTGCCTCCAACTCACAAAGATCTGCCTGCCTCTGCCTCCAGAGCGCTGGGATTAAAGGTGTGCGCCACCACGCCTGGCTGGCCAAATGATTTAATCTGTGGTTTCCCTCAGTCTCAAGACTACATAGAAGAACCATCTTTTTTTTTTTTTTTTTTTTTTTTTGGTTTTTCGAGACAGGGTTTCTCTGTGTATCCTTGGCTGTCCTGGACTCACTTTGTAGACCAGGCTGGCCTCGAACTCACAAAGATCCGCCTGCCTCTGCCTCCCAAGTGCTGGGATTAAAGGCGTGCGCCACCACCGCCCGGCTTAGAAGAACCATCTTTAAAATTGTTTCTCAAAGCAAGTCACCAGGGTACATGCCTATAACCCCAGCATTTGGAAGGTGGAGGAGGAAGGATCAGGAGTTCAAGGTCACCCTTGCCTATATAGTGAATTTGAAGGCAGGCTGGGCTACATAGAAAATTAAAGGTTAGTCTGGGCCATAGTAGACCTCATCTCAAACCCCTATCCCCCCCTTTTTTATCACAACAGGAACCTCCAACAAAGCATACCTAAAAGTGAATTGTTCTTCTTTCAAAGTTTTTCCTTCCTTTTTATTTATTTTTTTGAGGAGTTCCAGGAATTCACCCTATGTAGACCAGGCTGGCCTTGAATTTACTATGCAGCCAAGGATTACCTTGAACTCTGATTCTGTCTCTGCCTTCCTAGTGCTAAGATTTAAGAGTGTTACAATTCCTCAAATTATTTTTTTTAATTATGTATAGGTTTGTAACTGTGTGTGGGTATGTTCATGTGAGGTCATGTGCTTGCAGAGGCCAGAAAGCATCAGATCCACTGAACTGGAGTTCCAAGCAGTATGAGCTAGGAATAGAATTCTGTCCCTCTGCAAGAACAGTACTCTTAACCACTGAGCCATTTCTCTGGTCTCAAAATTCATACCACCATCTGTCTTAGGGTTTCTACTGCTGTGATGAAACACCATGACAAAAAGCAACTTGGGGGAAAAAGGGTTAATTTGGCTTACACTTCCATTTTACTCTTCATCACTGAAGGAAGTCAGGACAGGAACTCAAACAGGGCAAGGCAATAACCCGAAGGCAGGAGCTAATGCAGAGGCCATGGAGGGGTACTGCTTACTGGTTTGCTCCTTGTGACTTGCTCAGACAGCTTTCTTATAGACCCTAGGACCGCCAGCACTGGGATGGCATCCACAATGGGTTGGGCCCTCCCTCATCAATCACTAATTAAGAAAAGGGTCTGGAGAGATGGCTCAGCAGTTAACAGCACTGACTGCTCTTCCAAAGGTCCCGGGTTCAAATCCCAGCACTCACATGGCAGTTCACAGATGTCTGTAATTGCTGGGCATGGTGGCGCGCATGCCTTTAATCCCAGCACTTGGGAGGCAGGGGCAGGCAGATCTCTGTGAGTTTGAGGCCAGCCTGGTCTACAAAGTGAGTCCAGGACAGTCAAGAATACACAGAGAAACCCTGTCTTGAAAAACCTAAAAAGAAAAAAAAAAAAAAAGAAAATGCCCTACATCTGGATCTTATGGAGGCAATTTCTCAACTGAAGTTCCCTCCGTTCAGACGACCCTAGCTTGTGTCAAGTTCACATAAAATTAGCCAGGACACCTGATCTTCCATCTAAATTTCCTAGGTCAGAGAACTGCAAAACCTTCCCCCTTTCTGCCTTCTAGTCAGCAGTCCATGTGCTGCTCTTCTCACTCAGAACTCCTCTGCTTCTCATCTTTTCCTCTCTAGCCTCTTAGCTGGTCTTGTTTTCTACCTAAAATCCAATATCCTGCTTTTCGCTAGTTAAAAACAAAAGCCAAGGGCTGGAGAGATGGCTCAGCGGTTGAGAGCAGTGAATGCTCTTGCAGAGGACCCGGGTTCAAATCCCAGCACCCAAATGGCAGTTCACAGCTGTCTGTAATTGCCAGGTGTGGTGGCACATGCCCTTAATCCCAGCACTTGGAAGGCAGAGTCAGGTGGATCTCTGTGAGTTCAAGGCCAGCCTGGTCTACAAAGGGAGTCCAGGACAACCAAGGCTACACAGAGAAACCCTGTCTTGAAACACCAAAAAAAAAAAAAAAAGCCAAGGCTTCTTCTAAAAGCACAGCACAGGAAGCCTTCTGTGGATGGGGCAATAGCCTGCTCTAGCACCTTTATCAGTGTTTTATGTTTGGTTTAAGTTTGAAGACAATTTTACTATCATTTAAGAGAAAAATAGTACAAGTTAATACTAGCAGCTGCCATGAGGAAAGGTAGAGAGAAAAGACAAGCATGTTAAGTTACGCTAGGTGTGGTGGCGCACACCTTTAGTCTCAGCACTCAGGAGGCAGAGGCAGATGGATCTCCTTGAGTTTGAGGCCATCTTGGTCTACACAGAGAGCTCCAGGATAGTCAGGGCTATTCAGGGAGACTGTCTCAAGAAGTAAACATAAACAATACAAAATCTAGACATAGTATAGAAATAGCTTATTAGGAAAGGAAAAAAGCACTCCTAAGAATAGAAGTGGGCTAGTGAGATGAGCAGAGAGCCCCCAAAGCTGGTGAAATCCTTACTAAACCAGCAATACATGGCCACCGTCAAGATGTCTGTTTGGACCTTGCTCTTCCTCTTTGTCTATGCAGCTTATTTGCATCAGCCTTCCCCTAATTAATGCCTATTGAGCTCTGGAACTCAGAGCTCAAGTTCTACTAATTCAGGAAGCCTTCTCCGACATACCTCTAGTGACTTTCTCCCAACTCCCTTACAGGCTACAGTGCCTCACACTACTTGTCAAACTTGATTGCAGCTGGCTGCTCACCTAATCTCTTGCTATTAGTATCCCCAGTTAGTTATCAAACCAGGGTAAATTCCTACTGAATGAGGCTGAGTGAACGAGAGTAAACATTCCCAAACATACCCTAAAATGAACTTTTTAGTAACCTCTGGTCAAGCTCAGAGGCCATGACCTCTAACAGGCTATTTATGGAAGATTCTGAGTAATTTATCAGGGTGCTGGGGATTGAACCCCAGGTTTTGTACATACTCAGTGGCACTCTAGAGCTACATCCACAGCTCTTGAGCTCTTTGGGTCCCCCCCAATCTTTTTTTTGTTTTTTGACACAGGGTTTCTCTGTGTAGCCCTGGCTGTCCTGGATCTCCTGATCTCACAAAGATCCACCTGCCTCTGCCTCCCAAGTGCTGAGATTAAACGTGTGTGCCTCCAATGCCCAGCTTTTGGGTTCTCCCCTTTAAAGATCCCTCATGTGACCACTTAGCTCGTTTCCTGAAGGAATAATGGTGGGACTATGGTTTATGATAGGGGTTTCAGAAACTACACAAGGCTCAGAATGTTTCCAATGGGTAAGGAAGAGTGTGAACAGTTGTGTGCTTCATAAACTTTGTCAGGGTCTCAAGAGTCCCAAGCTGGCCTCCAATTCACTATGTTGCCAAGAATGACCTTGAACTACCCTATTTCAGCATCCCAATGGCTAGGTAGGATTCACAGGTGTTCACCACACCTGGTGTCTCTGAATGTCCCAATGGCTAGGTAGGATTCACAGGTGTTCACACCTGGTGTCTCTGAATGTCCCAATGGCTAGGTAGGATCCACAGGTGTTCACCACACCTGGTGTTTCTGAATGTCCCAATGGCTAGGTAGGATCCACAGGTGTCACCATACCTGGTGTTTCTGAATTTTTGTTTCGTAAGATGTACATCTATAATGAATGAAATCTGAAGATTTTCTGTGCCACATTTTGAGACTTTAGTTATTTTACTGACTGTATAGAGCAAATCCTTGAAGTGTATATATGGGTTGAAGTTTGTGAGACTTTGTGTGTGATTGGTTCTTATAAACAAGAGAGGGGAGCACCTAGGTCATCAAGTCAGAGATTGTCCTCTCTACAAAGACTGTAGAAACATGCTTCCTTCAAGATCTGGTTAATGTGCAAGTAAGGACCTTGGCCTCAGTACAGTGCATAGTCCTTGTGGGAGAACTCGGGGATGCTGCAGTAAAGTTCAGCAGGGTTCTGGGGTAAGCTGTTCTCTGGTACACTTCCTTCTTGCTGTTATTGATGCTGCTGTGGGTCCTTTCATTATCACTGACATTCAATAGCTTGAGATTCCTGGAAGGCTCAGGCCTTATTCCTCTTCGATGTGGGGAACAGTGGTTATCTTCCTCCTCACTATCATTTCTTCTTTTCTCACAGGATGGAAATCTCTGCTGCTTTTCAACTGTGTGGAAATGAAGGCTGGGGAATGTGAACAGAATGATAAATACCAAAGTCATTCTTACTTGCCTAAGAAAACATGGTGAACCATCTCTGTGATGGAAGACTATATTCCCTAAGTTTGTGGGACTTTAAAGGATTCTGAATGTAATGATTTGAAATTTTGCTGAGTCAATGTTGAGTCACGTTAGACCATTACTCTCAGGATCCACATCCCAACTCATCATGTAACATTGTTGGATCAAAGAGGGATCATTGCACATTGTGGCTGTTTGATTGCCCTTAATGTAGGAATTAAATTCTGTGATGGTGCTTGACAACTAACAGGGCTGTTATGACTTGCCTTATACCTACTACTGTGGTTTTCACCTTGCCAGAAAACAAAATAACAAAACTTTACAGCAATGTAAAATCCAATCTTGTAATGATAATCAGGCAAATTGAACAGATAAGTGGTTTCTCCAAGAACCTGATACAAAACCAATCCCTGAAAACAGCTTTTTTGTTGACTTGAGATCTGAGAAATACAGAGTCTTGGAGGCTGACCTTCTAGGATGTTCCTTGGGGCAGAGTCTTAAAAGAAATGGCACTAGTCATATGCTGTGCAGGTAATAGCCAAACACTTGAGTAGAAGGGTGCAACACAGCCAGAGAATGTCACATGAGAAGAATCAAAACCACCTACAAGCCAGTGTTCCTCCCTAGGCACAGAGTGGCTAACAGAGGTCAGAAACTCAGGTTGACCACACTCAGCTTTGAATTTCAACACTGACAGGGCACTTGTGTGACTGAACAAAACTAGTGTTTCTGAGTGCCTTTTTTTCCACCTTCAGAATGATCCTAACACTTTCTTCTTAAAGTTACGTGGTCTAGAGAACGCTGAGTTCCTCTCAGCTCTCTATACTACAGACAGGACACATGGGCAGGATCTTTTGCTGCTGCATTCTCTATCCAGAAGTGCTCTCTAGGCCCATCCTCTTCCTGAGCATGGACTTTGAAGAGGAAAGCAAAATGGTGTCACTGTTTGTAAAAGGTCTGTTTGTTTTTGAAGCAGGATCTGTGTGTCTCAGGTTAGTCTGGAGCTTAATCTTCCTGCCTCCCCTGAGAATGCCTGCCCCACCCACTTCTAGCTTTTCATCTACTTATTTAGTTTTTGAGATAGACTCTCCCCAAGTTGCCCAGACTTGAGCTCCCAGGCCTGGGAAATTTGCCCCAGCCTCCTGAGTGCTGGGATGACAGGTGGGCCCCTTCATTTTGAAGGTCTTTAAAACAAAATTCAACTACTTATGGTTACAAAAGCTGGATTTGAATTCATACAGCTAAAAATTTTGAGAACTTAACTTTTACTAGCATTACTTTTACTTTTCAGGGCTAGAGACTGATCCAGGCAGGCCAGGCAGACACATGCTAGACAAGCCCTCTCTCTAGCCCTAAGGTATATCCACCATCCCTACATTTTTCTTTGAAGGGAAGCAGGCACAGAATCAGAAACATTAGCTATGTTTCTCTATGCTGAGACAAGACATTGACAAATGTCACACTGAAAGGTGTTAGGGCTGTTAAGACTCCTCTGCTCATGAGCCTGGACTGATGCTGAAGAACTGAAGTAAATATAGGAGCTTGAGAGATGGCTCATCCATTAAGAGCACTTACTGCTCTTGCAAGAAGTCCCTCAGAGTTTGGTTCCCAGCCCCACATGGTGGTTTACCTTTCCACACATTCTTCTGGCTTCTGTGGCCACCAGGCATGCATGTAGCACACACATATACACAAAGGCAAAACACTTATGCACATAAAGTAAAATCTCCAAACAGAATAAATCACCGCTGGTCAGGTCTCCCTCTGTCCACCACTATTTCCTGCCTATTAGGGGTAGAAGCAAATCAGACAATATAGCTTTTTAAAAATTATTTAATTTAGTAGGTTTTTTTTTTTTGAAAAAAAGCAATAAGGCAAAAAAACTGAAAATATATATATATATATAGTCTTGTTTTGCTTTCATGTGACTTTATTCCATCTTCAGGACTTCTAAGTTTCTTCCATTAGCAAGGATCTGGGAATCAAGCTAGAAATGTAGTGCAGATATAGAGGGAAAGGGGCTAATGCAAGGAGGTTCCTTGGGAAATTTCCATTCTATCCAAAGTCTCCAGAAATGGTGCCCATTTTATGGGCCTCCCTGGAGTAACCCCTTGTGCTGGGGAACGCCTTCTTAGGAGGAAATTCCCTAGTGCTCAATCTTTGATCATGTTTGATCTAGGGAAGGAGAGCCAGTGAGGAGGGACTGAAAGTACTAATTTACCTAGTAAAACCCAATTTCCCCGGAGGGATAGCTTCCTCTGGAATGGTATTCTCCCCAAGGACCCACAATGGCCCAGGCTTGACAGTTAAGAAACAAAAACAAAATTACTAACAAAAAGTACACAAGGAAGGCACCTCAATTTATGACCCTCAACCAAGGGTGGGTTGCACAAGGGTTACGTACATTTCTGAACAAGAAACTAAAACTAATACTGAAAAAATGAAGAAGGAAGCCAGGGCCCAGCAGGAGCAGTTCCCACAGGGCACCAGAGCTCTTAGCTCACATCCTTGGAGGGAAACTCTTGGGATTAAGCTTGAGCTGGCTGGGACATAAGGAAGCTAGGAATCATCTTCCTGACTTTCTACCCATACTCCTCTTAAGGAAGGAAACTGAGGCAGGAAAAAGACTAAAGACTAGGATTTAAGAGCCAGGTGACCAGGAAAGCTAAGGGAGCAGCAGGTCACTGTCAAACAAACCCTCCTCCTCGTCACTGTTCAGCATCTGCCACACATGACCCTGCTTGGGGCTGCAATGCTCCTCAAAGACGGAAAGTAGAGGAGCGCCAGCCCATATTAACATGAATCAGAGAGTCCCAGGGAGACAGGTGATATTAAAAAAAAACAAAAAACAAAAAAACAAGATTCTTATGGAAAAGAGGAAAACCAACAAAAAACAAAAGAAAAAAAGAAAAAGGAAAAAAAGATTTTCTCTACATATACATATATATAATATATATAATACTATATATATTATACATATAATATATATATGATATACAAATGATTTAACACATTATTCCAGAGGTGGCGCCAATCCATTGGGACTTTCAAGATGAAAACATTTGTTACAGATTCTGAAGTGTACAGAATGGCTCAGGCAATGTTTTGCTCCAGACTGTGGCACAAACCCAAACTGGTTCTGTGCCAGGAGAGAGAAGCCAGAAAGGCAATGAAAGATGGGATGAGGAGGGACTGGGAAGGTACAAGTGGCTAGCAGTCTTCTTCTACCCTGCCTGTGTTCTCAGATGTTCTCTATCCGAGGGAGTCCATAGACCCCTTTATGAGGATAGTGTGATCCTCTTATCAATGACAAATGAGGCCTCTTGTTGTCAAAGTAGACAGAACAGCAGAGGGGGTGTTGTATGTCAGTGAAGATAAAATCTCCAAGAATGTAACTCAATATTCCACCTCTAGAGAACAATCTCTTCTGTAGATGTTTCAAAACCTTAGTTATCTACACACGATGCCCCGTAAACCAACCCCATGCGTGAGCACATTTTATAACATTGAGACCTATGCATGATGCCTCTGCTGGTTAAATCTTACGTGTTTCTTTTTAAAGGAACTTTAAAATCAGTTCTTGCTCTGAACAGCACCAAAATGCTTACAATCACAATCTTATACAGATCTTGGCTGAGAAGTACACTACAAGGGAGGGTGAATGACGTCACCTCATATGAGGCACAGGGAGAAGACCACAAACACTTACTTGCCTTTGCAGATGTGGAGTAACACTAACTTTCAGCCACTAAACCGCTCCCTTACAAACATGGTATCTACTACGTCGATTTCAGCGTCAATCAGCTAAGGCAACCAGCCAATCACCACCACGGGTGTCTGCTTCTGGTGATTGATTTGGAAAAAGTGATTAGTTAAGACAGACAAATTTGAGGAAAGCACTTGGTAAGAGTCCCAACTGCCAGCCTTCCCACACGTCCTCTGCCGTCTTCTCCGATCAGCCCTCTTCCTTTCAGTTACAGCTGCTTCAGAAAATGTCTGGGCAAGAGACCCAGTCCTGCTTTTCCTTACATTCCCAGTACTCGCCCCTATAAACATGGGTTAGCTCCTTGGTGACAGGGTCCTTCTTCCGCTCAAACCACAGTGCTTTATAGGGGTCATATGGTGTGCCTAGAAGGGAAGAGAATGAAAAGCAAGATTAGAGCAGGCACTCGCCATGTATCAAGAAATCAGTGTAGGGGACAGGTTTATTACCATCTTCTGTGGCTTTCATAGCTTCTGCTTCTCTCTTCTTCCTGGAAAGCCTCTGTTTCTCCTCCAGGCGCTGCTTCTCAGCATTTGCTTCATCCCAGCGCCCATTTTCCATTAGTCTCTGGTCAGGCCGCAGCCTGCTGTCTGTGGGCGCAGTGCCCCCTTCCCAGGCATTGAGAGTGAGGGCGAGCTCTGAGAAGTAGTACATGTTTTCTGCGTTCTTCCTAAGAACACACAAGACAAAGGAAAGGCAGTTCTACAGCCTCAATCCAGCCCAAGGAGCAACAGCTCAGAACACTGTCCTACATCTAAGTGTCCCACAAGTGGAAACACTCTAAAGCCTTATCAGGTAATCCCAAAGAAGACAGCCAAACTGTACCACTCCCACCCTTCCTCAACATCACTTTATCCAATAGTTATCTGCAGCATCTGCATTCAGAATCATCTACGTTCATCAGGAATTCAACTTTCAAAATTGCCTCGTCCCTATTTCCTTTGCTTCCTTTCAGACCGTTTTCTGGGAAAATCTGGCTATTTCTGTAGACACAATATATAAAATGATGACAAGAGACAAATGGCCTGCATTTGTTTCCAAAGTTCTGTGCTTTATCTCATGGGCCTGTAGAGGAAATTGTTAGCAGGTGGAAATCTCCTTTCTCTCCAGCTGTTTTTGAAACATTCTTCTGTGAATTGCAGGGACAATGCAGGGCATGGTGTTGCATGCCCTGTAACCCAGCTCTTGGAAGGTACAAGAAGGATCAGATCAGGACTTCAAAGAGAGACTCAGCTATACAGTGAGAGCACCCTGTCTCAAAAATAGAACACTACGCTACCAGGCATGGTGGTATACACCTTTAATCCCAACACTCGGGAGACAGGCGGATCTCTGTGCATTTGAGGCCAGTCTGGTCTACAAAATGAGTCCAGGACAGCCAGGGGTACACAGAGAAACCCTGTTTCGAAAGACCAAAATAAAACAACACCCCCCCCCAAAACAAAACAAAACAAAACAAAGAAACAAAAATATAAAGATTCTTTTGAGTGATGATTTGATGGGCCTTTAGGAAAGAGAAATACAACTTGGCATATGTTTGGTGAGGTCAGGTCCTGGAACAAAGCATACAACTCCAACTACATGAACAATCTCTGATAATCCCTGCAAAAGTTCTGATTCCCATGGTTAGACCCCCAGATAACCATAAAGAAAGCAGGCAGAACACCTGCACACCACTCCAGAGTTAAGGGCAAAGCCCCCAGGAGCTCACAGTACTCACGGTAAAGGATTCCTCTTCCACAGCATGACCCTACTTTCTTCTGTTTCGTGGCCTCTCTGCCGAGCATCACCCCCATTTTCCCCACAGGCTGGCTGAACTTTGAAACAGTCCATTTTCTCATCCCATGTCCCCAGGAGGGCAAAGTGAACTTTTCCTGATGGGTCTGTCACCTCACCTGTCACCTATAAGGATGGAGAGCACAGCTTTGGGGCAGAGCGACCACTGTGGGGTGCTTTACCTAACTAATCTAGAAGTCCTTGAGTAAGTACTGCTAAATCTGGCTTATCATAAACATTATGGAGTTAGCCACTAAGTTTTTTTGTTGATTTTTTTTCTAGGCTTTTCACGACAGGGTTTCTCCATGTATCTTTGACCAGGCTGGCCTTGAATTCATAGAGATCTGCCTGCCTCTGCCTCCTGAGTGCTGGGATTAAAGGAGTGTGCCACCATGCCCGGCTGTGGATGATTTTTTTTTTTTAACTTAATGCATGAGTTACTCTATCTGCATGTACACCTGCAGCCAGAAGAGGGCATTAGATCACATTGTGGATGGTTGTGAGCCACCATGTGGTTGCTAGGAATTGAACTCAGGACCTTTGGAAGAGCATTAGCCAGTGCTCTTAACCACTGAGCCATCTCTCCAGCCCCTGATGATGACTGAATTTTTTTTTTTTTTTTTTTTTTTGGTTTTTCAAGACAGGGTTTCTCTGTGTAACAGCTCTGGCTGTCTTGGACTCGCTTTGTAGACCAGGCTGGCCTTGAGCTCACAGTGATCTGCCTGCCTGTGCCTCCTGAGTGCTGGGATTAAAGGCATGTGCCACCACGTCTGACTAAATTTCCATTTTTCAACACAGAGTTTCTCTATGTAACTCTGGCTATCCTGGAACTCAATCTGTAAACCAGGCTGGCCTTAAACTCATGGATCTGCACAATAAGTGCTCTTAACCACTGAGAGATCTTTCCAGCCTCTAAACTTGTCTTTCACTTCCTCATGTGTTGTTCAGAAGAAACTGGCTCAGTAATGCATTTGGTTCCTTTTCTGGTTTTCTTCTTTCTGTCCACTTTTCAGATCTACAAATTTTGGACATATGTCTTTCTATCTACCTACCTCTCTACATACACACACACACCAGTCCTTCTAAGGGATGCACACTAAATAAAAATATTTACATTTCAACCTCTCTTACCTTTCTTGCTACATCTCGAGAGAAGTAGCTATAAGGAACAAATTTAAGATTACACTTGTCTCCTGTCTTGTGATTTATGATGTCAATCTCACCAGACTGTAAAGGAAAAGAAAAATGGATTAGTTTTATGAAGACTGACATGAATTTTACATGTGAGTGTTCCCTTGTTTAAAAATTAGGTCCTACTCAGACCCAGGGCAGTGTAGAACCCCTCTGCAATCATGGTATTTCAGGTTGGAATTAAGGTCGAACAGCACTGTGTGTGTGTCACATGTTGGTAACATGGCTTGACCTTCATTCAGTATACCTACTGAAATGCACACGAATAATCTACCCTGAACAAGTCCCTCACTAGGACCCTTCTAGAATTCTTTTTTTTTAAATAATTTATTTTTATTTTATGTACATTGGTGTTTTGACTGCATGTATGTCTGTGTGAGGGTGTTAGTTCCCTGGGAACAGGAATTATAGACAGTTGTGAGCTGCCATGTGGGTGCTGGAAATTGAACCCAGGTCCTCTGGAAGAACAGCCAGTGTTCTTAACCACTGGGCCATCTCTCCACCCCCCTTCTAGAATTCTTTTGCTTAACACAAATTACAGTTTCAAGCAAGTTCTACATGACAGATCTTCCTATAGATGTCATTTATTTAATTTTTATCTAATTTCTACCTTTCAAAGATATAGCTTAATTCAACATCTACCATGAAGCCCTTCTCCAGAAGACATATTCCCTCTTTTCTGACTGTAGTTCAAGCAATCTTACCTTAAAGATAACATTTAATTAGAAAATCTCTTAGCACATCTCCTGTACTAGGGTATTTTGTTACATACCTTTCAACCCACACGTCACAATAATTCCTAGAGGGCCTTGTCTGACTTTGTAACCCTAGTACCTAGGGCACTGCTTGGCAATAAACATTTCATGAATAGCAGAAGCATTAAGAGCTGGAGGTTAGCCGGGCGGTGGTGGCGCACGCCTTTAATCCCAGCACTTGGGAGGCAAGAGGCAGGCGGATCTTTGTGAGTTCGAAGCCAGCCAGGTCTACAAAGCGAGTCCAGGACAGCCAGAGATATTCAGAGAAACCCTGTCTCGAAAAAAAAAAAAAAACCAAAAAAAAAAAAAAAGAGCTGGAGGTCAAGTAACTATGGTTTATATCCTTTACATTGGCCAACAGAGTCCTAGTCGTCATTGGTACAAGTTATAATTTGGTCATTCATAAATAATAATTTGTAGATAGAAATAGAATTTTATGGAGGTAGGACTACTGCCTGAGAAAACCCTTAGGAGAAACTGATGATACAGTAAAAACAGTCTGGGATGAGCTACAGCATCGGAAATATAAGAAAGGTTGTCTGAAGAGGTGTTCTGAACTTAAGAGGTACTTTGGGTACCATTGCTCACCTGATCTATCCACAACTTGCCCACAATAATGTTGTGTACTGTTGTGGTGACTTTTTTCCAAGTGTAATGGTGCCCAGTTGCATGGAAAATGCAGTGGATGGTACCTAGAAGCAAAAGTTACAGTCAGGTATCAGAAAAACAGTATCATGCATACCAGAAATAAGACTGACTTCCTTCTATTATATTTCTTACTAAAAAAAAAAAAAAAAAAGCAAGTCAAAAAAATAAAAAAGGTAAAACTTTCTTAAATGTGTCGGTTTACTTTTATTTACTTGGTTTTAAGTATATGAATAAAATATAATTAGATGATGTCAGATAATGACAATTGATACATTTTAGCTAGGGAGTTGTATTTTATAATATCACTTTCAAAATTTACAGAAACAAGGCAAATGTACCCCATCATGAAGAAAATAACATTGCACTGTGGAAGGAACATGTATTGGCAATCAAGACTAGTAATCAGCTGTGTGACCTTAAACAAACCACTTATCTCTGTGTCTTAATAGTAAGAGTGGAAAAGCAGAGATAGGAGAGCTTCAGAATTGGCACTGGACGCAGTCCTGGCTTCGTCACTCACTAGATGTACAATCCTATGTTACATAATAATTTGTCTGGTTTTGCTGTGGTTACTGGAAGAGAATCTTTTGACTGGTAATTTCTCAAGAGAAATTATCTTAGTTGGGTTGATACTTTATGCTGCTGAGGTGACTCTGTGGGTCACTGACAGTTAATGCTAATGAAATAAACTCAGGATGAGAGCAAGCCAGGTTAGAAAGATGACCCATGAAGTTGGAAAGTTGGAACTGAGTCAACTATTATCATCATACCTACTAACCTTCAAGAAGGGAAGACATATTGAAAAATTAAATCTAATAGAATTAATCAAGCTCACATAATGAAACCACAATAAAATCTCTGAAGGCCAAAATTCAAGAATAATATGTCCTGATTCCATGGGGGAGCGGTCATAGAAGTGCTGTAAACAGAACCTTCCTTGCTTCAGTTTTAAAGTCTCTTCATTGCACTAACCCTGATTTGTACACTAAATGACAGCACCATTGTTTGTACAACACTTCCTGAGTTCCACAAGTCGTTCCTGCAACTTTTTAAAACTAATGGGGATGGAGAGATGGCTCAGTGGTTAAGAGCACTTTTTGTTCCTCAAAGGATACAGTTTGGTTCCTAAAAGTTACATAGTGACTCACAACCATCTAGAACTCTAATTCCAGAGATCTGTCTGACATTCTCTTGGGCACCAGGCACATGCATGATACACATACACACATGTAGGCAAAACACACAAACAAAATAAGATAGATAAATCTAGAAAAACATTTTTTTCAATTTTCAAACCTGAGGGAACTTAGGGATCCCTGGAATTTATAGCCTCTTGGTCCAAAATATGGGAACCTTAACACCCCCAAACTTGTGGCTTATATCAGAAGCAAGGGCAATCTTAATGGGGACTGTGCCCTTATGGCATCTGTAAATACTGTGGATGTCAGGATTACATTTACTATATACACTGAATTTTTTTTTGGGGGGGGTTGTTGAGACAAGGTTTCTCTGTGTAAACAGGGTGGCCTCAAATTCACAGAAATCTGCTTGTGTCTGCCTCCTGAGTGCTGGAATTAAAGGTGCATACTACCACACCCAGCTTACACTGAATATTTTAACTTCCTTTGGTCGGTTTTATCATCAATAGAGTTGGGAAACCACATTCTGGTCAGCAGTAAAAACCTATTTGTTTGCTCATTAAGGATCTTGTAACTTAACAGGTACTTAGTAGGTAAAGCTTCCAGATGAATACTAATCAAAATTCATGGTAGGATCATAAGTATCTGAGGTCTCAAACTCACTCTCTCTCTATGTGTGTGTGTGTGTGTGTGTGTGTGTGTGTGTGTAGTTAAGAGCACTTGTTGCTCTTGCAGAGGGACCTGAGTTCTGTTCCCAGTACTCATGTCAGGTTCTTGCAACTGCCTGTATCTCCAGCTCCAGGGGACCCAATGCCTTCTTCTGGTCTCCAGAAGCATCTGACAATCTAGGCAAACACATACACAGATATACATATATACACATAATAAAAAGAAATTTTAAAGAAAGAAGAATTTCACGTTGAATTATAAGGGAACTTAACCAGCTAAAACAATCCTGAAAATGAACAGAGCTGGAAGATTCACACTTTCTAATTTCAAACTTATTACAAAACCATACTAACCAAAACAATGTAGTATTGGCATAAAGACAGCAGGTTATGCAGCAAATCAGAAAGCTCAGAAACAAGGCCTTACATAGACTCTCAAATGATTCTGATGAGGTGCCAGGACCATTCAATAGAAAAAGGACAATCTTTAATCTACATACAAAATGAAGCTAGATGTCTTTTGAATAGTATACAAACATCAATTCCAAGGGTCAAACACCCAATGTCACACTTCAAACTATATAAAACTCAAAAGAAACCCAACAGTGGTGGCACATGCCTTTAATCCCAGCACTTGGGAGGCAGAGGTAGGTGAATCTCTGAGTTTGAGGCCAACCTAATCTACTGAGGTCTGTTCCAGGACAGCCAGAACTACAAAGAGAATCCCCGAGGGCAAAAGCTTCAAGACATTAGATTAGTAATGACTTTTGGGAAATAACACTGAAAGCATAAGCAACAATAAAAACAAAAAAAAAATGGTTCTTTTGAAAATTAAACATTTCGTACATCAAAGGGCAATACTATGGGGTAAACAGGCAACTCAAAGAATAGAAGAAAGCATTTCTAAATCCTATTTTTGTAAAGGAATGATATCCAGACTTTAAAAACTCAACAAAACAACTCAATTTAAAAACTGGCGAAGGGGGCTGGAGAGATGGCTCAGTGGTTAAGAGCACTAGCTGCTCTTCCAGAGGTCCTGAGTTCAATTCCCAGCAACCACATGGTGGCTTACAACCATCCACAATGTGATCTGTTACCCTCTTCTGGCTGCAGGTGTGCAAGCAGATAGAGCACTCATATACATAAAATAAATAGATAAATAAATTTTTAAAAAAACAAAAACAAAACAAAACAAACAAAAAAAACCTGGCGAAGGAGCTAGGCACCAAAAACAAAACAAAACAAACAAAAAAACCTGGCGAAGGAGCTAGGCACTTTAGTCTCAGCACTCGGGAGACAGAGGCAGGCGGATCTCTGTGAGTTTGAGGCCGGCTTGGTTTACAAAACGAGTCCAGGACAGCTAGGCTGTGTTACACAGAGAAACCTGTCTCAAAAAACCCAAAAAACTAGCCGGGCAGTGGTGGCGCACGCCTTTAATCCCAGCACTTGGGAAGCAGAGGCAGGCGGATCTTTGCGAGTTCGAGGCCAGCCTGGTCTACAAAGTGAGTCCAGGACAGCCAGGGCTACACAGAGAAACCCTGTCTCGAAAAACCAAAAAAAAAAAAAAAGAAAAAAACCAAAAAACTGGCGAAGGTAAGGTAGGTGTGGTGGCATACCATTTTAATCCCGGCACTCAGATGACAGAGGCAGGCAGGTCTTTAAGTTCCATGCCAAACAAACATACATATCGAGAGCCTGTCTCAAAAAAACCCAAAGCAACAAAACCTGCCAAAGGGCCCAGGCATAGTGGTGCACACCTTTGCTTCTAGCACTCAGAAGCAGTGCATCTTAGTGAAGTTAAGGCCAGCCTGGCCGACATTTTGAGATCCAGACAGCTAGAGTTACAAAATCTCAAAACAACTCCTAAATTCCTAAAAACAAATGGCAAAAGACTTACATAGACCCCTCTAAAGTACATACACAAGTCATTAAAAAGCACATGAAAACATGTTCCACACCAGTGTTAAACTAAAAGCACATGAGATACACTTCACAATACTTAGAGTGGCTACCATTAATGAATGTAAGAATGAATGAACAACAAAGACATGGGATAACTATAGCTTTGGCACACTGTTGGGAGGGATATAAAATGGAAAACAGTGTGGAATTTCTCAAAACATTAAAAAGAGAATTACCATGTGATCAGCAAGTCTAGTACTAGTATACCCTCAAAAGAAAAGAAAGTAAGAACTCTAAGATTTACACTCAGCTTCACAGAAGATTTCATAAGCAACAGTTAAAAACACAGAAGCAACCTGTGGTCATCAACAGGTGGACACATAAAAAAAAGCTAGTTCATGTGTGTTTATACAGTGTAATAGTAATAGCTTAAAAAGAGAAATTCTAACATTGACCACTGAAGAAAAAGACCCTGAAATGACAAATGCTTTTTAGTCACAGATCTGTCAAAATTATACAAAAAGTAGAGTAGCGGCTTTCTGAGTCTGAAGGAAGGGCAAAATGAGCAGTTAGTATTTAGTGGGTAGGGAGTTTCAGCTGTGCAAAATGAAGTATCTTGGAGTCAGGTGGTTCATAGTGTTCACATACCATTATGAATGTAGTAAATAGCACTGAACTACATAACATGTTTGAAATGTGTGTGTGCGCGCGCGCACGAGAGAGAGAGAGAGAGAGAGTGCGCATATGTGAGCATGCATGTGTGTATTTACAATAAAATATTTGAGGAAAAAAACATACAGAAGGCCAGAAGACAGCAGAATAACATATTTAAAATGTTGAAAGACTATCAAAGGAAGAATTCTATATCCAGTAAAACTATCCTACATAAGCAAGGAGAACTCAAGAGTCATTCCCAGATCAACAGAATTGAAATGATCTATTTCCTAAGACACTCTGAAAGGACACACGTCAACAACTTCAATCCACATTAAGAAATTAAGAGACCAGTAAAGCTATGTATTAGAGTATTTAATTTTTTCTGTAAAATTTGTAAAGTATTTGCATAAATAAACAATATAAAGTTATGTGATAAGATTATAAAGCATACAAATACAATTCTAAGGGGCTGGAGAAATGGCTCAGCGGTTAAAGGCTCTTCCAGGGGACCCAAGTCTCATTAGTAGCATGCATGTCTGGTGGCTCAGAGCTATATATAACACCAGCTCCAGGGGATCTGACACCTCTGGCTTCTGTGGGAACTGCACTGAACACACATGTACACACACACACACCCAAATTAAAAATAATAAAAATAAATCTTGACAGGGTTTATCTGTGTAACAGTCCTGGCTGTTCTGGAACTACTGACCTCAAACTCAAAGACATCCATCTGCCTCTGCCTCCTTGAGTACTGGGATTAAAGGAGTGTGCCACCATGCCCAGGCAAGAATAAATCTTAAAAGACTTCACACACACACATTTGCAAGAAAATCAGTGCAGAATTAGAAATGGCATCAGCTGCAAATTTCTAGTGTGCTTCCAACTCTACATGGCAGGGTTCCTACTCCCAGGCCTCATCTTTTTGATCCTAATACAAAAATAACCTGTAATCCAGTAAAATAAAAGTTCCATCTTACCCAGGATTCACTCATTACATAAATGACACCTAATCCATCAAGTAGAGGAGAGGGGACCATAGGAGAGAGATTAGACAAGAAACCTAATCTTGTAATCCTAAATGTTCTTTGTGTAGATGGAACTAGACTGCTAGAGTAATGAGAAAATGCCATTAAAACAATGTTTTAAAGGCATGCTAAGATCTATATTCTAAGGTATACTTATAGACAAAAAGTAAATCCACTACAGCGGCAACGAATTTATGCAGGATAGGGTCTTAAAAGAATGTCTGGCCTCCTTACTCAGTCGGGAAGATTAATGGGACAGCTGGGAAGTTACATGGTTGCCCATTGTTAGCTAGCAATGCTGGTGTCTGAACCAGTGGCCGCCTCCATCATGCCAGAACACCTGTCACTGGAACAAACATGGTGGCCTTACCGAGGGGCATAATGGAGAGGTATTTGCCTCGAAACTTGCTGGTGATTTTGATTTCCTGACGCAATGTCCAGCCATTTTTGGATTCAGCATGGTGCGCAGCAGCAGGGGGATGATGACTCACCTTGAAGAAATCAGGTCTCAATTAAGAAAGAAGACTGGCCGGGCGGTGGTAGCGCACACCTTTAATCCCAGCACTCGGGAGGCAGAGGCAGGCAGATCTGTGAGTTCGAGGCCAGCCTGGTCTACAAAAGTGAGACCAGGACAACCAGAGCTGTTACACAGAGAAACCCTACCTCAAAAAACCAAAAAAAGAGAAAGAAGACTGGAGAAGAGAAAGCTATGGCCTATTAACTGGAAATAAACACCCAAGAGCCTCCCTTGGTTATATCCACAACAGCAGGTGAACAACAGGCCTGGTGTGTTGAACCCTGATGAAAAAGAAGACAGACTGGGCTGACAAAAAACTGGCTTCTCAAAAATTACCCCATCATAAGAAGGGAAAAGTACTACAGGCCTGGAGTTCTTTACCTGCTCACAGAGGGATCGATACCCATTCTCCTCCAGTCGGTCCAGTTCAAAGGTCTCCCCAAGGAGAGGGTTGAATGGCTTGCTGGTTCGGAAGACAGTGGTGGAATAGGAGGAAACAGTGAAGGCTGCAACATAACAGAGCTGTTCTAGAGAGTTCTCACATTTTGCAGCTCGGTCTAACAGCTCATGGTATTCCAGATCTTCAGTAAGGCGCTGAAGCATGGACAAGGGTTCATTAAAGTTCACCTGTAAAGAAGAGAACAGATCGAAAATCTTTTCCCAGACAGTTGAACCTCTCTGCAGTTAGAAAAAGATGCTGAGCCGGACGTGGTGGCGTGCGCCTTTAATCCCAGCACTTGGGAGGCAGAGGCAGGCGGATCACTGTGAGTTCAAGGCCAGCCTGGTCTACAAAGCAAGTCCAGGACAGCCAGGGCTGTTACACAGAGAAACCCTGTCTCAAAAAAACCAAAAAAAAAAAAAAAAAAGAAAAAGATGCTGAGATGTTGAGGTAATAAAGCAATTAACCAGGAAGAGAAAAGAAGTTGTAGCTTTCAGATTAGACCTCAGGTGACCCACTCCTCTTTGTTAATGTCCAGGTCAGTGAATAGCAGAGAGCACCCCTTTCTGTCATTTCAGTAGCTATAAATTCTTTGAGATGGAATCTATGCCTCTTCTATGTAGCACTGCAGACTCAACAGCAGCCAGAAGTGACCTCATCAGACAGGAACTGAGTGAATGAATTATAAAACGAATGAAAATTTCAGAAGTGTACCTAGAGAAGTTAGACCCTGAACAATGGTGGGGGGACAAAGGGGTGACAAATCATAATTACAGGAGTGTCCAGACCACTGAAAAGACTGCGTTGTCAAAGTTAGCTTCCACTCTGGACTCATTGCTTGCTAAGTCTTCTTTCAGTTTTATTAGGTCGGGAGCTGACTTCTGAGGCCAGACATTGTTGCTAGACATGGAGTGCTGCTGACAGGGCTAAGAGGACGCAGGTCGTGTGCTCACTCTTCACATTTTACAGCCAGCATTCAGTTGCTAGATGACACAAGTGTGTGGAAAGGGGTCCAGGGAATAGTAAGCATTTCTGCAAGGGGAGATGTGCATCTATTCATTACACAAATATTATCTGAGTGCTCTGTGTGCCAGAGCCTATGAGGCCCATTCAGTGGAGGAGTAAATAACAGACATTGCCCACAGTGCTCCCCTCTCAAGAAAATAAGTTCGTTTCTAAAGTAACTTTGAAATTTTAAATAATTCTGCTAATTTAAAACTTATAAAGCTGGGCATGGCAGCGCACACTTTTAATCCCAGCACTTGGAAGGCAGAAGCAGGCAGATCTCTGTAACTCTGAGGCCAGCGTGGTCTACAAAGTGAGTCCAGAATAGCCAGGACTTCACACAGAGAAACCTTGTCTCGAAAAACAAAAAAACAGCCGGGCACAGTGGTGCACGCCTTTAATCCCAGCACTAGGGAGGCAGAGGCAGATGGATCTCTGTGAGTTCAAGGCCAGCCTGGTCTACAAAGTGAGTCCAGGACAGCCCAGGTATTCATAGAGAAACCTTTCCCAAAAAAAAACAAAAAAAAAAAAAACCCAAAACAAAACAAAAAATAAAAAAACAAACAAACAAAATTTTGTTGCCAGGCATGATGGTACGTGCCTTTAATTGTAGCACTCGGGAGGTAGATACAAGTCAATCCCTGTGAATTTGAGGTCAGCCTGGTCTACAGAGTGAGTTAGTTCCAAAATAGCCAGGACTGTCTTTTTTTTTTTTTTTTTGGTTTTTTCGAGACAGGGTTTCTCTGTTTAACAGCTCTGGCTGTCCTGGACTCGCTTTGTAGACCAGGCTGGCCTCGAACTCGCAAAGATCCGCCTGCCTCTGCCTCCCAAGTGCTGGGATTAAAGGCGTGCGCCACCACCGCCCGGCCAGGACTGTCTTAAACAAACAAACAAACAAAACAAAACATTGTTCTAAGGCCAGGCATGGTGGCACATGCTTTACCCAGCACTCAGGGAGGCAGAGGCAGGTGGATCTCTGTTAGTCTAAAGCCAGCCTAGTCTACATAGCAAGCTCCAGAACAGCCAGAGCTACATAATAGATCCCTATATCAAAAAAAAAAAAAAAACCCAAATAAATAAATAAATAAGCAAGCAAGCAAGCTCTAAGGCTGGGGAGATGGCTAGTGAGTAGGAACTCTTACTCTGCAAGCACGAGGGCCTGAGTTCAAATCCCCATTACTTATATTAAAAAAAAAAAAAAGGCTAGGCATGGCTGCATATACTTGTAACCTGTGGGGAGTGAGAGAAGCAGAGGTGGAGATTGGTACTTCCCAAGAACTCAGCTTAGCTGAGATGGAGAGCTTCAAGCCTAGTGAGAGGCCCTGTCTCACAGAATATATGACAAAGTGCTAGGACAGGTCCTCTTCTAGCCTTCCCATGCATCCCACAAAAATATAAATAGTTAAAAAGGAGAAAGAGAAAGAGCAGAAGAGGACTAGAGAGATGGCTCAGTGGTTAATAGCACTGGCTGCTCTTCCAGAGGACTGAGTTCCATTTGCAACATCTATGTAAGTTGCCTTACAACCACCTATAACTCCCACTCCAGAGAATCAGATGTCTCTGGCCTCTAGCCACTGAACTCACATGCACATACCCAAACATATATGTAATTAAAATAAAATAAATCTTAGAGAGAGAATACATTTTTCTCTAGAAGGAAGTTGGGCTCCCAAGCAAATGTATGACATTTATTTACTCAGTATTAAAGCTGTGTGTGAGAATGGCTATCACATGCCTGAGTTCTATTCCATACAAAGTGAGAGAAACAGTCTTCTTTCTCTTGAACCCTACTTAAGCAATGTTTCAGTAAACAAAGAGCACTTTTCTTTCTTACTCCACCCTTCTGTATCCCACCTCTTCCTGTGATACTCTTGCCTCAGTCACATTCAGAGGAAAATTGTGACAAATTATATCCTGCTGGTGGCTACTAGACATACGAACAGAACCTAGACCAGAGTCTGTGCCTCACTGAGTCTGTCACTGCTTTTCATTTACATATAACCCACTTTCTAATAGATGTTCCAAGAACCTCATTTCCTTTGAAAGTGCCAAGCTTTGTATAATGGTCATTTTACAACTCAGAGGTCAAACAAAAACAAATGAGTCTGAGTATTTTAAACAGAAGGAAGCAAGGATGTCACACATCGCCAATGGAAAATTATCTAGCCAGAAAGAGAACCCAGAGATTAGCAGTAGAAGGCAGCTATGAGTAGAGGGACAGTGAGAAGCAGGGACATTACTGCACCTCAGAGGCTGAGGGGACCTGGCAGAAGCTTAACACCTTGAAGGTCGAGGGGGCCTTTCTAGTGAAAACTAGAGACACACAGATCCTGTCAGAAGACTGCCTATGAGGGAACCATGATCTCCTACTATTGTCTTATACTGGTAGAGGCCAGCTAAATGCCAGCAGGAACAGAAGTCTAAAAGCCACAGCCCACATCAGCTTTCCTGTGACAGAACGCTGCCTGAGAAGATGATGTGATTTGTCTGAAGGCAGGTACAAGACTGCACATTCCTAATGGTGATGTCACTATGGAATCTACAGTGAAAGAAGACACAGGTCACCTAGACCCAGAAGCTATTCCTACATAAGACCTATATTCTGAGACAGTGATGGCCTGCCTTTCCAGCCCATCTACCTACTGCTTTCTATAAGGTACCCAATGCTCGAGCAAGTGAGTCCTCTATGTAGATTTCCCAAGCACCAATTATTTGGGAGTTTCCCCAATATATGCTCACTAGTTCCTTTTCTTGTCTGTATGTCAAACTTCACTTTATTTTAATTAATTGCTACTACTATTACTATCCTATCATCATTATTATTTTACAGCACTGAAGATGGAATGCAGGGTCTTACACATGCTAGGCAATCATCACTGAGATACACTTCCATTCTTGGGAATCATTCCTTTTAAAAACTAAACCTTATACATGTACATAAAACAACCTATTTATTTTCCAATGCTCAATCAATTACTCCAGCATTTGCTGA
Source organism: Lophiomys imhausi (assembly GCA_907164525.1). Lineage (NCBI taxonomy): Eukaryota > Metazoa > Chordata > Mammalia > Rodentia > Muridae > Lophiomys > Lophiomys imhausi. The sequence continues at coordinate 293,993 of CAJQZJ010033704.1, read as the reverse complement.
ATGTCTGCCCATACCAAGGACATACACAGCAACAATACAGCTTCTACCTATGACAAAGTCTATGAAGAGGTGCCTGTGTCCCAAGAGTCTGAGGAAGGTGTTTCATTTCTTTTTCCAAGTAGCTGGCTACAGACAGAGCATGCAGCTGCCACACCGTAAGTGTTCATTTCTAGCCTTTTCTCTAGGTAGCTATAGTCACAAAAGTAAACTGTGGCCACAGAGATTCAAAAGATTAATGGATTATGCAATTTCCAGGAAGCACCCTTAAAAGGCAAAGCCTGCTCCTATTTGTCCATCTTCCAGCTGACTGCAAAGTATCCCTCTGACAGCTCAGGGAGCCATTACAGACCTATGAATTAAGGCACCTAATCATAAGCAGAAAGCCACAACCCAGAAGGAAACTTAGTCCTGACACTGTAGATATAAACCCTGAACAACCCACTTCTAGATTTCAAACTAAGAATGTGTTAGGCCAACATTTGTTTAAGGTGGTATCCACTTTTTTGTTTGTTTGTTTAGTTTTCGCTTTTGATTTTCTGTAAAGAGCTACACAGTAAATATTAAGCCTTCAGGACCAGGTCTCTGTCACATCATTCAATACTGCTGCTACAAGACAGCAGGCACAAACAGAAATAAATAAATGAGAATATTTTGTGCCCATAAAGCTTTATTTGTAGACATTAACCTCATAAATTATTACATTCCTTTAGATTATTTTCCCTACACTTAATAAAAATAAAAATACATTCTTGGCTTATGGCTGTTTGATGGCAGCCAGATTTGGCTCAGGGGCCTTGGTTTATGGACCCCTGGTTCAAATTAATGTTGCTCAGGATTTCTTTCTATAAACTGAGCATTTGCCTGAGAGGTATACTGGTGCTGCACTGGGCAAATTGGAAACACTCAGTATATACTTGTAGAATGGATAAGCAAGCAGTGCATTGCCAGACACAAGTGGAAGTTCTTAGAGCACAGAGGATTGATAGCTCACCCTGATTAGATATGCTAGAGGTTTATTAAAGAGACACTACACCAAAATCCCCCCCAAAAAAGGGTTCTGGTTACAGAAAAAGTACTAATGATTAGAGGGCAAATAAAGACAGTTCAAGCATAAAGAGCAGTGTGTGTAAATGCCCTAAGGGAAAGGGCAAGATGCCCAGAATACCTGAAGGCTACCCTGATGCCAATCTTCATGACAGAGATCTGTCCATCAGGAGAAAGCCCCTAGCTCACTAGGAACTATAATCAATACAGAAATGATCCACTAGAGGGCGTTAAGCTGAGAAATGGCGGACCATGCTTCCAGTTTTAAGATCCTTTTGACAAGAGCATGGACAGACTAGAGAAAAGCCTGATTTGGAGGCAGGGAGGTCAGCTCAAATCCCATCTCTTGGTTTATTTTTGAGACAAGGTCTCAAGTAGCTCAGGCTGGCCTTGAACTTCACCTGTAATCAAGGCTAACTCTGAACTCCCAATCTTCCTGCCTCTATGGCCCAAGTGTTAAGATCATTGTGTGGACGGCCATGCCCAGCTCCAATATTCATCTTCACCATGGAGATGGTCCTTATCTTCTAGGTTGAATGAACTGCGTTTGCATCTGTGTTTCATTTGTATAGGACTTCTCATAGCACTAAAAGAGGAAAAACATCATCCACTTGCTTCCTTGACTATCTTTTAATCTATGTGTATTTTGTTTTGGAGTGTGTGTGTGTGTGTGTGTGTGTGTGTGTGTGTGTGTGTGTGTGTAGACAAGGTCTCACTCTGACCCAGGTTGGCATGGAACTATGTAGCCTACTAGTCTCAAACTCTAGTCATTCTTCCCAGTGCTAGTAATAACAGGCTTACCAAACCTAGCTACTACACTCGTTATTTTATTTTAATTTGGAGGGGGTATCTATCTGTGTGGTGAGTGAATGTGCATACCAAGGCAGACATTGATGCCTGCCTTTTTGTGTGGGTTCTTGTGCTTACACAGCAGTACCTTTACCGACTGAACTATCTCCTCAGTCCCACTACATGCTTCTTGAAGACAGAACCAATGCTGTGCTATCTGTGCATGCCCCACACCTGCCTGCCACAGGAATTGCTAATAAATGTTACCAAATATAAGCAGATGATTCTAGGTGATCTGGAAACATACCAGATCCATATCCAGAACTAAACAAGTTGACTTAAAGGGGTCGTTTATGACTAGCAAGGTAATAAAGACCATCCTTGAAGATGCCACACTGTGGCAGGAGTGCCACTAAGGTAGAGAGGAGCCCGGTCTGGCTATCCCAGGACCTCACCGGCATTGGAATCTTAGAGAGCTCTTTTCCAATGCAGTTCTTCATGATGCTCCACAAGTTCAGGCTATAGTTTGGCTTATATGGTATCCTGGTTCTCTTTTCCTTCTTGGTCTCCTCCAGCTGATGTTTGTACTAGAAGCAAAAACAAAGCCATTCAATCAGCCACAAAGAACAAAAAATTTGCTATCTGTAATCTTCCCTTCCCCCATGCTTAACAAACACCAGGAGTTTCTATTTCTCTTAACACTTCACAGACAAATCCTTGGGAATCCAAATTAAAGTCCCTCGATTCTAACAACTTCCAAATAAGAGTTACCTGTTCATCAAGGCTGATGTCACTGCTGGCTCCACTGATATTGCTACCAGTACGTCTTAATGGATGAAAAACAGAGGAGAATTAGAACAAAGACCAGAACTATGGTTGGTCCTCATCAGTTCTTTATGAAGCACAATGCTAAATATACTGCACACACTTAGAATGAGGATGAGTTTGGGATCTCTGGAAAATTTCATGTGTTGAGTGCTAACAGTTTTCCATCTACTTAACAGAGTCCACATCTTAGCAACCATCACCAGCTCAGATTCTCATGGGAAAGATTCTCATCATATAAACACACATGTTCATTTTCTTTAACAGTCAAGGACAACTTACTTGTGGCCCAAATTCTCAGGCATGGTGATAATCTCTGGTGCATCAAAAAATTCATTCTCATCATCTTCATCACTCATGTCCCCTTTGCCAGAACAGCACTGATCTACAAGGAGAAAAGCCTCGTTTGTTTTCTGTGGCTATATTTACCAAATGCCTGGCACAGTGGGTTCTTTTAAATACTGAATACAAACACAGCAACAATGGTAGAAAGCAGTAGAAAAGCCAAAAGAAATCAACAGTTCCAAATATATTTCACACGAGCCACCAGAGAGTTTCTGTCAATTGCAGAAATGGCCTGGATCACATCAGAACCACTGAGAGCTAAGTGTCCTTCCTACCTTTTCCAGAACCAGCCCTGCCTGGAGTGTTTGCCGGCAGCACCGTGGCTCCCCGGAAGGCTCTCTCCAGGTGATTGTGCTGCTTAGCCAGCTGCTCAAGCGTCTCTTCCAGTCGGATACGCTGGTCTCTTTCATACTGAAGTGACTTCTGCCACTTTTTACTGTGAGTCTGGGCTAACATGAGGAAATCTCTGCAGGCCTGTACAGAGAAGGTGTTGGTTACGCCACTTTAACTAGTCAGACTCCCCATAAAGTCACCTTCTTCTGGGAACTTGAGAAGGCATATGACAATTAAATACTTCCTGCTATTCTACAGGGACAGCCAGCTCTGTGCTGCAATCAAGGTCAGACTTAGGAAAGAGTGAACACGGTTGTCACAGTTCTCCTATTTTCCTGGTCACAAGGAACAAGCAAATACCAAGTGAGCAGCAAACCCAGACAAGGCATTTGTGGCAGCAGCACAAAGGGTGGGCATATGAACTGCACCCAGGGATCTACTGGCTAAGAGATAAAGGGCGGGCATGCGTGAAGTAACAAAACTCACATAATTCAAAGCTGAGGACTGAGACAGTGAAAACAAAATCTGCACTGACTCACATTAGAAATGGAGTAATGGCTTTGTTTTTATTTTAGTCATTTAGGAAACAACTGATTCTTAAAATTAGACTACTACTTAATGAATCAAAGATGGGATGTAGAGAAAAACAAACAAACCCCCCACAAATCTGATTATCTCGGTCCCTTTTCTAACTCCTCATGGTTAGGATCAAATCCTAATTACTAGTTACAACACAAAGGATCCTCCAAAGTCTGGCCACCAAACACCCCGAATCCTCCTGTCCTGGTGGGTGTTACTTCTGTACCCTACAACACAGTTACACTGTTTTCACAGGCACACAGCTGTCTTCCAGCGCTAATTAGTTAGGACATGCTACTCACTCTACCTGCACTGTTCTTCCCTTTCTCCTTTTTTCTAAAAAAGAAGAGGGCCTGGGACAAATGGTACTTCTGTGACACCCACTCTCCTAAGGAGCCAGTTATTTCTTCCATCTCCTTACCAGCTTCAGCATACTTCTACCTAACACATGCACAGCAGTATCATGACTGAGTTTTTATCTCTCCAGAGGGATCACAAGCAACTTTAAAACACATTTTACAACTTATTCCTATATAGGTCTCCAGCTCCTAACACATAGCAGGAGCCTCATAAAGTTTGTTTAATAAATAAAGGAAGGAAGGTACCAATGTAAGCTGAAAAGTGTATTCCCTGTTACAGAGAAACTAAAAGGTTCTATTAGAATGTCTGCTCCCATGGTTTCAACAATTGCCTACAGGTCCACCAATGGCTACTAAATCAGTGATTCCAAATTGGACTCTCTGAGTTTCAGACCAGAATATCCAAGTACCTATTCAATGGCTCTAAGTAACTTCAAAATCAGTGGGTCTCACGCTTGATTCACCACATTCTCTTGCTGCCTCTTGTTTCTTCCTTTGAATTTCTCCACTCCAAAGCTGTTCCAGAGCCTTTCAAGCTGCCCAAAGCAATGGGGCGATTCTCTTTCAGCTTTGCTTCCTTCTTCACATCCAAATATCAAGTCCTAGGGACTCTCCTTTAACATTCTGGAGTCTGTAATCTCTTTTCATTCCTCCACAGTAGAAGCAGTGGAGCAAACATCTGGAATTGGGCTGGTTGGCCTCAAATCACAGCTCTTTCGTGCTATCTAGTTAGTTACTAATCTCTGTGCTTCTCATTCATTGTCTGTAGATGAGCAAAGACTCATGACAGAGATCACCTCAGAGTTGTCACTCTCCACAGAGAGCACTTAGAACAAACCACATTCAGCAAGGCAGTAGTCATACAGCTTGATTTCCTGAGACTGCCCTCAGCCTTTCTACCACCAAGCCCACTCATCTGAATCTGTGCCATCCTCAACCTCCACTCAAGCCTCACCCTTAGCTACTTTCTTGCTCTAGAAAGTCACCAGCAGTTCCCAGACTCTGAGGGGACCAAGTCCACAAATACCACATCATCACTCCCACCAATTCCTCTCCCTCATTCTCTTTTAATAATACTGATAATAATTAAAAAATTAGCAAGAACCACTGGGCACGGTGGTGCATGTCTTTGATCTCAGCACTAGGGAGACAGAGGGAGGCAGATTTCTCTGATTTTGAGCCCATCCTGGTCTACATTGCAAGTTCCAGAACAGTCAGAGCTACACAGAAAAACCTGGTCTCAAAATAAAATTTAAAAAAAAATTTTTTTTTCGAGACAGGGTTTCTCTGTGTACACCTGGTTGTCCTGGACTCACTTTGTAGACCAGGTTAGCCTTGAACTCACAGAGATCCATCCACCTGGCTCTGCCTCCCAGGTGCTGAGATTAAAGGTGTACACCACTGCACCCAGCTAAAATTAAAATTTATCAAGAGACAGTTGTGCAACCAGGCACTTTGCAGAGCACTACAAATAAATATATTACCTAAAGTCTTTCAACATCACAACCAAAGATCTACTAGCATTTACAGATAAGCAATAGAGGTCACACAATGGGTAGGGTTTCCCTGGGTTATGCAGACTGTGAAGGACACAGTTGGGAGTCCAAGTCTCAAGTCTATACTGCCACCTTTCTAGGAAGATTTCCATTCTCCCTTAGCATTTAGCTGAGGCAGTAGCTTCTTTCACCTTAGTGATACATGCTGAACATCTCCAATGTGCTGCCTATGTTTATCCTGTCATGAATGTAGCTGCACAGCTTGCCTCTGAACCCTTGTTCCTCCTCCCTATGCCTCCAGGGTGCTCAGATTAACAGACATGCATCATCATACCTGGCTTGTTTTCAATATGCATATTGCATTTAAAGCCTTGCTATTGTAACAGCACAAGGACAAAAAAAGTGCAGTCCAGGCAACAACAAGGTGATGACAGGGACAGTCAGTGGAAAAGAAAGTATAGCAGAAGAGAAGTTGTTAGATATCTCAGAGTGTGTTGTGCTGAAGATCGAACCCAGGACCTGGGGCATGCGAAGCCTACCCCTCCACCACACAGCTGCATTCCCCCTCTGAAAGCTTGTCTCTGGCTTCTAAGAGATCATTCCTGACATAACCTAGAATTTGAGTATGAATAATTTCCCAAAGAACAAAGATGAGCAATTTCCAATAGAAAGGCCTAAAGCAAGAAGGTTTGGTTTTAAAAAGAAGAAGTGTTGGGCTGGAGAGATGGCTAAGAACACTGGCTGTTCTTCTAAAGGACTCCGGTTCAAATCCCAGCACCATATGGCAGTTCACAGCTGTCTGTAATGGCCAGGGGTGGTGGTGCACGCCTTTGATCCCAGCACTTGGGAGGCAGAGGCAGGTGGATCCCTGTGAGTTTGAGGCCAGCCTGGTGTACAAAGTGAGTCCAGGACATCCAGGCTCTGTTATACAGAGAAACCCTGTCTCAAAAAGCAAAAAATAAACAAATAAATAAATAAAATAAAAGTTAACACAACTTCCATGAAGTAACAAAGAAACAAAATGAGAAAAATTTCATCACAGGAAAAGGTCTTTGATAGTGAAGCATTATAGGAACTAAACTAGCTCTTCTCATGAACACTCCCTAAACAAGGAAAATCTGGCACTCGTGAGGTAACTTTACCCATTTAATTAGACATAGAGGGAGAAGCTCTCTGCAAAACTGTTTCTCACAGAATACTTGTCTCACTTACAAAATGTCCTTCAGCGTTTTTATATGCAAAGAGGCTAAAAACAACCTGCCAGGTGAGAATCAGTTAGCAGAAGAGGAAAAACAGCATTGTAAAAGCTGGTATTCCTTTCATACCTAGCAATACATCAGTAAGGCCAGAGATGCTTTATATTTACCCAGTCTTCTAGTGTTCCTGTGGAGTATTCTGGAACCAAAGGCCAACACTGAACTAACTAGTATTACAAGTTCTCAGCAGTGCTTGAGCCAGGCCCTGCTGTCCCTCATGTAGGATGCCTTAGCCAAGCAGGGTCTGACTCTAAGGAGGAAGGAAGCGAGAGAACACAACAGTGCAAAGGATTCAAGAGGATCTGTAGCTCTCACAGATTAGGTTAGAAAAAAAAGAGCAAAGAAGCAAAGTAACAAATAAAGGAAGTTCAGGCACCCAACTAATAGCACCTCAGATGCCCTATGGCTCAGACAAAGAAGGCTGCACTATGGACCCCTTACTACACCAGGCTGATACAATGTCCTTCTGGCCACTTGAGCAGAGCACCTTCCACCTGGGCAGCGGATCCTGTTTCATGCAACATGTAACGTAAAGCACGTGACCATCAAAGTGAGACCTGGTGTACTCAGAGCTTTACCAGTTAGCTCCAAGGGGTTGGGGAAGGACTACATTTCAGAAAGGAAGTGTCAAAAAGCCAGAGAGGCACCATCTTTACTCACATTGATCATGGCATTGGATGTTATCCGAAAGAGCGTGGCTCGTTCATTGACCTGTTTAATCTTCTCATTGCTCTCAGCAGGCAGCTTCAGGGACTCCAGCTCACTGAGGGAACGCTGCAGGGCAGTGCCATGTTTAGCTATCAAGTCATTGCATGTGCTCAGATCCTCCACTTTGCTGGAGAGTGTTCGGAGGGTGTTCTGGAGCTCAGTCTTGTCGGTTTGTGAGACAGACTCTTCATCTCCTGATTCATCTGTAGGGATGTCAAGGTTAAGCTCTGCCTTCAGGATCAGGACAGAAAGTTGGAGCCCTATCTACTCTGCTCCAAGGAAACCAGGCTTCACGACATGCACTCTGAGCAACTGTGGGCTGGCCATTCCAGAGGGTTCCTCTACCTCAGTGGTTCATTGCATATCAGATATTTCCATTAAAATTTATAACACTAGCAAAATAACAGTTATGAAGCAGCAATGAAAATAATTTTATGGTTGGGGGCACCACAACATGAGGAACTGTATTGAAGGGTCACAGAATTAGGAAGGTTGAGACTGCTCTATAGTGTGGCCCACAGCCTACACTATACAGACTTGAGGCACATCATAAAACGTGCAGAGTCTCAGGTCATACTCCTAGACACTTATATTCAGATGGTGAGAGGTAAGGTCTAGGAATCTGCATTTCCCTTTTTAAAATTACATGTATTTATAATTATATATATGGGGGCAGGGGTAGGGTACATGGGTTACAGTTTTCATGTGCAGGTCAGAGAACAACCTTTGGAGTCAGTTCTCTCCTTCCACTATATCTGTAGATATCAGAAATGGAATTCAGGTTGTCAGGCTTGGCAGCAAGTGCCTTTACCAGATAAGCCATGTCATTGACCCAGAGTCTGTGTTTCTAATTGTGGCCTAAGTAGACCTAATGTATGCTGAAGTTTAAGATCCACAGATTGAGAGGGTATTAGGGCAAACTGGACAGCTCTTAGAATGAAGAACATATAACTAAATCTTCCAACTCTTTTTTCAGGGAGCTTCCCATGTAGATCAGGTTAGCTTTGACCTCCCTATGTAGCCAGGGATGACCTTGAACTCTTGCTTCCACTTCCTGAAAGGTGACAATCACACCTACTTTTTTATACAGTTCTGGGGAATCAAAGGCTTTATGCAAAAGAGGCAAGCACTCTTACCAACTGAACTGCAATGAACCTTTAAACATTAGCTTGAAGATTCCATCTAATTGGAACTAATTATTCTTGCAAATCCACCTTTATCTTTAGGCCCTCTGCAAAATGGGTTGAGTAGCTTTTTTCACTCAAAGCCCTATTAATCTTTCTTCTCCCAGGGAGAGATAAACTTCATGATGAACTTATTTGGCCCTAAAACCACTCCAAAAGCAAAACAAGATCGCTCCCAAATCATAAATCAAGTAGTCTGTGCTGAAGCCCTCACATCACTTTGTGTTTCTCGATCTGTCACTGCAAACTCTGTTTCTGCCAGTGTCATTCCTTTGCGGAGCTAGCATCAGCCTTCAAATTAAACAAAGGAACAAGAAAAGATCTGTCCTCTCTACTGGACAGAGGCAGAGCAAGGTCAGAATATAACCTATCACCACGAAACACATAAAGCAATGATGTTTCTGCTCATGGTTTAATAGGTATTAGTATGGAAATATGATTTCACAGTATGGAAAACAATAGAAGATAAGTTAAGCAACTGGCAAACAAAAGCAGAGCTGACCATCTCAGTTCTCTGCCTGTGAGCAAGCTCAGTAGATTATCGTTATCTTGATTGTTTTCTTTAGGTGGAAAAAAAAAAGCTAATTTAAAAAAAAGTTTTAAGATTTATTTTTATGATTTTAAACTGTGTTTGTGTGTATGCCCTTTTCGGTCAGAGGTGGTTGATTCTCTTGGAGCTGGACCCATCGAGTTGCCTGACATGAGTCTGAGAACTGAAATCCCATCCTCTGCAAGAAGAACAGAGTGCACTCCTAACCACTGAACCATCTCTCTAGCCCTGATAAGACTCGTTTTTAGTCATCTATCAAGACTGTTACAACTTTAACAAATAAGAAACTATCAGAAGCTGGACCTGTAATTCCACCTCTTGAGAGGTGGAGGCAGAAGGATTAGGAGTTCAAGGTCATCTTAAACTATAGACAGTAAGTACAAGGCCAGCCTGGGCCATGAGACTGTCAGAAAAAAAAAGAATCAAGAGAAGAAAAATAAGCCGGGCGGTGGTGGCGCACGCCTTTAATCCCAGCACTTGGGAGGCAGAGGCAGGCGGATCTTTGTGAGTTCGAGGCCAGCCTGGTCTACAAAGCGAGTCCAGGACAGCCAGAGATATTCAGAGAAACCCTGTCTCGAAAAACCAAAAAAAAAAAAAAAAAGAGAAGAAAAATATGCATAGGTCCAAATTATGAGCTGAAAGTATTAGGAATTAATACTGAGCTAGTACTAAAGTAATTTTGTCTCAACTATTTAAGAAAGTCAACTAACATTAAAAACAAAAGCACACGAGGGCTGGAGAGATGGCTCAGCAGTTAAGAGGACTGGCTGCTCTTCCAGAGGTCCTGAGTTCAATTCCCAGCATCCACATGGCAGCTCACAACTGTCTGTAACTGGAGTTCCAGGTGATTTGACACCCTCACACCTCATATAGACATACATGCAGGAATACCAATGCATGTAAAACAAAACAAACAAACAAACACAAAAACCCAAAGCACGGGCCAGGCACCAGACATAGAGAATGCCTTTAGTCCTACTGCACTCAGGAAGCAGAGGCAGGAGGATGGGGTTCCAGGCCACCCAAGGCTACTAGTAAGACTCTGAATCAAAAACATTTGTTTTTTTTTTTTTTTAAAGTGGTATATCATATCTTTAGGACCAGGGTTTCTCTGTGTAGCCCTGGCTGTCCTGGGCTCACTTTGTAGACCAGGCTGGCCTCAAACTCAGAGATCCACCTGCCTCTGCCTTCCCAGTTCTGGGATTAGTGTGTACAACCACGCGCAGTTAGGACCAGGGCTTTTAAACTTCACCTAGCTGATTCTTTGTTGGAGGGTAGGGGCGCTATTCTGTGGCTCATGGGGAACTGAGCAGTATCTTTGGCTTCTAGTCTCTATATGCCAGTAATACTCCAGCTTCCATTATTTTAACTTACAATATCTCCAGATATTACCAAATGTTGTGTGTGTAGATGCAAGACTGAACTCAGTTTAGATCCATCGCTCAGGAGAAATAACATACAGTAAGAAGCTTGGGCTAGCTAAGGCACGGGTCATAATGAAAGGACACACGAGTCAGGGCTGTAAAAGGTTGTTTCCAAGGCCAGTGTTCCTTTGCTCCATACCTGACTCAGCCAGCATCTTCACAGCCTTGGCCTTGGCCAGTTCCAGGGCTGTTACCCAGCGCTGCCGCTCTACTTCTGAGCTGGCCTTCAAGTGGTAGGTCTGAGCACCACCATTGGAAATGATGAAGTTGCAAGAGTCCTCCACAGTGATGTTGGCTGTGGCGAGGTTGATGGTACCACGGCAGGTGTGTCTCATTTCTGCCTTGGACCTGGCATAGCGAGACAAAGGGCTAAACAGAAAGGTAATGCACATCTGTCCTGCTCTGCTTTTAGTTTCTTTCCATAACTCTGAGCACTCTGAAAATTAAGTAGTCTTAGGAATCAGCAATTCTTGTTATATTTCCTTCAAAGAACCCTTGGAAATTTAAGCAGTGGGATATTGCTTTCAGACCCTGGAAGCATTGTTTGTGAGTCAGATTTCACTGCCCCACTGTTCCTCTTACCATTAGCTTTTAAAAATACAGTCTTTACTGAACTAGAATTACCTGAAATATTAATTCACCAGTTAATAAGTACAACTGAATGAGTTTTGACAAGTGGATACAATCGTGCAACCACTACTACAATCCAAGTGCAGGTCATCCCCTCACCTCACAAAACTCCCTCGTGCCCATTTGCAGTCAGAAACTACTTTTACTTATAGAAAGCTATAAAACACTTTATAACCTTGTGCAACAAAAAAAAATTTTGACACTCTCATTCTCTAAGAATAGCTCCATTTTCATACACCGTGCCACCCCTCACTGTAAATCAGCCCAAATGAGAACTGCCACGCTATGCTCAGAATTATATCACAGAAGTGTGTAAAAGGTAAACCTTAAGTGATCAGACTATTAAATGTTGTTTATGGCTCTAATGAGAAGAAATAAGAAACTCAGACTACTTGCCTGAGACAATAAAGAAAGAATAACCAGCCGGGCATGGTGGTGCACGCCTTTAATCTCAGCACTCGGGAGGCAGAGGCAGGTGGGATCTATGTTGAGTTCGAGGCTGGTCTACAAAGTGAGTCCAGGACAGTCAGGGTTACACAGAGAAACCCTGTCTCGAAAAACCAAAAGAAAAAAGAATAACCATAAAAGAATCACCAGGCATTTTAATCTTTCTGGAAAATGCAGTTTCCTAAATTCCAGACTTTTATTGGTGGGAACTCCTAAGCCATCCTATTAATAGCTAGGAAAGACTCAGCAGGTCTGCACTCAAGAGGACTGGGTGTAAAGATTTCCCCAATCTCTACTGACAGTTCTATTAATAGACTAACTTCTGAACTTTACAACATTACTTGGTGACAACAAGCTTCAAAGCACTTGATGTAAAATGTCAAGATTCACATTAAGTCAGGCGTGGTGGTGCACGCCTTTAATCCCAGCACTCGGGAGGCAGAGGCAGGTGGATCTTTGTGAGTTCGAGGCCAGACAGGTCTACAAAGTGAATCCAGGACAGCCAGGGCTACACACAGAGAAACTCTGTCTTGAAAAACCATAAAAAAAAAAAAAAAGAATCACATGAAACATCAAACCCCCAGCACTACTGAGCATAGAGAAAACTGTGATCACTACCACTGGCTATGCCCAGGGACCTTCATGTTCAAACTGCACTTTTCCCTGGCCAACTCAGAACACAGAGGTCAAAGTCCTCTACCACAGTACAAAGCAGAGCCAAGCAGTCAAATACACCTGGCACATCCAGAATTCCTACATGCCAGAAATGGCACACACCCTTCCCCAAACACTAAGGTTTAGTATGTTTGAGAAAGTCAGTTTACTGTCCTTAAGAAGACAGATTCGCTGTTGTTCACTTGGTCATGTGTAGCTTTTTTTTTTTTTTTTTTCTCAAATGTACTACTGAGCAGTAAGGCATCAAGGGTGGGGTGAGGATCTCAAAGGACTGGCCATTTTCCATGCCCTGCACCTGCCACATTGTAACGTGAATCCCTGCTTTTTCTATTCTTACCTCCCACCCCCAAGCTTCAGTTACATTATGAATAATGCAGGCTGAATTACAGACCCACAGCTGAAGGCCAGCTTAACCTTAGTACTTGGCCTTTTGTCACAGGCATCCTTATTGGCACTTTCTACTAACTGCCTCCTAGGATCTGTTCTGTCTCGACCCTCTTCATGCACTGAAGAAGTTTCTCAGATAATATAAAGTCTATAGCCGTTAACAGACACTAAGGGGCACTGAGAGAGAGGCAATGCAAGCCTGACCACAGAGCTCTTAGATTCAGGCAAACACACCTATAGTAATAAATGTTTTGAGCAGAGGCAGGAAAGATTCTGAGTTGAAGTTCTTCAGTCATTATATTACATGGTTATTGTCTGACTAGAAAGTTCTTGCCTGAAAAGGTCAGATGAAATAGTAATTTAATCTCTAGAAGCTAGAAGGAAAACTTACTCTAGCCTGCCACAGGTGTTTTTGAGAGAGCTTGAATTCTGTATAAAGTAAGTAAGTTATGGATCTCTGCAAAGTTTCTTACTTTGTAAAGAAAGTTGTTATGCATCTTTGTATAAAAGTATAAGAAAGATAAAAGGAAGGCTTGCTCATGTCTGTTCTCTATATCACCAGAGGATGGGATCCATGCAGGAAAAGGGTATTTTGAAAATAGCATACATAAGAGACTGTAGGCTTTGGACATATGGCAATCAGAGGAGGAATGATAACATAGCTAAGTACTCTAGGAAGAAGATGAGGATCCTAGGCACCCTACTTGGAAGAATAAACTGTCACTGCAGTAGGAAGGAGTTACTTCACTGAAATACTGGGGGTGTGCGTAGCATAAAGATTGATAAACTGGGCCTGTTGATTGGTTGGTTTGTGAATAGGACCCATCCTAGTCAGCAAGGACAAGCTAATGGCATATTTTGGAAGGAGTTTTACGTGTAGTCAGTTACTGTGAGAAAGAAGGTAAAAGTAGCAACAAATATGAAGAGATAGCAACAGGTAAGTTATTAATGTCCAAAGTCAACACTGACCAAGATTTATACTGAACTATTAAGCAGCCTGCAAAACAGATAATGTAAGAACTTGATTGGATTAAAAAGATCAGAGAAATTTTAATTTTCTTTTTAAGATTTACTTTATGGGTCTTTTGCCTGTATTTATGTATGTGTAGCAAGTGCTCTACTCCAGCCTAAGACTACACAATATTAAAGTCCTTGGATAATGCACAATTCTTTTTTTGTTTTGTTTTTTTTTCGAGAAAGGGTTTCTCTGTGTAACAGCTCTGGCTGTCCTGGACTTGCTTTGTAGACCAAACCGGCCTCAAACTCACAGAGATCCACCTGCCTCTGCCTCCTGAGTGCTGGGATAAAAGACCTGCACCACCACGCCCGGCTACTTTTTTTTTTTTTTTTTTTTTGAGACAGAGTCTCACTATATAGTGCTGGCTGTCCTGGAACTTGCTGTGTAGACCATGATGATTCAAACTCATAGAGATCGACCTGCTTCTGCCTTTTGCTGGGATTAAAGGCTTGTTATCACTATGCCTACCACTTAATGTATGAGTTTTGAAAATGGGGAATCAGTATTATTAGAGATTTATGAACCAAGTCAGGATATGAATCAAATGAGCATTAGAATAATAGTCAATTAAAACAAGACATGAGTTTGAATAGATGGGGGGAAAAAAACTCTGGATCAAACTAAAACCTAAGAAGTATGCTATAATCCTAAACTGAGTTCTAGACAAGCAAGAGAAAAGGTTATATTAAAATTAATTCAGAAGCCGGGCGGTGGTGGCGCACGCCTTTAATCCCAGCACTTGGGAGGCAGAGGCAGGCGGATCTTTGCGAGTTCAAGGCCAGCCTGGTCTACAAAGCGATTCCAGGACAGCCAGAGCTGTTAAACAGAGAAACCCTGTCTCAAAAAACCAAAAAAAAAAAAAATTAATTCAGAATACAACAATGCAAATACTGCACCTATTCACAACTAATGTTGCCTAAGCATCAAGGATGAGCTATCTGAGGTATCTTCTATGGTTGGGGAGAGATAAGAATGTTCCCACCAATAACCTTCAACTCTTGTCTTTAAGCTTTCCTTAAAATTCTCTAAGAGACAAGCCAACACTGTTCATGAGAAAGTTATTTGTTCACTCTGAGCCTCTTGGTAGCAGAGTGACTACTGGTGAAATTGAAAAGAAATACAGGCTGAGCCACTCTTCCACACCAGTGTCTTGGGTTTCCAAAATGATGGCATTTGGGAAGAGATTAATCAGAAATGGGATGCAAATTCTCCTTAAAGTATACTTCTGTACTTTTATCATGAAACACACTGTAACCATACTCTATAAACTGTGTTTTAAGTAATTATCTCTGTATCTAATTGGTTCTTATAACAATAACCTAGGTTTTAGGTTTTATTGGTATGAACAGTAGCTTCAAGTCCTGATTTCTCCAATACCCTGGGAGACCTGCCCATGCTAAGTCTGCTTCCTTGTTGGGAAAATGGGAACAAGTCCTAACTCCCAGGAAGACAGGAGATCTATGAGTACTGAAAGAAATGTTGCATATAAGGTATCCAGCCACAATGTACAGCCACCAGGAATGCTTATGACTGATTCCCAAATCACCTCTGAAAACTTCTGTCTAGTAATATAAGCCCGAAAGTGTGGCATGCTATGACCATGTTGAGTCACGGTAAGCATATATTAACCATAACAAAATAAGCATTGTAAAACTTTAATAACCATTTAAAAAACAGGCACTCTTTCTTCAATAAAATGCAATCTTAAGTAAAACTTAAAAGGCCACAGAACTGCTGGATAAGACAATCATTCCCGCGGGAGGAGGTGGGTCGAGTACAAGAGTTAAAGCTATGGTCAAGCACTCGTCTCCATTCTGGGCTGTCCAGACCCAGAAAGTAAGTGCACGCTTGGGGGGTGGGGGTAAGACATATGGTGGACAGACTCCCTAAGTCTCCCTGTGTGGGGTGTTCTGATGTCCGGATGGGTGGAATGAGCAAGCAAGGGCAGGTACATCAGAAACCTTGAATTTTAGAGACTGGAGCACAAAAAGTTGGGAGTTGGAACTTCCACTGTAAGTTACTTAAGGACAATGCCCAAGGCTCTCTCTCTGAGCCCCTCCAGCCTCACAACAGTGCCTTACTTGCAGAATTAGCGACGGCACCCACGTGGTGGCGGAAATACAAAGGCAGAGCAGATGCTCTCCAAACAATTGCTGACAGGAAAGACCCAGAGATGGAGGCAGATGAAACACCAGGGGCGGGTGACGGCGGGGACAGGATCAGAGTGCAAAATCTGGAGGTTCTGACTTTTGCAAGCTGTCAATCTGTACAGGTGACATACAGCGCCCCGGAGCGACCTTGGCTGCGAAGCCGACCGGCGGAGAGTGACAGCGCGGGTCCCTGCGCTGCACTGGGGGAGGCCAGGTGAGCGCGGCGCCCCGGAAGCAGTTACCTGTAGTAGCTCAAGAGCCCGTTGCTCAGCACGAACCAACGCCGCTGGTAGCCTTTGATGTAATTGGTCCATTTGAAGAGCCAGCCCTCTCTAGCCGAGCCGGAGCTCCCGGCGCCCGAACCGCCCGAGCCCGCGGCTGGCGGTGCAGAGCCCGGGCCGCCTGTCGCCACTCCCCCGGCCCCGGGGCCCGGGCCGCCCGCCGCCGCCGCCACCGCAGCCGCCACCCCTGAGCCGGGCCCCGCGTCCCCACGTCCGCCGCCGCTTCCCACCGCGGGCGGACCCACGCCGCCGCCGCCCGGAGCCGCGATGGCTGCCGGGCCTGGCCCCACCACTCCTCTCAGCTCGGTCGCCGCCATGAGCCGCCGCCGCCCGGAGAGACACGACCGGAACCGCCTACGAGCTCCGCCGCCGCCGCCGCCCGCAGCGCCCAACACGGCTAGCGCTTCAGCCGCCGCCGCGCAGTGTCCCCGCCCCGCCAGCCCAGCCGCGGGAAGGAGGGCTCGGCCGCCGGGAAGGAGGGCGGCGATTGGTGCCGCCAAGTGTCACTTGCAGAAGACCCCGCGGACATTGGCATTTCTCTCGGGCCTGTCATGCTACTCCGCCCAGTGAGAAGCTCGAGGCGCGACGCGTCCTCCAGGCCTGCTTTCGATTGGCTCAAAGGAAAGCCAATCAGGCAAGTCTACAAAACCATTGGTGGTTTCCGGAAGTCTAAGGACAAGAGAATGCAGAGCGCCCGGCCGGTTTGGTCTCCGATTGGCTAATATTTCCGTCAGTAATTTCAGTTTATGCTTCTGTCATTGCCACATCACCCCCGCCCGTCTCTCCGCCCTTCATCCTTTTCCGCCCTTATGGATTGGTGGTTGATATCAGCTGCTCAAGCCTTTCTACCAATTACTGAACAAGTTGAGGTAAATGGGACAGAGTCCGGCCTTCACATCCTCATTCTTATTTTTTAATTGGATGACATCTATGTCTTTCACTTGTCGATGGAGAGGCAGGGCAATTGGAGATGATTGGTTCTAGAAATTGTCACTGAAAGCTAGGGCAGGCCTAGAGAACAAATAAATTCATGAATGCCGGAATGGGCCGTACTCGCCTGTTTGCAGTTTTAAAGACGTGGTGGACCCTCCTAAACGCTCTTTGATGTGGGCGTTTTGTGGAATTCCCTCTTTCTGATTTAAGACTTGCATATGGTTTTGATAGAGATGGGTGGTTTCTGGGTCCTCCTAGGGATTCCCTTCTCATGTCCTGTTTCCGGAAGAGCCCAGAGAGAGCTTCAGCCCCCTCCTGAACCCAGGACGCACCCAGCCCCCACCCCGTTCTTTTTCCTGATTTACCCCTCTGTCTCTTCTAAATTGTCATACACTTCTACTAATTCTGATCATCTAGCTGCCGACCTAGTTTCCGGGAAGTATAGAATGGCAAAGACCTACCTGCCTTTATATCTCTTTCCCACATCTTTAAGGCCCATGTGAGGTTTAGTGTGGTAAAAACACAAATGATTTGCTTGCTTGTTGAGTTTTTGTTGTTTTGTTTTGTACTGGTTGTTAAATGATTACATTTGATCTAGTTATAGCTTGTGTTGGGGGGGTCAGAAATTCAGTAACTAGTACAGCATTGGGCTGTTGTAAACTATTATTACAAACAGCCAAAACCTGTACTTTAGGGAATCCATCACCTGTTTAGCAGTTTGAACTAGCAGTAGGAATAGGATTTAACTTTTATTAATTTCTTCTAGTTGTGTGTGTGTGTGTATACACACCTATGTGCAGGTATTTGTGGATGCCAGAAGAGGGCATAGATTCCCTGGAGCTGGAATTAAAAGTTGATGGGTAGAGAACTCATAGGGACACTGCTTTTCTGCCCGATCTCGAGACCCCAAAGACCACCCAGGAGACAACTACGATGTAAATGCATGATAGTTGTTTATTCAAGCTCCAAATGCTCATCAACATAGCAGTTCGAGCCCCAAACTCCAAAAATACAGGGTTTACATAGGGGCTTAGACAAAGAAACAGGTTTTTTATCACATGATTGGATGACATTTGGGTAACTAGTCATGTCCATTTCTGATCAGATCGTTGTTACTGACTAACCAGCTGTGGTCAATTTGACCACCAGAAAGTTTGTTTAGAATTTTTAGGTGCTTTTCTAGAGTGAGTTGTCCGGTGATGACTGAGGGAACGCCCCTGGAATGCAAGGTCGGGTACATTTTGTTGGTGTTCTGGAACTGGAGGTCAGCTCTGAGTCAAACTTAATATAAAACAGAATCTTTTTTCAAGATGGATTTAGTCAGGCTCTACACTGCAAATGGAACTCAAAGTCCACTAGAAGAGCAGGAACCATCACTAACCATCTCTACTTTTAGATCCTGTAGGATCTAAAAACATTTCTCACTGATGTCAAGAAAGTAAGCTAAGCCAGGAGGTGATAGCCCATTCTTTTAATCCTAGCATTCAAGAGACAGAGGGAGGCAGATCTCTGAGTTCAAGGCCAGCCTGGTCTACAGAGTGAGTTCTGAGACAGCCAAGGTTACAGAGAGAAACCCTGTCTCAAACAAGAAAGAGAGTAAGTAATCTAGCATGTTTTAGAAAACCTTACAGGCTGGATGTGGTGGTACACACCTTTAAGCATGGCCCTCTGGAGGCAGAGGCAGGCAGATCTCTGTGAGTTCAAGGCTAGTCTTGTCTACAAGGTGAGTTCCAGGGAAGCCAGAGCTACACAAAGAGAAACCCTGTCTCAAAAAAACAACAACAACAACAAAAACTTTACAAGAAACAACAGAGGGAGCGAGAGAGAGTGGGTAGGACATTATAATCATGCAGATATAATAAAGCGCGTTTGAATTTTGACAAACTGCAAACGTATATAAAAAATTGTGGCTGGGTGTGGTGGCACACACCTTTAATCCCAGTACTTGGGAGGCAGAGGCAGGTGGATCTCTGTGAGTTCAAGGCCAGCCTGGTCTACAGAGTGAATTCCAGGACAGCCAGAGCCAGGGCTACACAGAGAAACCCTGTCTCAAAATACCAAAAAAAAAAAAAAAAAAATGTGAGCTGTGCTACCACATGTCCTTGGGTCAGTGTGCAACCACAAAGGAGAAACACATACTTTTAAAATCAGGAGATCTTGCTGTCCCTATTTCAACCCAGAAATCTAACATGGCTAACCCAGAGACAACATTTTTATGAAGTCCCTGTGATCTTACAGCAGAAAGTATAAATGTCTTCAGTGAATGAAATTTTCTTTCCCAGATAATTGAAATGGAATCAAATAAAGCTCTAGATCTGAACATGGGGACTAGAGAAAGCAATTCAAGTTAGATCCAAGGAGACAACCCAACGGAGAGTGTGTGGTCTGGAGAGATGGCTCAGTGGTAGTCATGCTTTCTGTTCGTGCTCCAGACCTACTTCTCCAGCTCTCACCCACAATCACTGGTCACTCCAAAGCTCCAATGCCTCTGGCTTCCCCAGCACCTGCACTCATATGAACACACCCACAAAGAGACACCCACAGAGACATGAGATTTTAAAACACTAATTTTTAAAGAATGAATTTAAAGACTGAAGTTGTAGCTCAGTTGGTCGAAGGCTTGCCTGGCATGCTCAAGAACCTGGATTCCTCTTCAAGCATCACACACACGGGAGAGGGAGGCAGTAAATTTTATTCAAGACCAGACTGGGCTACATAGGGGGATTCTTCTTGCTATTCAACCAAC
Source organism: Lophiomys imhausi (assembly GCA_907164525.1). Classification (NCBI taxonomy): domain Eukaryota; kingdom Metazoa; phylum Chordata; class Mammalia; order Rodentia; family Muridae; genus Lophiomys; species Lophiomys imhausi. The sequence goes on along the minus strand of CAJQZJ010033704.1, from coordinate 273,834 downwards.
AAACTTAAAGACACAATCAAATACTGGATTGCATTCTGGCTCTGCAAAAAATGACTTTTAGACCTCTTCGGGCACAGTTGCAAAATGAGAACTGTCTTGTATTACCAGCCTGTTGTTAGGCAGTTACCACATTAGTTCAGTTGCTAAATGCAGGAGATCTGAAAACAAATCTTTAAGGTTTGGAAAACTGTGCCAAAGTTTATAGAAGTGAATGTTAAACTACCTGTAATTTCTTTTTAATGATTCAGCACAAAAGGCAGGAAAAGGCAGACAGTCACCTAATCACTGTGTTAGTTTCATCAGTGAGACAGGATATCTGAGAAATGACAAGGTAGGAAGGATGTATTTTGCCTTATGGTCTCAAAAGTTCCTGTTCAGGGTCTCTTTGCTCCATTATTCAAGGCCAGCCTGGGCTACATAGGGTGATTTGTAGACAGAACATGGTGTGTAGTGAAGCAAAGAATCTTACTCATTGGCTAACAGCAAGCAGGGTCCAGATCCCTTTTGGTCTCCTTCCTCCAAGTCTGCCCCATCCTCCAGTTTCCACTACTTCCCTATTGACCATTCAAATTTGGACTCCAGGATTGGAGAGATGGGTTAGCAGTTAAGAGCACTGACTGCTCTTTCAAAGGACCCAGGTTCAAATCCCAGCACCCACATAGCAGTTCACAGTTGTCTGTAATTGTCAGGTGTGGTGAGTCCAAGATAGTCAAGGATACACAGAGAAAATTTTGACTCCATCAAATAGTCCAGGAGCTGGAGTGTTGGCTCAGCAGTAAGAGCACTCACTGCTCTTACAGAGGACTGAGGTTCAGTATCCAGCACCCATACGGTGACTCACAACTGTCTGTAACTCCAGTTTTAGGGGATTTGATCTTTTGATGTACATTTCTTTTGCCCTCTTTGGCCTCCTGTGCACACATAGTCCACGTACTCAGGCACATACAGGTGTACATAAATTTTAAAAAATAGATTACTCTATTGATTAGTTTAAAGCCCGCATGAATCAATCACCTGTCAATAATTGAATCCACCACATGGAGGAACCAAGCCTACTTTTGGCAGGCACTCCATATATGTAAATGATCACAGGAGTATGAACTCTAAAATGTGCACACATCTATATGTACTTGCCTATATGCTTACATAAAAAGCAAATATATGCCAGGTGGTGGTGGCACATGCCTTTAATCCCAGCACTTGGGAGGCAGAGGCAGGTGGATCTCTGTGAGTTTGAGGTCAGCCTGGTCTACAAAGTGAGTCCAGGATAGCCAGAGATACACAGAGAAACCCTGTCTCGAAAAAAAAAAAAAGCAAATATAGCAAAAATGGAGGGGGTGTTGCATGGTTAGTTGGTTATTTTTCTCACATATCAAGTATATCCATGTTCATTGTGTCACAATTTTTATTTTTGTTCAAAAAGATTTTAAAACAGCTGGGCATGGTGGCACAAAGCTTTAATCCCAGCACTTGAGAGGCAGAGGCAGGGGGAATCTCTGAGTTCAAAGCCAGTCTGGTCTACTGAGCCAGTTCTAGAATAGCCAGGGTTATGTAGAGAAACTGTCTTAAAAAACAACAACAAAGACTTAAAAATAATACTAAGTTGAATTATTGTTGTCATATATATATATGGTACTCCACGCTACCTTCAGGCTACAGCTCACAACTTTCAGTCTGGCAGATGAGGCCCTTTGGTGCATCATCTCTGCCTTCCACCTCCTATCCTGCTTTTGTCTCCATGCTCCATTCATTCAATTGATCTACACACCTCTGCCTGGTGCCTTTGTATAGGCAATGGCCAATGTGATGCTACATTTTTATAGTGGTGTCCCAGGATTTCCATTCTTGCAGCTGTAGCAATCTCCCTTCACCAGGACACAGACTTTCCCTACAATATCAGTTGTCTTAGGTATTAGTCAAAATACTAGAGAAAAAATAGCTTGAAGGAGTGGACATTCATTTTGGATCATAGTTTTAGAACTCAGTCATCATAGCAGGGGATGAAAGGGTAGCTCATCTAGTACTCACAGGGGAGGAAGGAAGGGAGAGAGTATGACTGTAGTGATGAGGGCTTTCTTTCTTTCTTTTCTCTCCTTTTATTCTCTGCAGTCTGGGAGATGCTGCCATCCACATTCAAGAAGAGGTTGTCTTTACCCTCAGTTAACGCTCTCTGCAAAGGCCCTCACAGACACATTCAAAAAGGTGTGCTTCACTGATCTGTTTGTCTACATATCCATTCAAGTTGACAATCAAGATTAACCACTGTGGGGCTGGAGGGATGACTGGGTTACGAGGGTTAAGTTCATGTACCATTCTTGCAGAAGACCAGAGTTCTGTTCCCCATTCTTACACCAGGCAGCTAACAACTGCCTATAACTCTACCTTCAGAGGTATCCAAGTCCTCTGGCCTCCAAGGGAACTCATATGCACATACTCACATGTACACACACACAAAATTAAAAATACTTTTGTTTGTTTTTCAAGACAGGGTTTCTCTGTATATCCTTGACGTTCTGGACTCATTCTCATTCTGTAGACCAGGCTGGCCTTTAACTCACAGAGATCCTCCTGCCTCTGCCTCCCGATTGCTGGTATTAAAGGTGTGTGCCACCATGCCCGGCAAAAATACATTTTTTGTTTTTGTTTTTCCAGACAGGGTTTCTCTGTGTAACAGCCTGGCTGTCCTGGACTCACTTTGTAGACCAGGCTGGCCTCGAACTCACAGAGATCCACCTGCCTCTGCCTCCTGAGTACTGGGATTAAAGGCGTGTACCACCACGCCCAGCCATACACAGTATTTTTACAGAGAAAAGATTTACAATAATTATACACATGTTCAAAGCTATGGAGAGCAACTGGGATGTTATGAAAGAGAGTAACAGGTGAAAAGAAAAAGAATAAAAGGTGTCATTTGTTTCAAAGAAGAATAAACACTTTTTAATCTATAATCTGGCAGTTGAAGAGTTAGGAAATAATGGAGACAGTCGTTTGTTCATGTGATAGGGTCTGAGGAGGGAAAAAAGACAATGGCCCAGGTAGAGACAGAACGTGGTGTTCGGAAACCTGAAGACCCTCTTGTGCAGTTTGGATTTCATTTTCAATGCACGGGGGAATCAGTTAAAGCAAGTGGTCTCAACTTTTGTTTAAAAAATTATCAGTGGCTGGGCTGAAGATGTAACATTTAGAAGAGTAATTACCTAGAATTCACAATGCCCTGGGCTCAATCCCTAGCTCCCCATAAACTGAGCATGGGGGTACACATATGTAATCCCTGCATATAGCACTTGAGAGGTGGAGACAGGAGATTCAAGAACTTAAGATACTCTCCAGTCCATCTTTCAATACAAGATATCCTGCCTGAAAAACAAAACAAAAACAGCAAACAAAGAAACAAGCAAAAACTGGTTACTTCACAGAATATTGTAGCAACAAATATGGGAAGACTTTGGCAAATGTCTTTAGATCATTTTGGAGTTAGGATTGGTACATCTCAGTCAATGTGTGTGAATACAAATATTTACAATTACTGTTTAGTGTTCTCATGGAGTTCTGAACTCATCTGTGTAGTTAGTCACCAAACCCTGTGTGATCTTCTATGCAGCCCTTTATAGGTCTAGGGCACTTGAGCTCTATACCTACCTTTCAATGAGTCTGTTTGTCTTCCCAATAGCTTCCATGAGGGATCTTCCTAGTCTCTTCTCTATCTGAAATTCTCCTTTTTCTTTCCTTCCTTCCTTTCTTTTTTTTTTTTTTTTGGTTTTTCGAGACAGGGTTTCTCTGAATATCTCTGGCTGTCCTGGACTCGCTTTGTAGACCAGGCTGGCCTCGAACTCACAAAGATCCGCCTGCCTCTGCCTCCCAAGTGCTGGGATTAAAGGCGTGCGCCACCACCGCCCGGCTCTCCTTTCTTTTTTTTTAAAGATTTATTTATTATGTATACAGTGTTCTGTCTGCAGGTATATCTGCAGGCCAGAAGAGGGCACCAGATTTCATTATGGATGGTTGTGAGCCACCATGTGGTTGCTGGGAATTGAACTCATGACCTCTGGAAGAGCAGCCAGTGCTCTTAACCGCTGAGCCATCTCCCCATCCCCCTTCCTTTCTTTCTGAGACAAGTTCTCACTCTGCAGACCAGGTTGGCCTCAAACTCATAGAGATCAACCTTCTTCTGCCTCCTGAGTCCTGGGATTAAAGATGTGCACCATCATACCTAGCCTCCATCCAAGATTCTCAATGGCCTCCTTGGTCTGGATGTTGGAAATCCAACAACTCTGCTAGGTCTAGCCTTCTTTTATGATTCCAATTTTCCCCACTTAGTCTATTTCGCTTACCTACCAAATGTCAATGTTTTGTGTATTTATACACTCATGACTGTTTTAAAGCAAAGACTCCTTTTTACATACCCCTCTGACTTTTGTTTTTATTTTTTGAAACAGGGTTTCACTATGTAGCCCTGGCTGTGCTGGGGCTCACTATTGTAGACCAGTTGAGCCTCAACTGTACAGAGATCCACTTGCCTCTGCCTCCTGAGTGCTCAGATTAAAGGTACACACCACCATGCCTGGATGGGAATGTGTACATGTTTTAGCAACTAGGAATAAAACCTGTGTGCAGGTTTTTTCCCTTTAAGTTTATTTTTTGTTAACATACAAAGAAGTAGGTTTCATCATAGCATTTTCATGTGTATGTGTGTGTGTGTGTGCCTATGTGTACATGTGCATATATGTGTGGATGCATGTACCCTCATGCTCATGGAGGCTAGAGGTCAACCTGTAGTGTTTCTCCAGAGCTGTCCACCTTTTTTTTAATTGCATGGTCTCTCATTGTGCTGGAGCTTGCTGAACTGGTTAGTGGCCAGTGAGCCCTATGGATCTCTACCTCCCCACCACTGAAATTACAAATGTGCACCAGCACATCCAACTTTTTTAAATAAGGGTTCTAGGGATCAAAGGAGTTGTTTTTAGTTGTTTTTTTTTTTCTCAAAGCTAATCCCTTTACTTATTATTACTCCAGGCTCCATTACAGAATTTTCACAAATACTTTGCTCCTAATACTCCCTCCTCTCCTCTGACTGGACCCTTCCTCCCCTTCAAATAGTCCCCAATTCTGCTTTCCTGTAATGTATATTCCACTTCTTTTTAGTTCTTTTTCCTTCCTTCTGAGCATACAAGTTTTTGTATAAACATGATTCCTGGTTGTTAGGTTAAACTTTTAAACTTATTTTTCATTGTGCATGTTGGCAATGACTCTATGGCCTAGCTTCTACCATCTGATGTTTTGCCAATGGTGAAGATGTTTGTGGTGGTGTAAACCTTGTTGGTGTAATGCAATGTGGTAATTAGGTGCCCCAATTTTACCTTCACTTCATTTGCATGGTTGATACTGTTATTGGGAAAGGTAATCTGTTGGGGCATTTTATATTGTAGTTATTAATTGATTGATTTTTTTTTTTTTGCATGTGTGTCTTCAGTCAAAGTATTTACCATATATAGGCCTGGAACTTGCTCTGTAGACCAGCCTGGCTTTGAACTGACAGAGATCTGCCTGCCTGAGATTACAGGCTTGTGCCACCATGCCCCAACAACTGATTTTTTCTTTTGAGGGACAGCAGGAGTCTCTTTGTAAAAATGAATGTGGAGTAATTTGAGTTTGTCTTAGATTGAATTCCGTCGTGGCTTTTCTGGGGAGCACTCCCTTCTGGGTAGAAGTGAAAGCAGGAGGAGTGGCCAGAAGTAAAAGAACCACAATGCAATGGCCACAGAGGACCTCAAGCAAGGAATATCTGGGCTGGAGTCAGCTTGTGGAAGTGATCAGTCTTCAGAGTAAACAAGGCTCAGCCTTTTCCCTGCATATTGTTCAGGGAGTAGGCAATCCCCAGAAACACAGTCATCTGTGAGCCATCAGCCACCAACGCAGCTGAGGAAAGCACTGAGCCCTAAGCTGGGCATCTAGGAGGCCTCTCCAGCACATCCCATACTCCATAATCACGTGCCTTCTCAGGTCAACATTTTAGTTCACCTAACCTACATGAAAGGCCCCGGTAGAACCTGCACTTGGTAACCCTGCTCTTGCTTGCCAGAGGGACACTACTCATTTCTGCTTTCCCTGCGAGATTCCTAAAGCCTACTGTTTCCAGGTACTGTACTCAGACTGGGAAAGAGCTTGGAGAACAAATTCTATTTTTGTGATCCCTGGGGACTGGTCTAATTTCCTTTGCTTGCTGTCTAACTTTTCCTGGAGCAAGGGCTGCCTCCTAGCCTTCTAACCTTCCTCTTTCACTCAAGTCTGGGCAACAGAATGATGTAATTCATTGAAAGGAGACACAGAGTGAATGTGTCAGAACAGATCCTTTTACAGAGTCTCGAGGGAAGTAAGCCACATTTGGAGTGTTTTGTCTCTAGCCTTGTGGGGAATCACTGTGTGTGTGTTTTTAAATAGGAAGAGCCTCACATGTCCCTCACCGGAGGCACTATTCACCTGTTATTAGTTCAGTCACAATGTCCCAGGGCTTTGATCATCTGGCCTCAAGTCCTTTCTGCTAAGTAAATTCAATCTTGGACTGTTTATATAATGGCTTGAACAATTTTCTTATCACCATCTTAATAACTCTTTCTTTCTTCCTTCCTTCCTTCCTTCCTTCCTTCCTTCCTTCCTTCCTTCCTTCCTTTCTTTCTTTCTTTTTTTTTTTGAGACAGGTAACAGCTCTGACTGTCCTGGACTCGATTTGTAGAACAGGCTGTTGAACTCAGAGATCTGCCTGACGCTCTTTCTTGAGCGCTGGGATTAAAGGTGTGCACTACCACACCCAGCAATTACAGACAGCTGTCAGCTGCCATGTGGGTGCTGGGATTTGAATACCAGGTCCTTTGGAAGAGCAGCCAGTGCTCTTAACTGCTGAGCCATCTCTCCAGCTTAATAACTGTTTCTTAAGGATTTGGGGAATTAAATGAAAGCACAGGAATGTGCCTGGATATATGGTACTAAATGCTAACTATAATTATTAATTTTGCAAGAAGGTCATTATAGCCCAACGTAGCTAACTCAAATTGTGGTTTGGATTTGAAGTGTCTCTCCCACGGGCTCATATGCTGAATGATTGGTCCCTAGCTAGCCCATATGAGAGGTGATGGGATGACAGGACTTTAGCTTCACCATAGATGAATCCACTTGTAAAGTCAGAGCTGGATGGGCTATCAGGAGATGGGGCCAGATTAGAGGAAGTAGGTTTATGGGGCCTGGGGGCCAGCTTTGAAGGGCTATCTTTGTTCCTGGACTCTTCCTCTGTTGATCTGCCTCCTGCTCACCATGAAGGGAAATGCTCCATCCATCACATACCTCCTGGCTTGATGCTCGGTCTCATCACACTCGGGCCCAGAAGCAATAGAACCAAGTGAGCATGGGCTGAACCCATGAGACCAAAATCAGCCTTTCATCTGTAAGTTGTTAAAGTTTTTATTTCTCTTTATTTATCTGTGTGTACATGCATACCTGCTTAGTCTACACGTGTACCACATGCAAGCTGTGTCTGTGGAGGCCAATGAGAGTGTCAGATCCCCCATAACTGGGAACCACAAATAATCTTACCACTTTCCACAACTCCCCAAGCTGTTCCCCAAGCTGTTTTTTTTGTTTTGTTTTTTGGGTTTTTTTTTTTTTTATTTTTTGAGACAGGGTTTCTCTGTGTAGCCCTGGCTATCCTGGACTCACTTTATAGACCAGGGTGGCCTTGAACTCACAGAGATCTGCCTGCTTCTACCTTCTTTTTTTTTTTTTTTTTTTAAGGTTTATTTATTATGTATACAGTGTTCTGTCTGCAGGTATATCTGCAGGCCAGAAGAGGGCACCAGATTTCATTACGGATGGTTGTGAGCCACCATGTGGTTGCTGGGAATTGAACTCATGACCTCTGGAAGAGCAGCCAGTGCTCTTAACCGCTGAGCCATCTCTCCAGCCCGCCTCTACCTTCTTAATGCTGGGATTAAAGGCATGCTCCACCATGCTCGTCAATTACAGACAGCTGTGAACTGCCATGTGAGTGCTGGGATTTGAACCTGGGTTCTTTGGAAGAACAGCCAGGGCTCTTAACCATTGAGCTATCTCTCCAGCCCCTCCCCAAGTTGCTTTCTTTCAGATATTCTGTTCCAGCAACTAAAAGCTCAGTTTTCAAATTGAAGGCATCAGATATGCTGCAGTGAAGCCTTGAAACCCTTGAACTCTATGGAGGCAGAAGTTGAGTGTTATTTTGTATCATTATGTATTTCACCATTCATGTTTTCACACCATCCTCTCTACCTACATTTTAACGAAGAGGACAACTGAAACTCAGACAGGAAAAGTCCCTTGCAAAGGCAGAGCCTGTGCCAAAACTCAAATGTGACCAGGCATGTCACATATCCCCTACACTTTGGAATCTTTTAATTTTTGCCTTTTTAAACTCATAATTGTTTCAGAATTTTCTTTTTTAAATGTATTTTGTTGCATTTATTTATTTATGTGTGTGCACATTCCACAGTTCTGAGAAAGTGAGAAGGCAACTTTTGGGAACTGGTTCTTTCATTCTACTATGTGGGTCCTAGGGTTTGAAACTATGTCATTAGACTTAGTGGCAGGAGCTTTTACCAGCTGAGCCACCCCACCCACCCTAATTTACAGAGTTGGGGGGGGGGACCCAGAATCCATTCAAACTAGGCGTCACAGGAGTTGGGGATGTGGCTTGGTAGGTAAGGGGCACACATAGCATCACAAAGCCCGGGGTTCAACCCCATCACCACACTAAAAATGGCACATCCTTGTAGTCCAGCACTAGGTAAAGCATAGGTAGAAGGATCAGAAGTTCAAGGCTGCTTTTGGTTAGATAGCAAGTTTCCCATGTTTCAAAAAGCAAAGAAAAATAAATAAACCAGATCCAGTGAGATGGCTCTGCATTTCACTGGAGGTATTTGCTGCCATCCCTGATTACCTGAATTTCATCCCCAGAACCCACAAGATGGAGAGAACAAACTCCCTCAGACTATCCTCTGACCTGCCTGCCTGTGCCATGGTGAATGAACTCCCAAATAGATAAACAACAGATATGAAGACATTGTCAACACAACAATATCTGGCCTCATTTTGATAGCATAAAATATTTTCTTATAGTTAAAAAAAAATGTCACCAGTCTGGACCTCTTCCTGTAAGCCCTGGAATCCTCACTCTCTTCAAAGGTACAAAGCCCTCATTGTTTCACACCAGAAAAGCATCCTTGCACTTTAGAGAAAATTGGAGGCTCTGGGCAGTGAATTCCACCAGTGAATTGTTAATCTGTAACAATTAAATAGTGTTTTTCTTGGGGCTGGAGAGATAGATAGCTCAGAGGTTAAGAGTACTGACTGCTTCTCCAAAGGACCTAGGTTCAAATCCCAGCACCCACATGGCAGTTCATAACTGTCTGTAATGGCTGGGCGTGGTGGTGCATGCCTCTTTTTTGTTTGTTTGTTTTTTTATTTTTTGTTTTTTTGAGACAAGGTTTCTCTGTGTAGCCCTGGCTGTCCTGGACTCACTTTGTAGACCAGACTGGCCTCGAACTCATAGAGATCCACCTGTCTCTGCCTCCCGAGTGCTGGGATTAAAGGCGTGCACAACCATGCCCGGCAATTACACACAGCTGTGAACTGCCATGTGGGTGCTGGGATTTGAACCTGGGTCCTTTGGAAGAACAGCCAGTACTCTTTATCAGCTGAGCCATCTCTCCAGCCCTTTGGTGCATGCTTTTAATCCCAGCACTCAGGAGCCAGAGGCAGATGGATCTTGGTGAGATCAGGGCCAGAGTGAGTTTCAGGATAGCCAGGGCTACATAGTGAGACTCTGTCTCTAAAAACCAAAAATGGGCGGGGGGGTCCTTAATAGGACTTTATTCTAACACAAAAATGACAGCAAAAGGCCTTTGCAATAATTGGCATTTTACAGTGGATTAAACACAACATTTACACATGCAAAGAAAGACACAGGAAATTAGGTCTGGGTCAGTGCAGAAGTATACAGTGGAGGCTCCCTGAAGTCTTTAGACAGCTTCCTTCATCCTGCGGTTTCTGTTGGTAAGAAAGTAACCAGTTACTTTCTGCTTCAAGGTGGCTCATCATAGGCAGCATGAAGAAAAGGAGGAGATCAAAAGGCAAAAGCCCCTCTCTCTGCCTCATAGTTGTTGTCTAAACATATAAACTCCCAGCTGCTGCCCTGCACCATGCCTACCTGCCTGCTGCTATGCTCCTGGCCAAGCCTCCGAAGACTCAATGGTTTAAGCAACATCTAAAAAGAATTCAGTGATTCAGGGGGAGGAGGAAGAGTTATGATTGAGATGTAACTTGAAAAAAATAAATAAATGTAAAGAAGAAGAATTCAGTGCTTCTACCAGAAGTACTATAGAACTTTTGCTTCCATTAAGTCAAATGAACAGGATCCTGTGAAGTTGATTGGATTCAGCACAGTGACCACAAGTATTAGAACAGATGTGCAAGCAAGAATCAAGTTTGCCATGCAAGGCTTTATCGTAGTCACTGAAAAGAGATGTAATAAGCTATATAATGTTTTGTTTTTGTTTGTTTGTTTGGGTGGGATAAGCGTCCTCTGTGTGTCCTAGAATTCCCTTTGTAGACCAGGCTGGGCTTGAACTCAGAGATCCACCTGCATCTGCCTCCCAGTTGCTGGGATTAAAGGCGTGTGCCATTATGCTCTGCTCGACTCACATAAACTTTTAGCATCAGGAGAAAAATTAGTATTTTTGAAATGCAATTGAAAGAAGAAACCATTGAAGAGAAAAGAGAGTAAGAGAGAAAATCAAGAGTCGGGCATGGTGGCGCACACCTTTGATCCCAGCACTTGGGAGGCAGAGGCAGGCAGATCACTGTGAGTTCGAGGCCAGCCTAGTCTATAAAGCGAGCCCAGGACAGCCAGAGCTGTTACACAGAGAAACCCTGTCTCAAAAAAAAAAAAAAAAAAAGCAAATGAGAGAAGGCATGGCAAGAGAACAGAAAGTATACCATGAATATCTAATGTGGTGATGAAAGGATGAAACAGCTCAGGAGAAAACGAGACGGGACACTAGAGGATGCGAAAGCAAAGAAATCGGCTGAGGAGGGTTGGGAGCTGGCACTTAAAAGGGGGGGTGAGGGTGGAACTCATGAATGAGGATGTGTGTACAAGAAAAGCATAAGGAACTGAATTATATGTTTTATTACTTGCCTTTACTTTAAAAAATTAATTGTTTAGTTAGTATTCAGAATGATGGGTTTCACTGTGACATCTATCTATCTATGTTTTTTTTGGGACAGGGTTTCTCTGTGTAACTGGGACTAAAAGTATGCGCCACCATGCCCAACTTCACTGTGACATTTTAATACGCACTTATCACTATACTTTGCTCTCATCCACCCTTTCCCCACTGTTCTCCCTTGCCCTCCTTCTCCCATGTTCATATTTTAACCACCAAAATATTTAAGTATGTATTTTTGAAATGCCATACTAATGGGGAGAGGGGAACCCTTTTAAGAAACATTTTAGGATGCTCAGCAGATGTGCTGGTCAGTGGTTGTAGTTGTAATTGAGTGTTCCTTCTTCTGCTACTCACTGCAGTGATGGACAAGTCATAGCCATGATCTCCTCCTCTTTCTTCTCTTTCTTTAAGAACAAACCTGTCCATTAGAAAAGATCTCAAGTGCTGGGCGGTGGTGGCGCACGCCTTTAATCCCAGCACTTGGGAGGCAGAGGCAGGCGGATCTACAAAGTGAGTCCAGGACAGCCAGGGCTACACAAAGAAACCCTGTCTCGAAAAACCAAAAAAAAAAAAAAAAAAAAAAAACTCAAACTGCTCAGAAATGTAAATACAAAATATGAAAGTTTACTATAACTGCACCTTTCAGAGATAATCATTGCATTGTTTACAGCTTGTATAAGTTCTCTCATTGCCCTATTGGTTTTTTACAAATATTCTAAAAATTGTGAATGACCAACAACTTGACACCTATGCAATTAGTTTGGTAGGACTGTTATAACAAACCATGGGTATGCTGAGTATTTAAAATAGAATTTCCCCACTTCACAGTTCATGAGACTAGAACTCTAACATCAAGGCAGCACAGCTGATTTATTCTGAAGTCTCTCAATAGAATTTCCCCCCTTCACAGTTCATGAGACTAGAACTCTAACATCAAGGCATCAGCACAGCTGATTTATTCTGAAGTCTCTCTTTGGCTTTTAGATGGTTGTCTGTGTCTTCCTATTGATATCTCTCCCTCTACCTGTTTGACACCAGCCCTTAGATTAGAGCCAATTCTAATAGCCTCATTTTAATTGATTCCTCTTCAAATATAGTAATATTCTGAAGTACTGGAGGCTAGGACTGGAGGCTTGGTAGGACTTTGAGTTTGGGTGATACAACTTAGCCACATCATGAATTCAGAACACAGGGACATATGAAAACTATGGAGCACAACAGCAAAGTCAGCCCTAGTCAGTCTGTCACCCAACATAGGAAGTCCAAACATCCAACTTCCTACAGGCTTCTCTCAACCTTACTCACCTGAGCACTGCAAATATAACCACTGTCCAAATAATCTTCAAATTTTATTCTTTCAAGGATTCTTGGAAAAGGGAGCCCTCATTCACTGTTGGTGGGATTGCAAACAAGTGTAGCCACTATGGAAATCAGTGTGGAGAATTCTCAAAAAGTTAAACATAAATCTACCATAGGACCCATCTATTTCACTCCTTGGCATATGACCAAAGGACCAAAGGCTCCACAAATCCTTGTTCATCATTATTCATTGCTATTCTAGGACCAACAGCTAGAAAACGGAGACAACCTAAATGCCTACAACTGAACAAATGGATAATGAAAACGCAGCATATATATGTGATGAAATGCTATTCATCTGTAAAGAAAGATGAAATCTTGAACTTTTCAGGCAAATGGATAGAATTAGAAAATATATTGAGTGAGGTAACACAGACCCAGAAAGCCAAGTGTTGCATGTTCTCTTATTGGAGGCTCCTAACTTCAAATCTTCAGGTGTGAATACATAGCCTGTAGTTAACTACAGAAACTAGCAAAATGGGGCCATTGCCAGGGTAGGGGCTTGGGGGGCAATAGAGAGGGTAATAGCTGGGTACAAGTGATCTGATCAGGTAAATGGTAAAGGGAGAACTCCTAAAGGGGGGGAGGTAGAGAAGAAGGTGGGAGGAAAGTAAAAGGAAATGGCAGGATAAAAGTGATCTGGGCATTCAGAAATGGAAAATGGGGGCAATGGGAAGGAGAAAGAAAGTAAATACAGCCGGAGGGAGATGGGTAAAATATCCATATGGTTATTTGACAAAGGTGGAAGAAATTATACTATTATTTACCTAAAAAACCCTACAATACATGTAATTATATGTAAAAACATATATAGTTTCAATCAACTTTTCTCATTTGGGTTGATGGTTTTTCTTTTAAGAGTCAAAGATTACCTAACAAAAAACCCTAACACCAGACAAACTTCTTTTAAGTTGTTGACTAGATCTGTGCAAGAGACTCCAAAAATATTACAAACTATTGCTATTGCTGTTGGTTATCTCCCAAAGGTAGAAGGTGCACTAGAAAAAATAAATAAATGTGAAGAAGAAGAAGAAGAAGAAGAAGAAGAAGAAGAAGAAGAAGAAGA
>CAJQZJ010033704.1:213570-236657 GCA_907164525.1 Lophiomys imhausi | reverse complement strand
CAAAATCCAAGTCCCTGCCTAATTTGTCCCAGCAGGATACCGTAAGATTCCCGGACACCACAAACCACGGAGTCGCATTCATTCAAAAATCTTTCTAGGGTTGACTTCTTAAGTTTCAAATTCCTAGCTAAAAGTAGCTCCTGAAGAGCCAGAAAAATTGGATGTGACTGAGACAATCCCATGATTAAAAATTTACTTTCGGTTCGCAGTTTTCCCGCGAAACTTTACCTTTTGTTCGCTATTTCCGCGAAACTTTACCTTTTGTTCGCTATTTCCGCGAAACTTTATTGTCCCAATTTATCCCGGGAACTTACCAGTGCACTGCCCCTGACTGCAGGAGTTCTGAGTCTTTTCTGGTTCCCCGTACGGGCCACCACTTGTCGTGTCCCCCTCGACCAGCAAGGACGACGCAACTCGCAAAAGCTCTTCTCCAGCAGTTTATTCAGGTCCCTTGAAAACAGTCTTCCGAATGCCCGGGCAGACCCAACCCACAGGCTAAATACTATATGAACAGCCAATCAAGTAAAGCCACATGGTGCTATCTTAGAGGCCCACGTATGCAGAAGCAAGCCAGATCAGCAGTCTTAGCCAAATATGGACTTGTTTACCACAGAGAGCGCTCACCATCGGGCTGGTGGAAGGCGGAAACCGGCGCCATTTTTAGGGCGCGGCACGTCACAGCTCTCTACACCAAGCAATTTAAAAGATGTTATATTCATAATTGGCCAAAAAAAAAAAAAGAAAAGAAAAACCACACACTGCTCTCCCCTTAGTTCTCTTCTACATACTTTGGAGACCTCAAGTCCAGTTTTGGTTGGTATCACTTTGGAGAGTCACATTGAAAAGTAAGTTGCCGGGTGGTGGTGGCGCACGCCTTTAATCCCAGCACTTGGGAGGCAGAGGCAGGCGGATCTTTGTGAGTTCGAAGCCAGCCTGGTCTACAAAGCGAGTCCAGGACAGCCAGAGATATTCAGAGAAACCCTGTCTCGAAAAAAAACCAAAAAAAAAAAAAAAGAAAAGTAAGCAAACTCCTCTGAATAGCCTTCCTTACAACATTTTCAAACTAAAAAGGCAGAGGCAGTCATGAGACCTACAAGCTATTCATAACTGTGTCTCTAATGCAGGAGTAAAGTTAAAATAATGCTATTATATCGTTTTAAGATGCTGAATTGTCAGATTAAATTTCAGATTGCTTGCTGAAATTGTACACACTCATTTCTCAGGGATCACAATGCCAATCTATTCAAGTATAGCTAGAAGAGGAAAAGCATTAAGACCTTTTTGGCCTTCCCATACAGTAGACCTCACTGTCCTCCCAAAGTAGAAGCCTATAAAATTCATAGACATCTTGGTCTTCCTAATGTTTAAGACAATTTTAGTGATAATAGCTATAGTTTTGGGGGAAAATGCAATTTAGGGAGATATGGGAGCTTACTAAGTACCTCCTTATTAAAGTGTGTCTTTGATATACCTTAAAAAAAAAAAAGGCCCGGTGTGGTGATGCATGCCTTCAATCCCAGCACTAGGGAGGCACAGACAGGTGGATCTCTGTGAGTTCAAGGCTAGTCTGGTCTAGAGTGAGTCCAGGACAGCCAGGTATACAAAGAGAACCTTGTCTCGAAAGGGGGGGGGGGGAAAGCCGGGCATGGTGAGGCAGAGGCAGGCAGATCTCTGTGAGTTTGAGACCAGCCTGGTCTACAGAGCGAGTCCAGGACTGCCAGAGCTATAGAGCTGTTACACAGGGAAACCCTGTCTCGAAGGAAAAAAAAAAAGAGGGTGAGAGGGGGAAGAAAGGAAGAGGGTAAGAGGCTGGCTGGGACCAGGAGGGGAAGAGGGAGGGAGACTGTGATTGAGATGTAACTTGAAGAAATGAATA
This sequence comes from Lophiomys imhausi, assembly GCA_907164525.1. Taxonomy (NCBI): domain Eukaryota; kingdom Metazoa; phylum Chordata; class Mammalia; order Rodentia; family Muridae; genus Lophiomys; species Lophiomys imhausi. Next base: position 234,781 of record CAJQZJ010033704.1, on the reverse strand, counting down.
AATGTTGGGGGAAAAAATTAAAAAAATAAAGTGGGTCTTCGGTTTTAAGGTCTCTAAATTGTGAAGTGTTGTTCTCTCAGGTCCTCTCTAACTGGAAAGTTTGAATCTAGCCTTATGGATCTTCCCCAATATCAGCCACCTAACAAGTGTTTATGCTAAGGTTTAAGAAAACATCTCTTTCATTATATACTTCACTTAACATAACATTCCATACTAGATTCTGTTCTTAGATCCAACTTCCCTCCCAATGTTCTTCCTTTAAAAAAAAAATAGTATGCATATGTGTACCTTGGTGCCATGCCTTTGTGTCCACAAAAACCAAGAGAAGCGGGCATCAGATCCTGTGGACCTGGGAATTGAACTTGGGTCCTCCTAAAGAACAGTAAGTGCCCTGGCCATTAAACCATCTCTCTATTCCTTCTCTTCTGCTTTTTTTTTTTTTTTTTTGGTTTTTCGAGACATGGTTTCTCTGTGTATCCTTGACTGTCCTGGACTCACACTGTAGTCCAGGTTGGGATCAAAGGCATGTGCCACCACGCCCGGTGCTTTTCTTTACTAGTTTGCTGAATCTTCAATCTTGCTCTCTTTAAGAGTAAAAATGATGAATAATGCCCGTTTCACATTCCTGCATGCTAGAATTACCGGTATGTGCCTAGCAAGATTTTTTTTTTCATTTTTTCAGGTTTTTCAAGAGAGGGTTTCTCTGTGTATCTTTGACTGTCCTGGACTTGTCACTCTGCAGACCAGGCTGGCCTTGAACTCAGAGATCCACCTGCCTCTGCCTCCCGAGTGCCGGGTTTAAAGGCGTGCGCCACCACGCCCAGCTAAGATTTGTTTTTTTAAAGAATAAACAAAGCTATGAGGCTAGAGCTAAGAGAAATACAAACCACGAGGGCAGCTAACTTCTTTAAGGGAGTTACCCAAGTCTCCTAAAAGTAAGGCCTGATGGGCATCTGTCTAGAAATAAGTGATTTGTTCAGGGCAAAGTGGTATTTTCCTCAACATTAAGAGTCTCACTAGTGAATCCAAGTATGATAGAAAACCCATTAAAAACATATTCAGAAAAAAAAAAAGGTATAAATGCAAGCACACATTTTCAAGTATACAATTTGTTTTTATTTACAATACCCTATAAAAATGTAAATTTAGAAACTTTTATTTTTTATTAATTAGAACTGAACAAAAAGCACAATAAGGAAGAAAAAAATAATCAAGTGTTTATTTGATCAGGTGTGAAGGGAAGATTGGAAAGGCTCAGTGAGGACAGTCAGCAGATGGTAGAGGGAAGCTAGGGACTGTCACTGGAGAAGCAGCTGGTGGAGCCTGAGGCCACAGAATAAGAAGAAATGGAGATGAGAACAAGGACAGCTGGTTGTGACAGAGGGCTTTACTGTTATACATGAATGTGCAAAACATTTATTCTCTTAAATATCATAGCCTGTCCCCCGACTACATTCAAAAAGGTGAGAACAGCAGAAAGTAGGATCAGGACGGGATATAAATATAAAATAAATTCAATTTAGTTTTTCCAGAACTGCAACCACTAGGGAGCAGAGTCCCTGATCCTGGCTGACTGCTGAAAAAAAAGAAGAGAGGTGAGTGAAAGGAAAGTGTCCCTAAGATTCAAACCCAGGCCCTGGCTGCCAGTGGATGGGGCTCAGGTGAGACAAAGTAGCCAGGACAGCAGTTCTGCTGCAGAGTAGAGGACAGTGAAGAGCAGAGCAGCCCAAGCTTAGCAGCCATGGCTACATTTAGAAGTTTCTACCCAAGACACTAAAAGAAAATGGGGAAGAGAAGCAGAAGCATGGCTTACAGAAGTCACGTCAGGAAGACAGTGCAGGTGCACAAAAGCTACGCTGCAGAAGCAGGCTCTACGTGAGGCTCATCTTGGGTACTCTTGAATGCACTGAGGGGACAGACTCAAGCATGCTGTAGTCATCACAGGAAAAGGCTTAACCGTGTGTGTGCTGTTTCCATTATGGTGTCAGGAACAAAGGAAATACAGGAAGGAAGAAAGAAAAGTCCTTTCAACCTACAGCTGGGCATCAGCCAATTAACAAGTTTGATTTAATGTAATGTGCTGTGTACCCTGTATTTATATATTAAAAAAGTAGAATCCACCAAATTACAAGATGGAACAGAAACAGACTAAAAATATATCAGCTGGTTTATTTTTAGAGGTATATGTCAACTAAATATTTTTCAAACTAAAACTCATTATTTAAGTCTGAAGACCACATGAATGTATGTGTAGGGGTGTATGTATATTTACCTATCTTGGCGTCTACTTTATTCTGGCTCTCCTATAGTCATATTAATAAGGGAAGATGAAAAAACTTCAAAGGGGGGAGGAGCCCTTTGGTAGACTACAACCTACTTTGAATTGTAATAGTGGTGATGGGATAAAGGGACATTATGTTTGTGTCTCTAGGGCAAAGAAAATGCAAAATTGAGATGAATTGAGTAAAAGGAGGACATGCAAAAGTGTAACGCAGAAGGTAGAAGAAACCAGCAGAAGTATCACCCAGCAGAAGTATCAGAGCAGTGGGCAAATGCCTGGCATTCAGAGCTAACCTCTGAAAACAGGAATCGGTCCCACAAGACTTTGCTTTGGGTCATAAGCTACCTCCCCTCCCTCATTAAAAACACTCCATTGGTGAGGGCAGCAGTGCAGGTGGCAGCCAAAAGGAGGTACAGGACACACTGGAGATCTTTTATCGTATCCCCTGAACCAGCCTGAGGATATGAACAGAAAGACGACTTGTTTGTATAAGTAAGTTAAATAGGATTTTTTGCATTCAAATTATGTCTTTATAAGAATTCTCATAATACAAGACCCTAGATGCCTCTGTCCTCTCAACTTTCCTTGTTTTCTGAGGCTGCACACAATACAGTGATTTGTTTTAGCACATACACAAACACTTAGTGGATGTCTCACTCTCTTACTCCTATTCAGCTTCATCCTCCCCACAGTGTGATGTTTGAACTACCATGGTAGTGAAATGTGTTTGGAACTTACTGCAGTTTTGTCTCCAGCAAGTTCAGTTTCTGCCGGTCAACGTATCGAGAAAAAAGGGAAACTAGATTTGTGGGTATAGAGATTGGCTTGGCCAGGGCTGCTTGGGGGATCCGTAGAAGTTCTCGGGTTGCCATGAACATCACCTCTGTCCTGACAGAGAAAACCCAAAACAGTATGAGAAGTAGAAAGGACAGCAAAGATTATTTTTAAAAATGTAAAATATGAGATAAGCAATCAGTACTGACCATTGGTTACTTTGCATTGATTCTATAGCAGGGTCTGAACTACATAGGTCTTCCCCACGGCTTAGGAGGATTAGGAGCAGTGACAAGCCAAACTATAAGAGAAACCAGATAGAATCAAACTTAACAATGCATCTAAGGGGCTGGGGAAATGGATCAGTGATTAAGAACACCTGTTCTTGAAGAGGATCAAGGTTCAGGTCCCAGAAACTAAATAGTGGTTCACAATCACCCATGGGCATTCACAAGGTGCACATTGCAGGCCAAACACTCATACACATAAAACAAATGGAAAAACAGCAAAACCTAAAACAGTGCATCTAAGCCTCTTACACCTCAGTTAACAGGACCCTGGCTGGGAACAGCTCTATACCAAAGCTTTTGTAGCCTGGTGGAAGGGGTCAGGCAAGCATGGAATTAAGAGGTGTGTCTTCCCTTTAAATTTTGCTTCTGGTATAGCAGATGCCAAGCACAGAAAGTCATCTCTGTACCCTATCCTGTTTTGAAAAAATTTTTCTCCCAGGATAATGTATGATTTGCCTGCCTTCCTTCCTTCCTTCCTTCCTTCCTTCCTTCCTTCCTTCCTTCCTTCCTTCTTTATTTATTTATTTATTTTTTTCGAGACAGGGTTTCTCTGTGTAGCCCTGGCTGTCCTGGACTTACTTTGTAGACCAGGCTGGCCTCGAACTCACAAAGATCCGCCTGCCTCTGCCTCCCAAGTGCTGGGATTAAAGGCGTGCGCCACCACTGCCCAGCGGCCTTTTTCTTATTTAAAGAAATCAAAATAGATTAAAGAGGAAAGTCAAAGTTCATGAAAAATTAAGTAAAGTTATTTTTTTGGTTTGGTTTTTTGAGATAGGGTTTGTGGTGTGTAGCCCTGGCTGTCCAACTCACTTTGTAGACCAGTCTGGCCTTGATCTCAGAGATCCGCCTGCCTCTGGGTCCCAATTCCTGCACCACCACATCTGGCAATAAAGGCGTGCACCACCACATCTGGTAATAAAGTTATTTAATATACTAAGAGCTAAGTGGGGCCCAGGAAATGCAGTTTGTTTGGTAGCATTCTTTCCTAGCATGCACAAGGCTTCAGGTTTGACCCGAGCACCATATAAACCATATAAACCTGGTATGATGGTGCATACCTACAATCTCAGCACTCAGCCAGATCAAAATTTCAGTGTCATCCTTGGCTACACCGGGAGTTAGGGACCACCATAGAATACATGACAATGGCTCAAAAAGCAAAACAAATTAACAAAAAAAAAAAGAGAAACACACAAAGGGTTAAAAAAAAATGATCAAAGCTCAAAGGAAATCTTAAAAAAATGTATACCCCTAGGGCTAGGAAGATGGCTCAGCTGGTGAAGTACCTGTGTAAGAGTGAGGACCTGAGCAGACCTCCAGAACCCACAGAAAACTGCCCGTGGCGGTATGTGCCTGTGATTCTAGCTCTGGAGATGGAGCCTGGCAGATCCCTGGAGTACAACAGCCAGCCAGCCTAGCCAAATCAATGAGCTTCAAGTTTAGTCAAAGAGCATATCTCAAAAAGCAAAGGTGGAGAATAATCAAGCAAAGACACCCAATGCCAACCTCTGTTCATATGGCCTCTGCATGCACATGTATGCAAACCGCACAAAAGTGCACGCAGGTGCGCACATGAGTATATTCTTACCTAAAATAAATTTACTAAGGGTGTTAATAGGAATCTAAAAATAAGCAACATGAACTCTTTTTTTTTTTTGGTTTTTCGGAACAGGGTTTCTCTGTGTTTCTCTGTCTGTTCCTGGACTCACTTTGTAGACCAGGCTGACCTCGAACTCATAGAGATCCACCTGCCTCTGCCTCCCAAGTGCTGGGATTAAAGGCGCACACCACCACGCCCAGCTATAGGAAGGTCCCCTAATTGTGAATGCTCAGTCCTCTGATGCCAGGGGACATTCTGAGGTTTTTTTTGTTTTGTTTTTAATTTTTTGAGACAGAGTTTCTCTGTAAAACAGCCCTGGCTGTCCTGGAACTCACTTTGTAGACCAAGCTGGCCTCGAACTCACAGAGATCCGCTTGCCTCTGCCTCCCAAGTGCTGGGATTAAAGGCATGTGCCATCACACCTGGAGACGCAACATGAACTCTTAAGGTGCATCAAATGAAAATACCAACAGCACTAGGTTAATGTAAATCATAACTATAATGGATCATAAATGGATTCTGGAAGTATTTTGGGACCTCATTCTACTTTCCTGAATTTATATTATAAAGGATAATCTTTCTTTTCCACAAAATTTCCCTTCATTCTATTTGTAGGCAAATTTTCACCAGGCTCATGATCTCGTACGACTTCCTGGTTTTTTACTGCTCTTCTCAAAATTAAAACAGAGACTAAGTAACGGGAAGGCCATCAATGGTCACTCCAGGACCTACCTATATGTCCTGAGGGAATACAGGTATCCTCTTCTGCCTCAGATGCTCTGCTACTGTTGGCAGGTCAAAGGGAAAAGGTCCTGAGACTTCCCCCCTTATGGTTTAGTGTGGTCCTAAACAAATATAGACGGCTCAGCGGTTAAGAGCACTGGCTGCTCTTCCAAAGGACCCGGGTTCAAATCCCAGTACCCACATGGCAGTTCACAACTGTCTGTAACTGCTGGGCATGGTGGCACACGCCTTTAATCCCCACACTCAGGAGGTGGCGGCAGGCGGATCTCTGCAAATTCAAGGCCAGCCTGGTCTACAGAGTTAGTCCAGGACAGCCAGGGCTACACAGAGAAACCCTGTCTCAAAAACAAAAACAAACAAAAAAACAAAAAAACCCAAACAAACGAACAAAAAAATCCCACAGATCAGAAAACCCACTGAGCAAACACCCAGGACGACAAGGCTCAGAGGACAGGCAGGGACTGGAACTTTCCTGTTCAGAAACCATGATCCTCTTTCCTTATTAGTTTTCCTCTAGAATTTGAATTTAAAAAAGAAAAAAAGGTTTTTTGTTTAGTTTTGTTTTTTGAGGCAGAGTTTATGTACTGGAACTGGATGAAGACTAGGTTGGCCTCGAACTCATAGAGATCTGCTGGCCTGTCTCCTGAGTGCTGATATTAAACACAAGTGCACCAAGCTTTGCTTTAAAAATCTTTGGATCTTTAACATGACATAACTGAAAGCTGTATGCAGCTTACCTGCAGCCAGGTATGCCATGTGACTAAGTCCTGGCCATTGCTACTCAGGAGAAACTTGTTAAAATTTCTGGGAAAAGTCCTAATAAAGAGGACAAGCGGCTAATCTACACCTTAATCACCTATATCCAGCTTTGTTCCTCATGCCAAACCAGTTTTAACTTTCAGAACTGTCTTCAAGTAGGAATCTTACAAGTATGGGAGTCTACTGCTAAAGATGACAGGAATAACTGTAGAAGACTGGATTCTTGATGCCACAAATTTCATAAAAAAACTATTTTCTCCAAACCACTGTTTGTCTTTTAGCCTTTGCTATCGCAATGTAATTCCTAAGTGGAAGAAAACTACAATAGTCTTAATTTTCCTAAGCCAAATTTACATGCCACAAAAGTTTAGGGACATAAAAGGTAAAATCACCTTGTTCTGGAGCACAGCAGTGAGGTGAGGATTGGAGGGCGCTGGTACAGTTGCACTTTGAGGTAGGTTCATTAGCTGTTGCAGAAGGCTGGTGACAGTCACTGAAGGAAGATGATAGAGGAGGAGAGAGAAGGGACTCAGTAAGCATGGCAGCACCTATAAAACATAAACAGAAGTATTACATCCTGCAAACTAGTTCTTCACTTACCTCCCACCAGTGTGTGTGAGCAGCAGGATGTTCAACATATACAAAATCATTGTATTATTTACTGTGTGCAAGAACATTTGGTTGTAATAGAAAGGCATGCAAAATACTTGACTCTTTTTTAGTTTTGAGGTTACTAGTCTAGCACTCACTACAAATGATTCATATATTTTTGGTATCATTATGTAAATGAAATCTAATTCAGTCTACTGCTGTAATTTTTCTTTCTGAGATTAAGTCTATCACTTCTGGCAAATAGGAGTCACCTCATATTGGTTTGTGCATACCTAGGAACCTATTAGTTCCCTTGCCTCCAATGTAAGACCAGGATTATCTGTACTCCCATGTCTAACACCTGAAACCAACTATTAATTAAAAAAAAAAACTGTAGAAATATGGTTAATTACTTTTTTGTTTGTTTGTTTTTTGAGACAGGGTTTCTCTGTGTAACAGCTCTGGCTGTCCTGGACCCACTTTGTAGACCAGGCTGGCCTCGAACTCACAGAGATCTGCCTGCCTCTGCCTCCCAAGTGCTGGGATTAAAGGCGTGTGCCACCACACCCAGCTGGTTAATTGCTTTTTTAATTCACAGGTTAAAACTCAGCACATTCATGTGCACATATTTATGTATAAATACACACAAATAGAGACAAAGAGAGAGAGGGTAGAGAATGAACCATAGCTCTACAAACACGTATTTTTAGGCTGGCCTCAAACTTACAGTAATCCTCCTGCCTTAGTCTCCCTAGTGTGGAGAAATCAGGCATTGAGTTACCACACACAACTTTTCTTTCTTCTTTTTTTTTTTTGGTTTTTTTCAAGACAGGGTTATAACAGCTCTGGATGTCCTGGACTCTCTTTGTAGACCAGGCTGGCCTCGAACTAACAGAGATCCACCTGCCTCTGCCTCCTGAGTGCTGGGATTAAAAGTGTGCATCACCACCGCCTGGCCCAACTTTTCTATATAGTTAATTAAGTGCTCTTCACTAGCAAGTAAGCTCCATGAAGGCATTTTTGTATTTTGCATAAAATGTTGTCTTGAATGTAGAAGTGTTCAGTGAGTACACACCAAATGAATAAAGTTCTCTCAGCTTTGCTTCCACTGTTGAGTTTCTGTGAGATCATGACTGACAGAGAGTCTGCTCCTCTATTCACTTCATTTGGCATTTATACTCTAAAATAGGCATACCTTTTTATTCTCTAGGATAAATCTCATCTTCACATTTTTCCTCCAACCCATTTTTCATTCTTGGGAGTTTTCTTACAATACACTGGTTTCTGGCCAGGTGTGGTGGCACACACCTTTGATCTCAGCACTCGGGAGGCAGAGGCAGGCGGATCTCTGTGAGTTCAAGGCCAGCCTAGTCTACAAAGTTGACTGCAGGACAGCAACGGCTTGATACACAGAGAAACCTTGTCTCAAAAAACCAAAACAAGACAACCCAAACTGGTTTCAGGGCTGGAGAGATGGCTATTTAGAGCACTTGTTTCTTTTACAAAGGACCTGGATTTAATTCCCAGGACCCACAAGGAGGTTCATAAACCATAACTCTAGTTGTAGGGGATCCAATGCCCTGTTATGACCTCCATGGGCACCAACTGTGCATACACGCAGGCGAACTAGATGTTTCACACAAGTAAAACAAAAAAAAATCTAATAAATTTTAAATATGTATGTTTCATTCTGTTGTATTTTTCTGATGAGATTTGAACTTTTCATTCTTTTCAGTAAATACTAAAATCTCAAAGGCTGCAGTAGTATTTCCAGCTCTTTTGTATTCTACAGCACACATACATGTCTTCTGCAGATAACTCAGGTGATTACTAGTTTTTAATTAACTACAATGTTTCTTCACAAGTATCTCATTCTGAATCCCATACTCATTAATACTATTCCTTTATCAATTTCTTATCTTGATCTTGAAAAAGTACAAAAAATTCTGCAAATCTCTGAAGAGCTATCACAAGGATAAACAAATCTTTTAATCAAGAATTCTCCCGTGGGACACTACTCAACCAAATCTCCAGGTTAATGTGGAGCTATTGACAACAGACGAGGAGGAGTATTTTACATTCATAAAAGTAACCAAGAGACAAAGTTCTCCAACTTGAGAACCATAAGGAAAGTTGTCCTACACAGTGGGTACCTCATCCTGTGCGTCCTTCTTGATAAGAAAAGGGAGGTTCCTGGCAGTTGCCATGAGAACATCAGCTGCTTGCTCTGTGGAGAGGAATGGGAGAATGCGGGCAACCATTCTCTTCCCTTTTCGGATACACATGATCTGTACAAAGTGGTCATCACTTGGCCTGGAACAAGAATGCCACCCAATGTCAATAAAGGCAATACAGAAAACCCGCATTTTTAAAAAAATTATGCAACCTTCATCTTCACAATCATCTGTATTACCAAAATTGAGAATCATTCTCCATTTCCAACCAAGTAATAAAAAGTAAAATTAAGTTTTACAAATATGGGAAATCATTTTCCATGTTATATGTAAAACTTATATGCCTTTGTAATTTGACTCTTCACTACCTCCAACCCCCAGAATGAGGAATAGAGTCCAGAGCCTCCTGTATGCTAGATAAGCGCTCTACCACCAAGCTACAGTTATCTCAGCTTCAGCTAACCTAACACTTTTCTGTGTCAATAAATATTCAACTAAATGCGCGTAATGGTTACATAACATGCCTATCTATAGATAAACCACATTTATCAGACCAAAACTACAAAGTGTGTTGAAAAGAAGTCTATTCTGTGTTTGTGTAAATTTTGACTCAGGAGAATCTGAGCAATGGCAAAGGAACTAACTGTTAGCAGACATAATCCTCTTACATTAAGTATTTGGAATTTATAGAACATCATAATTAGGTTTGCCTCAGACAATGGGCAGGAGAAAGATGACACAGAGTTAACATTCTTCACCAGAAGACTGAATGGCTTCCACATATACACTCTATGGAAACTCCAAGAAGGTACAAATGATGATAAGTGTCATCCTTTTTTATTTCCCTGAGAAAAGGTTTCTCTGTGTATTTCTGGCTGTTCTGGATTCACTTTACAGACCAGGCTGGCCTTGAACTCACAGAGATCTGCCTGCCTCTGCCTCCCAAGTCCTGGGATTAAAGGCATGCGAAACCACGCCTGGAAATTAGACAGCTGTGAACTGTCATGTGGGCGCTGTGATTTGAACACGGGTCCTTTGGAAGAACAGCCAGTGCCCTTAATCACTGAGCCATCTCCAGCCTGGTAAGTGCCATCGTATCAGAAAATAAATAAAGATTACAAAGCTGAAACACTAGTAATCGTAAGCCACATATAATCTATCACCTCAAAACCCAAATCCAGTAACTTTCCCCACTTATCTCCAGCACCTAGCACATTCCTACTAGACAATGAATATATATTGTTGAGTAAATGAATCCAAGAAAGGACTCAAAGGGATTACAGAATGTTTTGTATGAAGTAGTGTGGACAAAAAGATAAAGATACTAGTGTAGTGTGGTGGCCCACACCTTTAATACCAGCTTTTGGAAGGCAATTGGATCTTTGTGAATTTAAGGTCAGCAACGACCACACAGTGTGACTCTGTCTCAAAACAAAAACAATAAAACCCAAGAAAGATAAATGCTAAGCTTACAGGAATGGTAAGCTTACAGCACAATCCCAAGTATGTGGAGTTTAGTTTGGCAATGGAAGGAGTCTCCCATTTCCCTAAGTGCACAATGCTTACTTCTCTTGCCCAGGCAATTTGCCCCTCACGTTGTCATACATGCTACAGATTTTGTGCTTTCTTTCATCCATCAGGGCAGGCCGCTCTTCTTCTAGACTTAGGAGATAGCGCCTTTCATAGTCCTCCACATCAAGGAGTAAACTATAGGTCTAGGGGAGAGACAGAACAAGTTACAACATGGTAGGTCAGGACTACAGAGTATTAGATAAATGTCTTCATAGTTTAGGACTAGCTAGTGAAAATACTAAAGTACATTCAAACAGTGAGTTTTTTTTTTATGTGGGAAACATGGTAAAATAATAATCCTTTAAACATTTTTTCGCTCTCTTGCACTGCTAGTCAAATAGTAAATTATTAAGGAATTATGTTTCCCAAATTTCCAGCAGCAATGTTAGTCTAAGACACCCAACATTGTTTAACAATGCCACCCAGTGATAAGGTGTGTGTGTGTAGAGGCCAGAACTTAACTGTCAAGTGTTTCCTCCATCTGTCAGCACTTTCTATATTGAGGCAGTATCTTCCACCTGAACCCAGAAGTAGCCAATTAGACTTAACTAACTAGCGGGGTTCCTCCAAGAATCCCATCTCTGCCTCTTGAGCACTGGGAGGGTTGCCATACCTGCCTGGAATTTATGTGGATGCTGGGGATGCACACTGAACAGTCAAACTTACACAGCAAACATTTACCAGCCCTCATAATCTTTGAGACAGAGTCTCGCTTTGGAGTCCTTCTAGAATTCACTATGTAGTCCTTGCTTTCAGAAACTGCCTTTGGGATTAAAATCTACCACACTGGATTCCTGATAAATATTCTGCTAACCAGGCTATTTTTTTGTTTGTTTGTTTTTGTTTTGTTTTATTTGACACAGGGTTACTCTGTGTATCCCTGGCTATCCTGGAACTCTCTCTGTAGATCAGGCTGGTCTTGAACCCAGAGATCCACCTGCTTCTTTCTCCTGAGTGCCGGGATTAAAGATGTGTGCCATCACCGACCAGGCAAAAATTTTAAGTTAATTTTACTACTGGTGTCAGCCAGTGGTCTAAGCACTTTGCAGGTGTTCAACTCATTGCAAACTCAACCCCAAACAAAACTACTACAATACCTCCATGAAGAAACTGAGGACAACATAAAAGGTTAAATAACTCAGCCTCAGGCTGCAGACTCAGAAAAGGGATGGTTTGCAGCTTGTGCTCCACAGTCTTGAAATGAGGTGTGTGCCTTATAAACCATCTCTATCAATTCATTTTCCTTAGTACACAGGAATGCCCAATAAATGCAGTAAAACTAACTCAGTTCATCAACAATGAAACTTCTATTCCTATTTTTATTAGGCTCAAGATGATTGGGGTTGATGAGATTGCTCATTGGGTAAAAGCGCTTGCTGTCAAGTCAGACAGCCTGAGCTCAATCGCTGGAAGCTGTGTTGGAAGGAGCCACATGTTGTCTCCCTCAGGTTATCATCTGACTTCCACACACAAGCTGTAGTAGACAACAATATCCCCACATAAGATAAATTTATATATCAAAAAAATGGTGACCTGCTAAAAGATAATCATCTATTAGCTGAACAACTGTGAACAAAACCCTAGTGCTGCCAGGCGTGGTGGCGCACGCCTTTAATCCCAGCACTCAAGAGGCAGAGGCAGGAGGATCTCTTCGAGTTCAAGGCCAGCCTGGTCTACAAAGCAAGTCCAAGACAGCCATGGATACATAGAGAAACCCTGTCTTGAAAAACCTAAAAAAAAAAAAGAAAAAAAAAAAAAACAAACCAAAACAAAACCCAGGACAGTGTTCTTCCTAGGATTTCATAGGGAAAGCACAGCACAGCCATTTCTGGAACACTCTGGTAAACAATAAGCACTTAACACAAATCAGTTCTTAGGTAATATAAAAGAACAGGGCCCAGTGGGATGACTCAGCAGGGAAGCTATCTCCCAACCCAGAGCCTGACAATCTTGAGTTTGAGACCCAGAATCCACATGGTGGAAGGTAAGAACCCAGTCCTACAAGTGGCCCTCTGACCTGCATGCACAATGCCAGCTTCACACATAGACTATAATTAAAAAAAGAAAATCAACACTGATTTACTGATCACTCTTCTACTTCTTGGGTACACATATATCTGACAGTTTTTAAAAATTGAAACTAAATCTTAAACTTACTTTCTCAATTATGACAAGGGTTTTTCTTCTCTTGTCCCGAACTTGTTTTTCTTTTGTTTCCTAAAAAAAAAAAAAAAAAGGTAAAACTATTCAGTATAAATTTTTTACTTCTACTAAGAACATTTTACCAAGAATGCACCTTTAGGTTCACTGGTGAAAATACTTGAGAATCCAGACTGCTTAACAGTTAACAAACCAGCTGGGAATGGTGGCACACCCCTTTAATCCCAGCACTCAGGAGGCAGAGGCAGGCGGATCTCTGTGAATTCCAGGCCAGCTGGTCTACAAAGAGAGTTCCAAGACAGTCATTACAGAGAAATCTTGTCTTGAAAAACCAAAAAGTCAACAATGCAAAATGACAACAGTATGAAACAAATATAATTGATTGCCATCAGCTCACAAATTATTATTCTAAATTAATAAACCTGAAAAGACATAGAAATGTTGTTTTAAGCAGTAAACTGGATAAATAGATATTGTCTGCAGCCAGAGGTATCAGATACAAAGACTCCTGCTGTAGCCGGTCCTGGCTGGCTGCCTTATAAATAAAGGCTTTTAGGGCCAGCAAGATGGCTCAATTCGTAAAGGCGCTACATGGGCCTGACTGACCACCTGAGTTTGATCCTTTGAGCTCCTGGTGCAACTAGAATCTCACTCTAAAAAGTTGACCTCTGACCTCCACGAGTGCACCATGGCATGTACATGGCATGTGTGACACCAACACATATCACATTGTTTTTTAAATGGAGGCATATTTCAGCCAAGTATGTGGAAAACCAAAAAGTTAGACCATTCCAGGTCAGCTATATTACAATTTCACCATGCCTCATTTCTTTCCAAAGTGAACAAAAAACACCGACTTGCTGACACTTACATCATCCTCACTCCGAGATGTCACGACAGCATCAATCATCTTTCGAGGATTATTGACACTAGAGACAGTAAGCTTCCCCAAAGAGCCCTCAAACTGCACTGCAAGGACAAAAAAGACTCCAATAAAGACTCAGAATATGGCAGACAGCATTCAACAAGCTTTTGTGTTTTTTACCCACAGTTTAATAATTTACCATAGGACTGTATGTAGTCTTTTTTTGTGTTTTTGTTTTAAGGCAGGGGCTCACTATCTTATGCTGGCTTTCAACTCATCATCCTTCTGCCTCTGCCTCCTCGGTACTGAGATTACAGATGTGACCGCCAGCTAAAGCAACTCCTTTGCATAATTTATTCTCCACATCTTCATTAAAATCATTATCAAAACTTATTTCCTTTTATCTATTTTAGGAGTTCTATAAAAAATAAAAGCACAGTAAGTTTTTTAAAATTATGGAATCTCAAAGAGCAAAGGACTTATGATGTTTATCTGTCAAGCTACCATCCTCTCCACATATAATGATCACTAGTTTTTCAAAATAGCAGTCTCCCAAACTTCTCTTAATATCGGGCTAGGACCTTACCAGGCTTATATGCATGTTCCAGTTTGGCCACCTGAGGGGTGATGAGCTTGGTTCGCTCCTTCTTAGGGCCATCACCTTGTATCTCTTCAGCAGCTGACAATTTCTCCAGTTTTTCAAAGTAATTCTACCACAAGAAAAGATGGTTTTTGTTGTAAAACAAATACAGACTACTACTGTTTTTCACATTAATTACACCAGTGGTAGTAACATAACTAGGACTCTAGAAATACACTGATGCTTATTTTTTTGTTACTTTGTTATAATCTTATAAATCTATATATATCTATTATCTATATAGATATATATATATTTTGTTTGTTTGTTTGTTTTTGAGACAGGGTTTCTCTGTGTATCTTTGGCTGTCCTGGACTCACTTTGTAGACCAGGCTAGCCTTGAACTCACAGAGCTCTGACTGCCTCTACCTCCCTAGTGCTGGGATTAAAGATGTGTGCCACCATGCCCGGCATATTTGTTTTATTTTTTACTTTTCAGTATGCTCTGGCTATCCTAGAACTAACTCACTAAGTAGACCAGGCTGGCCTTGAACTTAAAGAGATCTGCCTGCCTCTGCCTCCAGAGTGCTGGGATTAAAAGAGTGCACACCCATTCTTGGCTTTAAAAAAAAAAAAAAGCTAATCTATGAACTATGGGTACACCTAAGAACACAGTGAGTTTATAGCATGTTCAAGGCCCAGGGTTTAATGCCCAGCACCACAAACCTCTGACACTCACACACTTTCAAATCCCTTAGCCTTCAAAAACATTAACTGGCTTGGTAAGATGGCTAATTGGGCAAAGGTACTTTCTTGTCACTAAGCATAATGACCTGAGTTCAATCTCTGGGATCCATATGGTCAAAAATGTGAAAAACTAATTCCTCCAACATCCACTGTGGACCTTGACAGTACTGCCTACTGCCCACAAAATAAATGGGTTTTCTTTTTTAGGTTTTTTTTGAGACAGGGTTTCTCTGTGTATCTCTGACTGTGCTGGATTCCCTCTGTAGACCAGACTGGCCTTGAACTCACAGAGATCTACCTGCCGAGTGCTGGGAATAAATATTTTTTAAAAAGGTATTTTTAAAAGGTGAATTAATGAAGATGTGTTTAAAACTTAGACTGCCAACATTCTTTTCTTTTCTTTCTTTTTTTTGTTAAAGGGTTTTAAAAAATAATTTATTTTTATTTATGTACATTGGTGTTTTGGCCACATATATGTTTGTGTGAGGGTGTCAGATCTCTTGGAACATGAATTACAGACAGCTGTGAGTTGCCATGTGGGTGCTGGGAATTGAACCCAGGTCCTCTGGAAGAATAGCTAGTGCTCTTAACCCCTGAGCCATCCATCCTCTAGCCCTCTTTCTTTTTTTGGTGTATATGGGGGTACTAGGGATTGAAGCCTGGGACTCAAACATGCTAGCTCCCACTGAGCTGCATTCCTAGCCCCACACCACCAATATTCTTAACTGGAAGAACCAGATCATTAATAACAGAGGAAAACACCAACCTGAGCACATACAGCTTGACAATATCTAGTGTTAAAAATGGAAAGAATCTACTTATCAATCTGCATTCACCGGACAGCATCTCAATAGAAAGTCCTACCAGTATTCCTACCAGCTGGATCTGGGAGGCATTTCTTCAACTGAGGTTCCTTCCTCTCTGATGACTCTAGCTTGTGTCAAGTTGACACCAAACTAGGCAGTACAGATGTGCTTAAAACTTCAGAAGGTACTCAGATCTTATTTTATTTCTATGATTATATATCATATAGCTCTTTTCTCTTTGATTCTGTTAGGGTGCAGTTGTTTAATTTTACCATTTTTAAGTGATTATTACTAGCATAAGCAGACAAACTGCTTTCAAAAGTAGCCCTGGCTGTTCACCTGGTAATAGAAATCATCCAGGTAGGGATCAGTGCTCTGCAGCTGCATCATCTGGATTTTAGAGACCCAATCCTTTTCTCGCTGCAACATGAGATTGGCATATGGATCTTTCCGGAGATGATCTTGATGACTGGCCCGGTGACTTCCTCTGTCTCCGGCACCATTGAGATTCCGATGTTGACTGAAAGGCAAACACAGGATTCAGGCCAAGGCAGCATATTAGTCGTAGTTTTTGAAATACAGGAATACAGCAGGCTGGTTCCCCAAAAATACCTCCCTTTCCTTTTTTGTGAAGAAAAACAGAACTGAATCCTAACAGAATAAAAGAGAAAAGAACTGTATGATACATAGTCACGGAAATAAAACTAAGATCTGAGTTCCTTCCCCAATGTTTAGCACATCTGTACTGGCTGGTTTGGTATCAACTGGACACAAGCTAGAGTCAGAGAGGAAGGAGCCTCAGTTGAAATGCCTCCGAGATCCAGCTCAAGGCATTTTCTCAATTAGTAATCAATGGGGGAGGGCCTAGCTCATTGTGGGTGGTGCCATCCCTAGGCTGGTGGTCCTGGGCTCTATAAAAAGCAGACTGAGCAAATCAGAAGTGAGTCAATAAGCAGCACCCTTGTATGACTTCTGCATCAGCTTTTCCCTCAAGGTTGCCATTTGAGTTCCTTCAATAATGAACAGCTGTAATGGGGGTTAGATTTCTTTAGTGACCATGTGGGAGCTTCTGAAGGGCAGTCTCTTAAGGGGCATGCAGATCAGCCTGCCATCTGGCAGGTTTTGGGTAATAGATGTAATTAGTAAAGCCCAGGAAACTGGAAAAAAAAGGGCTTTTGGCTTGGCATTGCTAGTGAACACTGCTCAGCTAGCTGAAGAAGGGCAGAGTACAACTGAAGGGCAGTGGCTCCATGAGAGACACACAGACAGCTCCCCCCTTGGAGGGAGCCAGGGACCTCAAGAGGCCAAGAGAGACCCACACTCTACTTAGGGGCATGGTGGCAGAGGAGAGAAAGCACACATTCGCAAGGGCACTGACTGAGAAAGGCGGGACTTCAAGCAGAGATGCACTAACCAGTCCTTGGGCCACACCAGCCTGAGGCAGTAAGAATCTGGTGGACAGAAGCCTCGGCACATAAATTGAGACCTGCAGAGGAAACTGGAGGCAGAGTCCAAGAAAGGCTATGGAAAGGGACTCCTGCCACTAGCCAGCCCAAGAAGGTCAAACAGGAATCTGAGGAGAGCTGTGGCTTACTGGCGCCACAAGCAGAGCAGTCTGAGGTTGTGTCAATTCATGGGCCCACAGTGGAGTGAATGAGTGAGGTGTGAGGTGCGAGCACTCTGAGGCCACAGAACGGACTGTGAGACTACAAAGACAGAAGCAGCAGCTCTGAGAGGCTGTAGAGGGCAGGCAGGTGTGTGTCAGTTGCCAGCAGGGACACCACAGACAAGGCCGAGCCAGCGGCACAGCATCTGCCCTGCGTAAGTTTGACAGTCTCGGCTGACTGAGAAGCCAATCCCGTGCTGAGTAGTTAAAGCAAGCTGGCTGCATGAGCCAGCAGACAGTAGTAGCACTAGGTCCTGAGCCTGAGGAGATCTCGGAGGCATGCAGGAGTGCAGCCCCTGTCCAGTGGTGAGGCCTCGGGAAGTCCAAGATGCCAAGTCTCACTGAGGAAGCCTCAAGCCCAAGCTACTGAGGAGGCAGTCAATGAGATAGCCAAGTAACCACTGGACGACTGCTATTATGGTGCTCCTGTAGATAGACTGCAAACCAATCTGCCCTCAACAGGCCTGCATCTGAGGCTGGGCATCCTTTCAAAAGAGTTAGGGTTGGTTGGGTGGTACATGTTAATAGAATTATTAATAAATATAGTCTATGGGCTGGAGAGATGGCTCAGCAGTTAAGAACACTGGCTGCTCTTCCAGAGGTCATGAGTTCAATTCCCAGCAACCACATGGTGGCTCACAACCATCAATAATGAAATCTGGGGCCCTCTTCTGGCCTGCAGATATACCTGCAGACAGAACACTGTATATATAATAAATAAATCATAAAAAATAAATAGTTTAATAAATGTTCAGTTACAAATAGCAATATGAAACTGTAAGCCAAACAGACCCTTTCCTCCCCAACTTGTTTTCTGGTCATGGTGTTTTGTTGCACCAACAGAACCCCTAACTAAGACAACATTCATAAATGGACTTTTCTGTAAATTATAACCACAAACAGCAGGAAGATTTTTTTTTTCACTTAAAACAATACAGTGAGGCCAAGGAAAATCAAAGCTATTTTATTTACCAGATGGCAGGGTTAAGATTTGAATACAGGCCAATCAGATCCTGAAGTCTGTACTAGTTTTTAATTCACCATTTCAATGTAACTATAAACTCAAGCAAATACTATAATACTTACCCACTATCCAGATTTAAAAGTTTAGGTCGATTTGCTTCACTCTGAAGTCACACAGCCAATCATAGTGACACACACCTATATTCCCAGCACTGAAGGCTTAGGACTGTGGGTTTGAGGCCAGCCTGGCATACATAATGAGTTGTAGGATAGTCTCAACTACAAAGAAAGAACCCAACTCAAAAAAAAAAAAAAAAAAACAAGTAATACAGGGTAGTTGAAGGTCTTAATGATTATTTTTAAATGTTTTATGTATATTACTGGATGTATAGGCCAGAAAAGGGTGTCAGATCTCCAGGAGCTGGAGTTATATAGGTGGTTATGAGCTGAATGATTTGGTTCCTGGAAAAGAGCAGATACTCAAAACTGCTGAGTCATGTCTCTGGCCCTTCTCATAGCTTCCTTTTCACAGAACAATCACCATGCTACCTTTCTATGGACTCTCAACATCTGCTCTTCTCATCTCTGTACTGTTTATGCTTTTGTCTTTTAATGTTTTTTTTTTCTTTCTTCCTGTTTTGATACAGGGTCTCACTATGCAGACCTGGTTAGCCTGACCTCACTATGTAGATCAGGTGGGAATGGAACTCAGAACCACATGCCTTTACCTCCCCACTACTGGGATTAAAAATACATGAGCCATCATGCCTTGTTTGCCTTTGAATATTTTAAAAATATTTTTGTTTGTGAACCTAGCCTTTAATAGCTAAGCCATCTCTTTACCCTATTTTTGAGTCTTAGTATTATTCTGTATGCTTCTGATTACATAAATGGCAATGGGCATAATTGTACTCCTTGCTTCTTTAAATCACAAATTTATCCTGGAAATACTATAAAGTGAAACTGCAAGGATGTGATCTAGTCATGTTTTAAAATTTATTATCTATTGCCTAAATCCTCTCTCAAAGAGCTATATATTCATCCTTGTCCCAAATTAAATAGTGAGACACTTCAAGTTTTACCCGTCTGATGATAGTAACCTATTATCTAACTTTAATCTTTATCTCTGAAATGAGTATTTGTAAACAACTCTTTAGTTTTAGGAACCACTCAATAAATTTTCTTCTACTGAGAACTGAACAATTGGGTATGTGTTTTGCTAGTTTTTGAATTTCTTCCTTAAAACATTTTTTTTTTCCTTCAAGCTGTCTTTATTACGGTTTGGTTTCTTCCTTTTTTTTATTTTGGTTTTTCAAGACAGGATTTCTCTGTGTAATAGAGCCCTGGACTGGTGACCAGGCTGGCCTCAAACTCACAGAGATCTGCCTGCCTGTCTCCTGAGTGCTGGGATTAAAGGTGTGTGCCACCACGCCAGGCCAGTTTCTTCCTTTTTTAAGGTCTTTGCCCCCAAGTGTTAGAATTACAAGCATGTGTCATCAATACTTAGCAAGGCTCAATTTTTTTTCCTTTTGGTTTTTTTTGAGATAGGATTTCTCTGTGTAACCCTGACTATCCTAGAACCCACTCTGTAGACCAGGCTGGCCTTGAACTCACAGAGATCCACCTGCCTCTGCCTCCAGAGAGCTGAGATTAAAGGGGTGTGCCACCATGCCTGGTCAGCAAGGGTGAATTTTTTTTTTTTTTTTTTTGTTTTTCGAGACAGGGTTTCTCTGTGTAGCCCTGGCTGTCCTGGACTCAATTTGTAGACCAGGCTGGCCTCGAACTCGCAAAGATCCGCCTGCCTCTGCCTCCCAAGTGCTGGGATTAAAGGCGTGCGCCACCACTGCCCGGCTGCAAGGGTGAATTTTTAATACAGTTGAATGTATTACTCTTTCTCTATATGCTTATACTTGGGAATTTTGTTTATATGTCCACAAAAAATAAATTTTGTTTCTCCCCCGCAAAAATATATTCTAGAACATTTTGAAAGTGAGAAGGAATATTACAAATAGAACAAAAATGGATGTTGAAGAACCCTCACAGCTATACTTAATTTCCTTAATTTATCTAGGCAAATATAGAGTGACTTTATATAGACACAGAAGGCAGAGGCTTCATGTAGCCTGTTGTTGTGTTTTCAAAGTCTACCATAGTTTGGCCATATATAGCCAGGTACATATATACAAAAATATGTTTGCACTTGAATGAAAGTGAAATAATGTGAGGAAAAAAATGACCATTGGGCTCATATAACACGTACATTTAAAGCTAGCTATTATGTTGTAAGATTACTTCTGAATTAGAAGACAAAGAAAAAAGGAGTTAAGACGATGATTATACATTTGATAAGGAATATTTTAACTATGACTTCAGGTCAACATAACTCTATGAATTCACTGATAAAAATCGGATCATTTGGACCAGTTAGATGGCTCAGTCTTTAATGTGCTTAACACCAAGCCTGACATCTGAGTTCAGTTCATGGATTCATGTACTGGAAGAAAACTAACTGTCACACACAATAAGTAAATAAATGTAACAGAGAAATCTTCTCATTTAGAGCTAGCATTTGGAGTGTATACACACACACACACACACACACACACACACACACACACACACACACACACACACACACA
>CAJQZJ010033704.1:184813-213560 GCA_907164525.1 Lophiomys imhausi | reverse complement strand
ACACACACACACACACACACACACACACACACACACACACACACACAGAGCATACAGTGCTACTGCCTGCCAGAATATGCACACACATACAATCTACCCTTCCCAAAAAAACCAGAGGGGGGGGGGGGAGCAATAAGGCTCAGTGGATTAGGACAATTGACAGAAGAGTTCAATCCCCAGAACCAATTTGGTAGAAGGTAAGAACCAACTCCTGCAAAGTTATCTTCTGACCTACACAGGTATGTTTGTACATACATACATACACCATAAAATAAATGTAATAAAACAAAACACAAAAGGACAGCATTTAGGCCAACAAAATAAGCTCTACAAAAATACTAAGTAAATGCAGTTTAAAAAAAAAAAAAAAAAGAAGCCAAAGTCAGCAGCTTCCTTTTACATGTCAGGAGAGCTAGCAATGAGTACTCACTTTCTATTCTGCTGCTGCCTCTGATGCAACAGGCGCCGGTGCTGTGGGTGAAGGTGAGTTGTGTCTGGTCTAAATATTGGGGCCTGAGGTCTAAGAAAAAAAGGAAAACGGTCCTTATTATCTTATCTTATCTTAATGACATCATTAAAAAAATAGGTTGTCAATACAGGATAACTTCACTTGGGTTTACTCAAGCACGGTCAATGTATCCTAAACAGACTTTTAGAAACGAAAGCTGTTATTTATTTATTTATTTTTTAGGTTTTTCAAGACAGAGTTTCCCTGTGTAGCAGCTCTGGCTGTCTTGGACTCACTTTGTAGACCAGGCTGGCCTCGAACTCAGAGACCTGCCTGCCTCTGCCTCCCAAGGGCTGGGATTAAAGGTGTGCGCCACCACTGCCCAGATGAAAGCCATATTTTGAAATTTCTTCCACAATGACCAATTCTCAAACCCAGTAGGATAACTATGAAACTCAGTGCACTAATAGTAAAACAATACAATTGTTTTTATTTCTAACAGGTTTACTGTAGTTAGCTTTAATTTGTGTGTGTATGTGTGTGGGAATGACACAGAAAGTGTATGTGTGGCAGTTAATTTTATATGTCAACTTGACTGGCTACGATACCCAAGTTTAACCAAACCCGGGTGTAGACACTGCCACAAAAGCATTTTATAGACATTTACAATCCGTTGACTTTAAGAAATTGCCCTTCATAATGCAAGAGGCATAAGAACCCGAACCAGCAGTCAGAGAAGAAACCTGTATTAAGGCAGGAAATGAAGTTCTGCTGGGTCTCTAGTCTGCTGGTGACATACTTCAGGGTCAAGACTGCAATGTGTCTTAGTTTCTAGCCTGCTACATGGGTTTCCAATTTGTTCTTTGTATTAAAATTCATTTTCCCCACATATATGTATCTTCTACTCATGTTTCCCTTGAGAACATGAACTGACATGATTTAAATAATAATACAATTTTACCAAAGCAGAAAACAAGGCTGTCTCCTTATAAAACTATAAAATAGAAGCAAGAAACTAAGCTGACTCTGAGATTAGTTAGCTTCTTGGCCTCTGTCTCCATCTGTTACTTATTTGTAATTCTTCAGTCATCAGCACTGTGTATCTTACTGCATGAGTGTTTGCAAATGGGTATGAAGTGAAACTTTAGAAAAGGTAAAAGAAGCAGTTAATCTATCAAGTGCAAAGGAAGCATGACACTTCTGATCGTAGTGTATAACAGCCTAAACACTCCAGCAGTTCTGACAACTTGAGGATCCAGGGACTTCTCAAACACTATACTGAGCAAGTATTATAAGAATTTTACATTATAAAACAAAATGAGAGATTCTAAAAATTTTACACTATAATACTAAAAGAGACCTGGTTGACAATCAATCAACAGAGGCATGTTTTGCATACCTTAGGTTTTGCAGGTGAGGTCCTGGGCCAGGAGGAGGATGCTGTGGAGGTGGTGTAGTGGGGGGTGGAGCACTAAAGAAGGCACGGAAGCCTGGTGCTGGAGGAAGCATCTGCCCAACTCGCCCTTGTAGCAACTTAGGATTCATGGCAGCCAGTGGGCTACCAACAAATCCAGGGACCCGTGCAAACTGGCTGGGAGACATCCGTCCAGGCTGTAGCTACAAAGAGGGACAAGATCTTTGACATAAAAGAACTAGCAATCCTCACCACTCCCACCCCCCCTTTGTGACAGGGTCTTACTATGCATTTTAGGCTGTTTGAGAACTCCCTATGTAGCCCATGCTGGCCTCAAACACATAATCCTAACTCACACTCCAAATGCTGGAAATA
Organism: Lophiomys imhausi; assembly: GCA_907164525.1. Lineage (NCBI taxonomy): Eukaryota > Metazoa > Chordata > Mammalia > Rodentia > Muridae > Lophiomys > Lophiomys imhausi. The sequence goes on along the minus strand of CAJQZJ010033704.1, from coordinate 211,323 downwards.
TAAGCATGCACCACCAAAAAGTAAATACTGTGTCCATTAATAACTTCACTTGAGAAAACAAGGGGGGGGGGAGGTGCTTGACAGTTGTCAAGCAATGAATCTTAGGACACTAGGGTTAGTTTTATGGGTAATGTTAACCATAGGCTTACCTGTGCTCCTCCAAGAAGCTGTGCTCTCTGCAGGGGACTGAGTACAGGAGGAACACTTGGAGGAAAAGGGTGGCCCAGGAGGGAGGAGTTCTAAGGACACAAAAAAGGGAAATTATGTTCATTTTATGGAACAAGCAGATCATTAAAGCAAACTCATTATAAATTTTGCATTAAGTTAGATGTAAAAACTCGCAACCTGCAGAATCTTATATCAGAAAAGAATGCTAGAGATTATGAAATACTATGTCCATGTAATAAATAGGAAAGACAGAAGTAGAATGAAAGGATCAAGCAGCAGAAACCAGGAGATAAAAATGAACTTAGAATCGTTTTTTTTTTTCCCCTTTTGTTTTTCGAGACAGGGTTTCTCTAGTTTATCTCTGACTGTCCCGGACTCACTTTGTAGACTAGGCTGGCCTTGAACTCAAGAGATCTGCCTGCCTCTGCCTCTTCCTCCTGAGTGCTGCAATTAAAGGTGGGGCCACCTGACTGAACTTAGAATCTTTCTGCACTTTTCCTTTTGTTGAGACAGAGTTTTGTTAAGTAGTTCAAACTGGCAGCTTGAAACTCACTTTCTATGCAGACCAGGCTAGTATGGAATTAAGGATCCTTCCGAGTGCTAGGATTACAGGCATACATCAATGCTTAGCTGAGCTTAGTTTAAAGGGGAAAAAAACGAAGTAAATTTTTGTTCTTTGACCCTGGGACCACAAACACCACAAAATAGAGTTATAAGGAATACATAAAATCTAGGAAATGTCAGTTCTACTACATACTAATGGTGATAATGAAGCTCACAATAAACATTCCTGTTACGTTATAAAGTGACATACCGGGACACTGCAGAGCTGGCTTGGAGACATCCTCTCACCATAGGGAGCGGGATAACGTGGTGGCATTGGGGGCCGAACATGAACAGGCTTCGGACACAGAATCTATTAGGACAAACACATACACAACTACATTCAATGAAATCAGTCTTTTGCCTTCCTACATACCCTCCCCTCAAGTACTGGGAGAGACACAGAACTCAATGTAAAGCCCTACTTCTAAACAAATTGTTCTGCCTATGGGTTCAAACACAGAACCTTTGGTCACTTCCTCTCACAAATCAGTTTTATCTTAAATGAGGAAGATTTAGCTAATTCTCCAGTATCCCCACCCTTCCATGCTATCTGAGGGAAGTACCAGCAGACATTCTGACTTGAAGTTTTTCTCCAAGAGGATATGTTTTGGTTATAGTGAGGGAGAAGGAATGATAAGAAAGCTGGAGGATTAACTAAGTCCTATTCTGAAGCCTCAGTGATATGGCCGCCATGCTCAGCAATGTTGTGATACATTGTGACTCCACCATTTCTTAGGATATTGAGCCTAACTAGGCCATACCAACACCACCCTCCCCCCCATACCTTCCAAATTGGCCTTCCTTTTCAGCTGCTGGTTTCAGGTGGAGGAAAGTCTATGGAACAGGACTGCACAGGCTCTAGGGAAAGCAGGGATATCTTAAAGGTAAAAAGGGACGTGGACAATGCTGAGTGTTCCCACTCCCCCCAGCTTTCAGTTATCTTTCTGCTAATGTACCCGGCAGCCAGCAAAACACTTAAAAAAGGATATATGTACTAATGTGGCTAACTACTCTCTTCTCCCCCAATTAAAAGGTATCAGCAGCAGCAACAACAAATGGTATTAGGGAATGTGTCTCATTTATACTAACTTCTTCTCTAATTGGCTATTCTTTTAATGCCTACCCATCATGTCCACCCTCCTCCCAGTATCCCAAATAGTTTTGCCCAGATTCCCAATATTCTGGGCTGTGTACGTTAATGAAAGGTACCTGTTGGTTGAAGCTGGGAACAGCCATCTGTTTAGGTGGGGTGCCTATAGGAACAGCTCTAACAGGAGGACTTCCAATGATAGGTGATGTTGATCGTCTCGGTAAAGCTCGCTCAGAAAGGTCCCGATCATCTTCTGGGCCCTGTGGGGGCCTCTGAGGCAAGGCATATTCTAATACAGACACTGTAGGCATTTCCTAATTGAGGAAGTGTTTAAAAAGTATACAGAGAAATTAGCTAACTTGCAATGTTTTAATAATCTCTACAGCTTCAAAGATGCCTTGAAACATCACCCCTCCCCCAACCCGGGTTTCTCTGTGTATCCCTGGCTGTCCTGGACTCGATTTGTAGACCAGGTTGGCCTTGAACTCACAGAGATCCACCTGCCTCTGCCTCCCGAGTGCAGGGATTAAAGGCGTGTGCTACCACGCCTGGCGAGAAATTATCTTAATTTTAACTCATACACAGTAAATGTCATCTTTTGGCATATAATTCTGACTTTTGATTCATACACTAATTTTATCACTCCCATAAAATTCTTTTGCTTGGGTCATGGTGGCCCACATCTTTAATCCTAGCATTTGGGAGGCAGGGGCAGATTCTGTGAGTTCAAGGCCAGCCTGGTCTACAAAGTGAGTCCAGCACAGCCAGGAATATGCAGAGAAACCCTGTCTCAAAAAAACCAAACCAAAAAAACTTCCTTTGCATTATTCTTTCATAATCAGCCTTTGTGCTCCACCACTGTCAAACAATCTATCTTTGATTTGCAGTTTTGCCTAGATTTTAACTAACTCAAATCATACACTGACATCTATGAGTTCTTTTTTTTTTTTTTGAGATGATTTACTTTCTTTTATTTTTATTTTTTTTAAAGATTTATTTATTCATTATGTATACAGTGTTCCATCTGCATGTACACCTGCAGGCCTGAAGAGGGCACCAGGTTTCATTGTGGTTGGTTGTGAGTCACCATGTGGTTGCTGGGAATTGAACTCAGGACCTCTGGAGGAACGAACAGTCAGTGCTCTTAACCGCTGAGCCATCTCTCCAGCCCCACATCTATGAGTTCTATCAACTCCCTCTCAGTCTTTAACCTGAGAACTGAGGAAGGGAGCATTAGCAGCCAAGGTAACACTGGTGAATCATTCATTAAAGTAAGAAAAGATGACAATGGGAGCCAACTTATCTGTGGATACGAATCATCCTACACGAACAGAAAATGTTTAATACCTGAGCAAGTAGTGGTCCACGGATTCGCCTAAGAACTTCAGATCCATCCCAGATGCTAGAATTCAGACTTCCAGGTTGAGGCTGCCAAAAAAAGGAAAGCATACACACAAGAGTTTGGAATGGTGTGGCTCTCAGACTTGAACCTCAACTACTTGGGAATAAGAAGCCACAGTCCCCAGAATACACAATTCCCTAACTCCATCTACAATTTCCCCATATAAGGAAACATTGCCCTTTTGTTTTTGTTTTTTTTTAATGAGATAGGGTCTTATTCTGTAGTCCAGGCTGTCCTTGAACTTGCTAAATAGCTAGGCTAACTCCCGCCCAGCTATTTGCATGTCCTAGTCTCCCCAGTAGTGGGATTAAATGTGTGAGCCTCCCCAACCAATCAATTAGTAATTTTCTGTGGCACATGTAATTCTGTTATTAAGCAGAAAATAAATGATGAAGCTCAGCACTTTAATTATTAACTCGTTGTTATGTAGCTATTGTTAGTTCCCAAATCAGAGTAACTTACTTGTAAAAGTGGCCTGGTCTGCACTGCCCTCATGATAGCTGGATCTTCTAGCTCACTTTCAATCACCATCTTACTGAGCCGTTCTGCTAAATTCTCTTCATGGTCACCCAACAAATCCATCTCATCCCTTTCTCCATTGCCTGTTTGTTCATCAGCTGCCACAGGTAGCTTCTCTTCCAACTCAGCCAGGCGCTCATGTGCTTCCTGCCAATCATCATCTGTAAGACAGGGAAGTTCTCTAAGAAATGTAGTTCAGTGGACAGAGTGGGTGTCTGTCTCTAATCCCAGCACCTGGGAGGCAGAGGTGGGTGGATGTCTATGCACTTTGGGTCATCCTGGCCGACACAGCAAGTTCTAGACCAGCCAGAATAACACAATGAGACCCTGTCTCCACAAAAAAAAGAAAAAAAGAAAAGACCTATCTTACAGAAAAAAAAAGGGTGCTTGCTATATTTAAGTTTCTGTAAGCAGACATGGCATAAAGTGAACTTTTCACTATTAAGAAGAAAAAACATTGTCAGGAATAGAATACAAATTCTGGGGGGTCTGGAGAAATGGCTTTGTGGCTAACAGTATTTGCTGTATAATTATGAAGACTGGAGTTTGGATCCTAACACATGCATAAAAAGCCAGGGGGGCTGCAGGTACCAGGCACTCCAGCTCCAAGGAATCTGATACCTGCTTCTGGCCTCTACACAAATAAAAGGGTATGTATGTGGACACACATGTGGGAACATGCATGCACACTCTTTAAAAAAAAAAGCTTTTGGATTAACAGCTTAAAAGTATTAACTAAAGGTGTCTGAACCCTAGTCTGAAATTGATTTCTAAACTAAAGATGGACCAAACCTTTATAATACCATGTATTAGCTTTGGGATTTTATGATGCTTCAGGCAAAAACTTCAGGAAAAAGTAAAAATCTATAGTACTAACACAAGACTTACTCTTAAATTTTAACTGCCACTTTCTTCTAGGCTAGCAGTTCTCAAACTGTGGGTCACAACCCTTTGACAAACCTCAATCTCTAAAAATATTTAATTACGATTTATAACAGTGGTAAAATGACAGTTATGAGGTAGCAACAAAAAGTTTTATGGATGATGGTCACTATAACATGAGGAACTGTGTTAAAGGGTCACAGCCTTAAGAAGGTGAGGACCACTTGGAATCCAAGCCTTTGATTCTGTTTCATTCAGTATTTGTAAGCCTCTATTATATAAGGACTGTTTTAGGTTTCCAGTGTACACAACAGGGATGCTACCCTCACACTGCCTCTATTCCAAAAGGAAGACAAAGAAAATAAACACAATGAACAAACAAATGACACACTGCATTAGAAGAAAATTCTATGGGAAAACGGAAGAAAATGTTAATATATAGATGGTCAAAAACAAGTTACACTGTGAAGACAGGCAACAGAAGAAGATTTTTAACTATCCCTCAGTATAATGCATCTTGGATATTTTCTTGTGTATAAATATATGACATAACTACTGCTTTTTCCCTTCATTCTTTTTAACCACTATATATGATCCCATTCTATCAACAAACTATAATTTTGCTTATTCCCTAGAAAAACATTCAGATGATTCAAAACAATACTGGAAGAAGCATGATGCATATTTTAGAATCTTAAGTATTTATTTATGTAGGCTATCTCGCTTTTAGGGCCAGGCTATGTATTTAAAGTTTTTTTATCAAATAGAAATGCATCACAGACATAATGCCAATGATCCAAAAGAAGGTAGGACTTCTAAATGAAAGATTTTGGTGTCGAAGGACTCAAGGTCTGCTCTTTCAGAGCTCTGAAAGATCTGAACATATTAGTCTTAGAAAGGTGTTCTTAACATTGTGGATAACGTTGTATCACTAGAAAAGGTTGTAGGCAAGAGTTGTAAACATATCCAAGCCTCTACACATAGGTCCTCTTTCATGTGAGGTTTTCATCCCCTTAACAAAATACATGGTCAAGTGATACTTTTTCTTGAAATATAATCTTATAAAAAGAACTTAAGGAGCCACCTTATTCTGAGAAGCTCTGAAAAGACACTCTGTTCTACTCAAAAGGGAAAAATACACTTCAGACAAAAATTATAGAATTCAGCTTGGTAGTGGCACAGGCCTTTAATCCCAGCACTTGGGAGGGAGAAGCAGGAAGATTTCTGTGAGTTCAAGGCCAGCGTGGTCTACAAAGCAAGTCCAGGGTAGCCAGGGCTTGCTACACCGAGAAACCCTGTCCTGGGGAAAAAAATCCAAAAAATGAGTAGGTAACTAGAACTGGGAAGATGGCTCAATGGATATAGAGCTTGCTGTACAAGCATTAAGTCAAGAGTTCAAATACCTAGCAACCCACATAAAAACCTAAGTGGGTGTCCCATCTATAATCCCAGTGGTATGGGGGGAGGGGTGAGAAGGAATCCTGGAGCCAAATTGGCTAGACAGACTAGAAAGCTCTGGCTTCGACAGAGACCCCATCTCAGTAAGTAAAGTGGGAGGAAGCCACCTGACACTAACCTCTGGCTCACACATGCAACCACACACGTACACCACACAAAGTACTCACAATAAAAAGTGAAATTAAAAACAACACATACAACAAGCACATACAAATGAACTAAAACATGAACACAAATAAACTAAAAATATAGTTGTATAGCTCTATGCCAATGTTTGACCTAAGTATACTATTGGCCAAATAGGTAAGAAGTAAAGAATAATAAAGGGGGCTGGAGAGACAGCTCAGTGGTTAAGAGCACTGGCTGTTCTTCCAAAGGACCAGGTTAAAATCCCAGCACCACATGACAGTTCACAGCTGTTTGTAATGGCTGGGCATGGTGGCACACGCCTTTAATCCCAGCACTTGGGAGGCAGAGGGCAGGTGGATCTCTGTGAGTTCAAGGCCAACCTGGTCTACAAAGTGAGTCCAGGACAGACAAGTATACACACAGAAACCCTGTCTCGAAAAACCAAACCAACAACAAAAAACAAAACTCTTTAAGAATAATAAAAGGAAGGAGACATTCCTTTACCTAATAAACCCGTATACCCCAAATGAACTCTTTGCATAAACTTTTACCACACTTGAAACCCATCTTCAGGCTATTTCTAAATAAAAACAAAAAGTGGAGCTCATCTAAGTCATTATGTTTACAACAGCTAATGAGAAAAGGGGAGAAAGGAACAGGGAGGTCTTCCAAATAAAACTAGATTTCTAGACTTCCCCAACTACATCTGTAGTACAACCAGCAGTTCACACTAATTGTATTTATAGTTTCTGAACACCTTGGTCACTGTGACTCCTAATCTGTTAAAACAAGGACAATATTGGGGCTGGAACTGTAGCTCAGTGGTAAAGCACTCCCCTTGTGTGGCGTTGGTTCAATCCTTAGTACAGGGAAAACAAATATTGCTGTAAAGATTAATAATAAATGTTAACTACTGAGAATGGAGCCTATGACCATCAGGTAAGTGTAATTGCTTTTTCAAGACAGCGTTTCTCTGTATAGCCCTGCTGTCCTAGAACTCACAGAGGTCTTCCTGCCTTTGCCTCCTAAGTGCTGGGATTAAAGTATGAACCTCCACGCCTAGCTTCAGGGTAAACTTATTTTTAGAGAATGAATAGGGATTACTATAACACCATTTGTTACTCTGAGATGCTGCAAACATTTTTTATGCAGAAGACAAAGGTTAAGTTTCTTACAGTAGGTGACATCAGAACTTTTCTAGCCAGTAACCTAAAGTACCCACTATGCTAATAGATAGTATTCAAGGTGCTAACTCCACAAATTACAAATAATCAAATCAACATTTTACACACTGGTTTAAACTCTATATCACCTGTATATATCTACAATGGTTTTCCAAGAAGATCAACTTAGAAGGCAATTTTTTCTACAAAGGAAGTTGTTGAAAGGAATTAAGCATTTCAGTGTACTAGCCTGGTGGTGGCGGTGGAGCACACCTTTAGCACTGATGCTTGTTGGGCAAAAGCAAGGCCAACATGGTCTACAGAGTGAGTTTCAGGACAGTCAAAGCCACACACAGAAAGTCTGCCTCAAAAAACAAACACAAACAAAGAATTTCCATTTACAATTCAAGCATATCAAGCTCTGAATGGAAAAAGCAGACCTTTGGAAAACTTTATTATAATCTTTGTTGGCAAAGAAGTCTTTCACTCTCAGATGCAAAGTAAGGTAGCCACATTACCTTGTTGCCTCTACATTCTATCAACTTTTCTTCTACTATGCACCCCAAGAACCTTTACCTGATCACATAAAATAATCATGTATATTCTAGTATTTTTTTCACGTCACTGTTCCTATCTTGTGAAGCCAACAGAAATGTAAGAGGTTGGAGGGGAGATACTGTCAAAACTCTGGATGTCAGTGAGGAGGCAAAAAATCATTCTGTCAAGGTTCAAAATCGAGAACATATTTCTGTGCTATCTCATCTTAATGAAGTTTTTTAATCACATGTATTTTAATACTGAAGAACTTGAAAACAATAACATTCTGTACAGTATTTTAATAGAAAAATCTAGAGATAAGTATATACTATTTGCAGCTTTTATTGTATTTTAGGGGTTACTGCTAAACTATCTCCTAAATACGATTTGCAACTCACATCATTTCTTGGTGCTTGTAATTCTATTCTACATAGTTTCCTTTGCTATCTCCATGGAGACAGACAACAGCATCTTGGATCATGCCATTCTCCTAGACAATCTCATCTCCTGAACTCTGGCTATTCTCCAAAGGTTCTTTAATTCTTGTCTCTATTTTTTGTTTTTGTTTTTTTGAGACAAGGTTTCTCTTGTGTAATTTCTGGCTGTCCTGGACTCACTTTGCAGACCAGGCTGGCCTCGAACTCACAGAGATCCGCCTGCCTCTGCCTCCCGAGTGCTGGGATTAAAGGCGTGCGCCACCACACCTGGCAATTCTTATCTCTATTGAGCATTGCTTCTACTGTCAGCATATTTCTTGTTGCTCTCCCTCATGATAGTTTTGGTTTTCTAATAAATTTTGTAAATGGTAGACAAAAACAAATCTTTCCATTTTTTGCCACTTCATTCAGTTCTGTAAGCCTTGAAGACTTAAAGTGTTTAATTTATTGCAAAACCAGTATCCACTGTTAAGATTTTTAAAGCTTTTTGATATTGATCACCTTAAGATCACCCACTACTGTAGTATTTTCCCTGGCTTGCTTTATTATTTAACTTGGAACACTTATTGTACAGACTGAACTTAGGCAATTCCAAAGAAATCACAAATATTTACACACCTCCAATCTAAACACTGCTATTGCTGCATTCTGACAGTCAAAGAGGTATACATTTCATATATTCATCTGTATACTCTACTTGTTCTTTTTAAAAAATATAAACTTTAGCTTGTTAGTCTACTGTCTCTTAACTTGTTCTAAGTACTTTTGGATGCACTGGTCAACATCTGTAATCCCAATATTCCTACCTTGGGACAGAAGGTGGAAACACAAGAATGGCCCACATTTCTGGGCTACCTACCCTGGAATATGTATCTCTGAGGAAGAAACAAGGAAGATTCTGAATTGGTGGAATGTGAGAACCAACTCCTGAAAGTTTTCCTCTGGCTTCCACAAACAGCCATGGCACATGCTTACCCACACTCACATGCATGCACACAGAATAAAAACTCAAATTAGAGGTTGACCATACTAAGACCAAAGCACTTGATAAGATCAACAAAAACATTAAAGATATCACTTACCAACTGCACCTGACCCAAATGTATCATCATTGAATTGATCAATTTCTTCATCTTCTTCTCCCAGGCCCTGAAACGTATCTTCATCTTCATCTAGAGGACAATCTTCCAAAGACTACAAAAAGAGAAAAGAGGATTAACTTTTTTATGACATTTATGTGGTCATTTAAAGTAAATCCTATTATGTCTGGGGCTATAACATCTTAAGGACTTTTTGTAGTAAGCACACAATTCCTTTACATCACTGGGTGAAAGTAATTATAATGAACACTTATTATCTTGAGTTTCTTATAACTTTTTCAAGAAAATTACCCTTTCCTTACTACATCCATGTCGTTTTCACAACATTTTAAAATCTGCTCATCTTTCTTCCTCTTTCCTGTAGGATTAAACTCTAGCCAGAAAACAGAACGAAATAATTTTCAACCACAATTTAAGTTGAGCATTAAAAAAAAAACAATCAGATTCTTATTCTACTCTTACAAAGTTGTCTAATCACAGGCAATGCACTTAAACTTTTAAATGATTTATTTATTCTTATTTTATGACCAATGGAGTTTTGCCTGTAGTTCCAAGTCCCCTGGAATTGTAGTTACAGTTGCCATGTGGGTGCTGGGAATTGAACTCTAGACGAGCAGTCATTCTCCAGTCCCCGGGACTCACTTTTTAAATTAAAACAGCAATACCTTTTGAGGTCCTAAGGCCCTGTGCTGGGTACTAAACCTTGGTGCCTGAAACTGCTAATTTTGAGCCAAATACAACTAGATTTAAAGAAATCTGTGTGAAGATCAAATAAGGCAAAGACTGTAGAAAGTTGAATAAAAGCTAGAATCACCATAACATCTTGGGTATGCTCTATTTATTTTGTTTTAGTTACTATTTCTTTAGGTACAGGCTGGCTTGGAACTCCTGATCCTCCTGCCTCAGCCTCCCGGGAGTAAAGATTACCACACAAACTTGGTATATTCTAATTTTTATCATTTCTCCCACTTTAGGTTTATTCAATTTACCAAGTTTTCTTTGATTGTGGCAACTTCTCTTCATGTTTACACAAAATGAATTGAGTCACAAATGTACAATGAAATATCCTGTTTCCAACGTTCAAAGATTCCAAATTGGAATTCCACACTCTAATGGGCCAGCTTGTGATATAATTTGCCTGGGAACTTTTAAGGGCCTTTCTACCCAAACTTCCTCCTCTCAAACTTCCACAGAGCCAGCCCCGCAACTGCCTCCACACCAGAAATAACTTCTAGCAACTCTCTACGAAATCACAATGATTTATCTACTCGACCAAATCAGGACGACTATGTATGGATTTCCGTAGCTCGGTCCTTAAACTATAAATTCGGAATCTGTTTCGCCCCAAGATAAGAAGTTGCTCAAGGTCAAACAGCAGTAAGTGTGACGATCAGCAACACTCCGGACAACGTCACCAAACCCACACTTTCTGCCACTCACCTAGAAGAAACTTCTGCCGGACACGCCCCCCTCCCCACTCCGAGCCTTCCTCCAAGCGGAATAAAGTCTCAGCCCAAAGACCACTCCCGGCCTCTCCACTTGATAGCTGCCCGCGTGGTCAGGGGTGTATGTCATCGGGGTAAGGGTTCCGGGTGCAGGGCGGAAAACGCTTCCGTGGGCATTCCCCGGGGAGTTTTGCCTCAGGCAAAGCCACCGGGCAGGAGCAAAGCTGGTCTCCAAGGCAGCTCTGGGAGCCGAGGCACAAGTGTAGGGTCAGGTTACTGCACTTAACGGGCCCTCCGCGCCGCAAAGGAGCGGCCCGCTCTTGCTAGTCTCGCTCCACCGAGGTGCGCTCCGGGCCACACCCGAGTCCCGCGGCCGATGCGAGATCCCCAGCCATCCGCGCCCTGCCCCCTCCTCAGCCTCACAAGACTCGCGCGGCGGGCGGCAGAGGAGAAAAAAGGGGCGCGCGGGCGAGGGAGGGGTCACTTCCGGTCGCAGCCACTCACCTCGTAGCGGAACATTCTTGGGGAGGGGGGAAAGGGAGCGGGGAGGGGAGTGGGGGGGAGGGAGGGAAAGAAGCGCCGACTCCCCGGGCTGCTCCGCGCGCGCGGGTCTTCCACCGGCTCGCGACCCCTGGCCGCCGCCGTACGCCGGAGCGTGCGTGGGGACGTGCGCAGGCGCGCCTCGGGCTGGACGGGCGCCCCGGCGAGGGCGGCTGCGCGGGGACAGATTTGGCGTTGGGTTTCCTAGTGAGAGGGGCAGGAAGGAGATCCCGAGGCGAGACAGTGCGCACGCGCGTGCCGCTGGTGCCGCTCAGTAGAGCCTGGGCCGGCGGCTCCGCCCCTGTGCTTCCCAGCTGCAGCCTTGTGGCATGCTCGGAGTCACGAGGTTCGCGTCATTGATTGGGCGGAGAAAAGCCTTGTGATTGTCACAGGATGCGACCCCAAAGCTGAGAAAATCGGGGGTTTATTCTTGGGTGGTTCTCTCTCATGTGCGACGTCCTTCTCCGGGAGCCTTGACTTAGTCTACGGGGGGGTGGGGGGCGGGGATAATATGGAAAGTCAGTGGTCTTGGAAAGGGACAGGTCGCTGGCTGAATCAGCGGGAGGCCGAGGTTGTGATTGATAGGGGTCAAAGTGTTGACGGCTTCTGTTTGTAGGAAAAAGCCGGAGGCACATTTAAGGAGGGTTATCCTAGGTGATATTTTTAGACGCCAGGCGCTTCAGGCCGTTGGAAAGCGGGAGAGCCCTAACGGGCCGCTCAGCCTTGGGGCTGGGGTCACCGCAGCAAGGTCCGCAAGCCTGGGTGCGCCGTGGGGCGACAGCCATTTCCGCCGAGATTCAAGCCCGACAGAGTTTGTCCAGCTTTCTCTAGCGGTCTGCTGCATTGGTGTTCTATTGCCTCTGGCGTCTCTTACTTTCCCCAGAAGCCGGTTTGAGCCAGCTCACCTCCCTTCCCCCACTTCACGGACTCTGGGTTTTTCTTTTTGTTCTTTTTTTGTTTTGAGACAGGGTTTCTCTGTGAAGTCCTGGCTGTCCTGGAACTTACTCTGTAGACCAAGCTGGGATCAGATCAGCCTGGCTTCCAACTCAGAGATCCGCCTGCCTCTGCCTCTAGAGGTTTGGATTGAAGGGGAGCGCCACCACCGCCAGACTCTTGGTGTCTTAAACCGAAGCCTCCCCTGAGAATGAAGGGCTCATTGTAAATTCCTTAGTATGTTACTGTGACTTGATTAACCAACTAGCTTACTATAAGCATTGGGTTTGAAAAATAGAAGTTCCGAATGGGAAATTTTTTTTTCACTAGTGTGAGAGACTGGGCATTTTTAAAAAAGATGTATTTATTTTATGTATATAAGTACACTGTCTGCACGCACACCTGCAGCCAGAAGTGGGCATCAGATCATATTGTGGATGGTTGTGAGCCACCACGTGGTTGCTGGGAATTGAACTCAGGACCTCTGGAAGAACAGTCAGAGCTCTTAACCCCTGAGCCATCTCTCCAGCCCTGGGCATGTTTTTCTAAATACCTGACTCTTCAGGTTTTCTTTTGTAAAATGAATATCTACTTCACCAAGTAGTAATGGAATAGGCAGTTACATTCTCCACCCTATGGAGAAGGAACCTGAAGGTTAGAGAGAAGTAGATAGTCTTAACACAGCCACTGGAAAGTGTGGCAAAATTGGCAGCTAACTGTCTGAATCCTCAAATCTGTTCACTTAATCATTGTCACAATAAGAGCAAATAGACCTGACTTTTAAGGAGGAGGCAAGGTAAGGTGATAATTGGTTTTCAAGAATTATGAGATTTTCATGTGCCAGGTAGCAAGTTTTAACAATTACCTAAGTACTGAGAGGCCATGTAGACCAAGAGCTAACAAACTATGGCCCACAACTGAATCTGATCAGACTTATCATTTACAAAATGTCTTAATTTGTTACTATTTGTTAGTTTTGTGTTGTGACCAAAATACCTGAACAGACTATTTAAATGGGGGAAATTAATTTTAACTGGTTTCAGAGGGTGCAATTTCTACTTGGCACTAGGAAGTTATGGAATGGGAGTGTGTGGCAAAAGCTATTTGTTTCTTGTATAAGAAGAAAAAAATGAGCTGGTAGAAGAGGCTTTAAGTACAGCTTCCACCAGCACTCTTAATTGCCACTTCCTCTACTTCTCTGACCTTCCAATACTGCCCAGTAATAGCATCACAGTTCCAAGCCCTCACAGTTTGCATTAATCATTATTATAAGGATGACAGTCATCATAATCTATTCATTAGAGTACTCATGATCTAATTTTCTGTGTACTCCTTCAGACACACCCAGAGGTGGCCTCACTGATCTCCTAAGGAGTTTCTTTATCCACTCAAGTTGATAAGAGTAGCTGGCAGGTGCTGTGAAAGACCTGTGAGGCTATAAAGGGGACCTTGTGGCCTCCAAGCATGAAAATACTTAGTCAACCCATTCATTCATTCATTCATTCATTTATGTTTCTTAATATAGGCTGTCTCTACATAGCATAGCCCTGGCTGTCCTGTAACTCACCATATAGACCAGGCTGGCCTCCACAGAGATATGCCTGTCTCTTCCTCTTAAAGACTGGGGTTGCTGGGCATGGTGGCACATGCGTTTAATCCCAGCACTTGTGAGGCAGAGGCGGGTAGATCTCTGAGTTCACGGCCAGCCTGGTCTACAGAGTGAGTCCAGGACAGCTAGGGCTACACAGAGAAACCCACTCTCGAAAAACAAAAGACTGGGGTTGTAGGTGTGTACCACCATGTCCAATGTAGTCTACACATTTAAAGAGTGAATTTGGTGATCCCAGATCATGTTTTTGGTCATTTAGAAATAAATAGTAGGGGGCTGGAGAGATGGCTCAGCGGTTAAGAGCACTGGCTGTTCTTCCAAAGGACCCAGGTTCAAATCCCAGCACCCACATGGCAGTTCACAGCTGTCTGTAATTGCCAAGCGTGGTTGTGCACCTTTGGTCCCAGCACAAGGGAGGCAGATGAATCTCTGTGAGTTCAAGGCCAGCTTGGTCTACAAAGTAAGTCCAGGATAACCAGGGCTACACAGAGAAACCCTGTCTCGATAAAAACAAAAACAAACAAGAAATAGTAAACAAATAGAAAAATACTATGTTTGGAAACCAAATCTATCACTCAGTTCATTAAGGACTAATTAAGGAAACAATGGAAAGTAGAAAATAATTTTAAACTGCATGATAAACATATTGATGCATCAGAATTTCCAGGATAGGAGTTAGGCATATGGTGGCTTATACCTGTAATCTCAGTACTTGGGAGATGAGTGCAGGAGAATCAGGAATTTAAGGTCATCTTCAATTCCTGGGTCACATGAGCTACCTACAGCTAAAGCAGTTACAAGAAAGTAGGAAATTTTGTGTATTAGGATTTTATAGAGCAGTTATTCTCAATTTGTGGGTGACAACCCCTTTGGAGATCAAGCAACCCTTTCACAGTGGTCCAGTATCTGATATCTTGCATAACATATTTATGACCCATAACAACAAAATTACATTTATGAAGTAGCAATGAAATTTTATTATTAGGGATCACCACAACACAAGGAACTGTATTAAAAGGTGGAACATTTAGAAAGGTTGAGTACTACTGCACTAGAGGAACAGAACCAATTGAGTGAATGTTTATTAAAGGAGGACTTGATAGGCAGGGCGTGGTGGAACACGCCTTTAATTACAGCACTCAGGAGGCAGAGGCAGGTAGATCTCTCTGAGTTTGAGGCCAGCTTGGTCTACAAACGGAGTCCAGGACAGCCAAGGCTACTACACAGAGTAAACCTGTCTCAGAAAGGGGGGGGGGGCTTGATAGATTGGCTTAGACAATTCATTTAGGTAGCACACCAATAGCCAGTTCACTGGGAAGCCCAAGAATTTAGTTGGTCAGTCCACAAGGCTGGAAGTCTCAGGCCCAGTCTGGCTCTGTCATCCTGGAGGATTCTTGGAGAGCTGATGATGGTCTTTCTGCTTTCGTTGGAAGGCTGGAGAAGCTGGCTCTAAGATCAGAAAAGGAATGCAGTTTTCCACAAGAGTGAAAACACCAGGCAAAAGGCAATTTCCATCTTCCATCTCCTTTTATGAGGACTACCAGCAGAAGGTGCTGCCCAAATTTAGGGTGAGTCTTCAGCACCTCGAATAATCCTACGACAAAAATCCCTCACTGGAGTTCCCAGCAGGTTACATTTTAGTTGACTCTGGGATACAGTCACACAACAAAAATTTAACTGTCATATTCTGAATGTAAGCGAATTATAAGATAAATTCAAACAAAGTACACGGAGGGGTATAATGGAGGACTGAAATTAAAGACATAGCCAAGTGGTGGTGGTATACACTTTTAACCCCAGTACTCAAGAGGCAGATGCAGGCAGATCACTGTGAGTTTGAGACCTAGCCTGGTCTACAGAGTGAATTCCAGGCAATGTCAATAAAGGCAATACAGAAAACCTGCATTTTAAAAAAATTATGCAACCCTCATCTTCACAATCATCTGTATTACCAAAATTAAGAATCATTCTCCAATTCCAAGTAATAAAAGGTAAAATTAAGTTTTACAAATCATTGCCTTTATAAAAGTAATATTCATTGTAGATAGTACAAAGTGTCATAAAGACATTTTCATGTAAGTATATAATATACATTGACCATGATTCTTATATTCCCTACCCTCCTCTTTCTCGAGTTAATTTTCTTGATTGTTTTTTTTTTCTGGGGGATCTGACCCAGGCTGATCTTGAACTCTCTTTGTTACAGAGGATGGACTTGATCTCCTGATTCTCCTGACTCCACTAAGATGATAGGCATGGGCCATATGGTTTTATATAGTGCTGGGGATTGAGCTTCATGCATGCTGAGCAGGGATTTTTTCCAACTAAGTTACACTTCCAGACCTTGTGTACAATGTTAAAAAAACTGCCCCAATATTTTTGAAGAACTGTCAGATAGAGGAGACATCTAGAGAGAAGGAAGGAAAAAGAATAAGACCAGTAGGAGGATGTGAGTTGTAGATATACTTTACCCTGAGATGAAGTTTAACAACTTGAACTGTCCTATAAGAAATGGTATGTCTTACCAGGTAGTGATCACTCCTGCTGAGATCAAGAGCAGATCCTGATGACTATCCAAAATGATAAGAGATTTTTTTTTAGATTTATTTTATGTGCATGAGTATTTTACCTATATGCATGTATGTGTACTACATGTGTTCAGTGCCTGAGGAGGTCCCAAGAGGGTGTCATATCTCCTAGAAATGGAGCTAGGGATGGCTATGAACAACCATGTGGGTGCTGGGAAGTGAACCCAGGTCCTCTGCAAGAGCAACAAGTGTTCTTATCCACTGAGCCATTTCTCCAGTTCCAATATATTCTCAAAAATAGTAAGATTCAGTGATACCCACTTTCATTATTATTATTATTATTTTTTGTTTTTGTTTTTCGAGACAGGGTTTCTTTGTGTAACAGCTCTGGCTGTCCTGGACTCACTTTGTGGACCAGGCTGGCCTCGAACTCACAGAGATCCGCCTACCTCTGCCTCCCAAGTGCTGGGATTAAAGGCGTGTGCCACCACCGCCCGGCCCATTTTCATTATTTTTATTTGTTAAATACCCTTTCCCTTTGTTCCCATCCCTTTTCATTATTAAAAGTGTCTCCAAAAGTTTTAAGCACTGTCATGAGTTTTCGTTTTGATTAGCAACAATAAAATACAAAAGAAAAATTCTCCTACATGTTGCTAACTATAAAACTTTAAACATTTTTATTATTTTTTTCCATCCAGGACCTGGTTTACAATAAGCAAATTGAAGTCCACAGAGATGGGGATACTTGTCTGCAGTTACATATGTGCCCTATTGGCAAAGAAGGCCTAGAATCATAAGAACATCATATGGAGAGAGCTTAGCCTTTATATTATAGATACTTGTGTTTTCGCTCTGGATATATAATTTTTAAGCCACTTACATTTTTTTCTGAGAATTTTTCTCTGAAATTTTTTCTGAATTTCTCTGAAATTTCTCAGGGGTACATGAGTTAATCATACACAGTGTCTCATATGTAATAGTTGACCAATGGGTGTTGCTTTGAAGCTGTCCATTTGTACTCAGGGCACAATATTGCCTTATGTGATGTAGCTTTATTTTGAGAAAGACAGAAACACAGATTACCTCTGAAAGTCAAATCAGACTTAGCATATTACACCACATGTCTCTAAGCGCTGAGGACATTCCTGATTTTTGCATGTCATCCCACCATTATTTTAGTATTCTTGTTAGCTGGTTTGTATGTCTTTGAGACGGGATTTTCCTATGTAGGTTAGGCTGGCTTCCAATTTGCAGTCCTTCTGCTTCTGCCTCCTGAGTACCAGAATTACAGGATTACATTAGTGTACCCGGAACCTTCATAATTAGTAATAGAAGTGCCTCGATTTAAATAAATCACAATATTATCATACTTAGAACTTTCTCAATGCCTTCCTCAGAGAATCTTTCAGTTCCTTGTTCCTCATACTATAGATCAAAGGGTTTAAAATGGGTGTGATAAAAGTGTAGACCACAGACACCATTCGTCCCATCTCAGGAGAGTAACTGGAACTGGGGGACAAATATATAAAACTGGTGCAGCCATATTGCAGGAGGACCACTCCAATGTGGGAGGAGCAGGTAGAGAAGGCTCGATGGCACCCTTCAGTAGAGCGGATCCGTAAAATGGCTGTGATGATGAAGACATAGGAGATGGCAATCAGAGCTAGGGGGACACTTAGGATGATGAAGCTGATGATATACAGGGCAGTCCTGTGAACGTGCGTGTCTGCGCAAGCCAGGCGCATGACTGCCGGCATGTCACAGTAGAAGTGGTAGATCTCATTGCTGTGGCAGAATGGGAGATGGAAGATTAAAATAGTTAGTGGCAGTGACAGCAGGAATCCCAGCACCAGGGACCCTACCATCATCTCCACACACAAAGACCAGCTCATGATGAGTGTGTATCTCAGAGGGTAGCAGATTGCGACAAACCGGTCGTAAGCCATGACTGCAAGCAGGACACAGTCAGCTCCACCTAAGAAGACAAAGAAAAACATCTGGGTGCCACAACCAGTGATGGAAACAGGAGTTTTCCCCATAGAGAGAAGGTTTGCCAAGGCCAATGGTGCAATGGATGATTTGTAGAAGATTTCCAGAACTGCCAAGTTAGCTAAGAAAAAGTACATGGGGGGTATGGAGTGAATGGTTAATATGGACAATCACGACAATTGTGGCATTTCCACTGAGGCTGGTCAGGTACATCACTAAGAAGGTCACAAAAATAACCATCTGCACTCCAGGATCAGGTGAGAATGGATGAAAGAAGAATTGTATCTTGGCAGTTTTATTTATTGTTTCCATAGGGAAGTATATAAGACCTACTGCAAAGAAAAATTATAGGAGTCTCAAGGTGTCTCTCATTGAATATGATGTCTTCCTAACTCCTCCTTTCACTGTGAGAGCACCTTCCAAGGCACCTCAGCAACAATATGCATAGTTTATTTTTTAAAATTCCATGGAACATATAACCTATGCATTTGCCATTTGCTTGTCTCTTTGCTTTCTCTCCAAGTATCAAAGACTGAGAAATTCTCAGTAGTGGAGCGTTGATGACATCTGAATGCAATGCATACCACAGTTCCAGATGTAGAAGAGTTCCCCAAAGCATGTGCTGAACAAACCAACGAATAATATCAACTTAAAGTACAAAGCTAGAAAATGGATAAACAGGATAGTGATTCATTCTATGAAACTTGAAATAAAAGATATGTTAGAGGGCTAGAGAGATGGCTCAGTGGCTAAGAGCACTGGCTGCTCTTCCAAAGGACAAGGATTTAAACCCAGTACCCACATGGCAGTTCACAGCTGTCTGTAATTGCCTGGCATGGTGGCACACAGCTTTAATCCCAGCACTCAGGAGGTAGAGGCAGGCAGATCTCTGTGAGTTCAAGACCAGCCTGGTCTACAAAGTGAGTCCGTGACAGCCATGGATACATATAGAAACCCTATCTTGAAACCCTCCCCACCCCCTAAAAAAGAACTATACAGGCATATATGTGTCATAATTTAGAAAGAATTGTGTGAACTTCTGTCTTTCTGCCTCCACCTCCTGAATGTTGGATTACTGGTGTGGACAACCATGCTCATTTATATGGAGTGATGGAGCTTTGGGCCTGCTAGGCAAGAACTCTACCAAAAAAGTTGACTTTCTAGCTCCGAGTCTGCCTTATTTTTCTTTTTTTTTTAATGTTTATTTATTACTTCAAGTTACATCTCCATCACAGTGCCCTCTTTCCATCTCTCCCGGTTCCACCCTCCCACCCTTTCCTCCCTCTCCCACCCATCCCACCCCTCCGAGGTATGATGATCTCTACTTCCATTAATTTTCCTGCAAACTTGACTGCTTTTCTAATGATTAAATGCCAACCATCATATACATCTGCCAATTATTCCAGTCTTTCTTGGACCTTACTATTCTATTCTAATTACACTTTGACATAGTCATGTTTGTACCATGTGGTTTACTCTCATTTGGGTCTTATTTCCAAATTCATATACTTCTACTCTCTTCTTAATCTCCTCTCTTCTGCTTAGGCTAAAGTGCATCTACTTTTCAAATTCTAGGCTCTGTTCTTCTTCCATGAATTTACCATAGGGAACTCCAGTTCCAAATACCCCTTCTGAAATTGTTCAGGTATTATGATTTAACTGGACCCACACCGCCTTTTCTTTATGTGCAGTACCCAATTATATTTTTTTAGTTTTCCCAAACTGGGGGCTGGAGTTCTGAGGCCAGGGGCTCTTTCTTATGACAAATTGTCATTTCTTTTTTGTTGAGTGCTAGGCATGATGAAACACGCTTTATTATGCATTTGCTCATTTAATCCATACCACTAGGTATGTGCAGTCACCAAGCCTGTCTAATATGAGATGCCCATGGACTCTTCCAGGAGATTAAGGAAGTCAGCCACACAGGAAAGCATAACTCTCCCTTTCTTCTTTCTGACTTTTTCCTACACATGCTTTCTCTGACACTTTGGGTTTTCTTAGTCTGTCTCTTGATTACCTAGTTTCCCTTTGTCAAGCTAGTGCATATCTGCTTATCTGCCTTGACTGGCCTTCATTGCTGAACTTACCTCTAAACAGTATGACTTTCTGACTTCCTCATTTCCACCTTCCTTTTCCTGCTAGCAACCGAGATTTAAAGCTTGCCGGCCCTGGGGTTTTTCTTTTAAATTTTAATGAAATTGTCCTTGGGCTTCCTCTTGACTCTGTTCTTAAATTCTTTTATTAACAAGACTAAGAACACTGAGAAGTGACCACAAATTCCCTAGTAACCTATGTTAACTCTGAAGACACTCCCCACATAAACTTGCTCTTAAAGTATAGAACAGGTAACCATACTCTAGGAACTTACAGAGTATTCTTTGGGAAAACAAAAAAGTGTTCATTATTTTCCTTTTTGAAGATGTGTGGTAGGAAAGTAGAAAATAAAACTAAACAAGATTAACATGAAAAAAGCCAATTGACAGAAAGACTGGAAACTTTCCCCCACCTGCACTACATACAATGAACAGTGCAAGCTCAAGAAAAGCCAGCTACATACAAAGGTGGGGGAGGAAGGCACTATGTAAGTGGCATGTGAATGAATGAGTAGTGGCCCAACACTTTTAGAGCACATGCTTTTCCTGATGTTCACTAGCCCTCTCCCCTTCTCATGAATACTTCCTTTTTCTCAATAACTTGTCTTTACATTCATTTCTAAAATTACAGAACTGTAATATGGGAAAGCCATGGTTTCATCAATTTGGTTACATAGCATTTCTGGTTAACCTTAGGTTATGTTATACTGCCTCATTGCCTCAGCCTTCATCTGTTCAGTTGTTTTGCTTAGTGATTGACTACTGGGCAGCCCTAGAAAGAACTATAGGTGATGATTGTGGGGAAAATACAACTAAGATAAAGCTAAGGACAAAAATGTTAAGTTACAGCATTTTTAAATTCAAGGTACAGCCATTACCTAGCCTTGCTTATCCAGTAAGTGCTGCCTTGCCAAAGCAACAGAAAGAACCTCTGTTCTTTGTCTTCTAATGATCAAGGAGAAAACATTTGTTTAAAGGCTATATTGTTTCAAGGTAGAGGTAGAGGGAGAGTGGTTTAATTTATCCTTCATGAGAGACAGAATGGAAATGAGAAGAGTCATCTCTGAGCAAGGACCTGATGGCTTGTGCAATGCCCCAAGAATTTTCATTAGGTGCTTAGGGCTTGAAACACCTGCTTCCTGGTTGCTAGATTCTAGCTCAAAGATCAGAACAGTGTCTTGAAATTAAAGCAAATCAATACACTATGAGGGACTCACTTCATTGGGACTCTAGAGATGAGAGGTGTCAGTGGTACCTTCTATCATATTCTCTTTAGCCTCCTTAGGCTCAGGAAGTACCCCTTTAGCCATAAATGTACCTAATTTCAAAGTAACTATTTCATTGACTACATAGCTTTCATTTCCTTACAAAGTCTAAAAGAAAAGGAAAAGACAATCATTGAAAAATATGGCATAATCCAGGGCACTTCACTAAGCAAAACAGAACCCCAAGCATTGTAATGCTGATCTATCATCCACCTTCATTTTTAATGAAAATGCTTCACATTCGTCATTTCCCCTCTTATGTGGTAATGATGCAAAGCTGTAAGTTGGGTCATATATGGAAGCAGAATTAACTTTAGCATATATGAAGAGCTCTTGCCATTGCAACAAAGAGGGCAACTAGATACAGCCCTTGAAACATGATCCAGAATGTTCAGACACAGATTTCTAACCACATGATGGCAAAATATCGAGTCAAACATTGGGCACTATAAAAACACACAGCTCTAAAACAGTGCTGATTTCATTCTTCACATTAATCTTGGGTTGACACTGTATCCAGGCATCCTTCCTAAGTTGGAATGTGTTATACTCTAGGATCTAAAGGGTACACCAAATCTGTGTTTTTGGAAATGTGAGGTTATAGGACCTTTTCAACATTATTTTTAATTTGAAAAATTGGGGGCAATGATTTTTGTATCAAAGAAAATATTGGTTAGCATAGGAGAAAAGTTTTTGTGAATTATGGAGGATAAAAACTCTGTGTAAGATTTCAAATAAATGTATTGTTGTGTTTCTTTCCTCTGTGGCTGATCACTAAATTCTTAGGACTCTAAACCACCTTGTTGCTGA
This sequence comes from Lophiomys imhausi, assembly GCA_907164525.1. Classification (NCBI taxonomy): domain Eukaryota; kingdom Metazoa; phylum Chordata; class Mammalia; order Rodentia; family Muridae; genus Lophiomys; species Lophiomys imhausi. The sequence goes on along the minus strand of CAJQZJ010033704.1, from coordinate 188,620 downwards.
TTAGAGCATTTGAATGCAAATATTTTAGGTGTGTTGATTTAGAGCATGGATTGACCATCACCTAACACAAGACACAATTCCCAAAGTTTTCAAATCTAAGATCTTCACTTGAAGCAGCTCCTCTCGTTATTTTTAAAGAAAACAACTAACGTATCAGGCAATTTCTTCTGAGACAGATACAACTCAGAGAAACTCCCAAGACAACTCTCCATTTCTGAAAAAAATAAAGATAGTTTATTATTATCTCTTGAGATTATTCACAAGCATGAACCAAGAACAACAGCTTACAAGTTCCTGGCCTATTGTTTTACCCCATGCCAGTTGAATAGTGGCTTAGAAACTCTCAGATACCCTGTAGAGTGAGAATTCTGCAGGTTACCTAGTCTATCACTTCAAGGAAGAGAGTGATTTGTCCAAGATTGCAAAATGGATCATTTTAGAAATTAATCACTTAAATAAAAAGATGCCAAAAGGGACCTAAAGATGACAGAGGTGCAATCTCCTCCAAGGGATCAATAGGACAGAACTATTAACCAATCTTTTCTTACTCTGATTCTGTTTTCAATATCTTTGCACACCTTCCACCTTGTCAGTTTCTGTCAATTTTGATTTGTAGTCAACACTTAATGAAAGAACTTTTTTTTACTAAAAACTTCAAAGAAAATCTCAGTGACTTTAGGGCAATCAAACTGCCTTCTTGATAATAACACTGGTTCTCAACCTAATGCTGTGACCTTTAATACAATTCCCATGCTGCAGTGACCCCCAACCATAAAATTATATCATTGCTACTTCATAATTTTGCTACTGTTATGATTCGTAGTGTAAATATCTGATATACACGATATCTGATATGCAGCCCCCAAAGGGGTCACAGCCCATAGATTGAGAAACACTGACATAATGCAATCCCTTATATGTGTGTGATACACATATATGATTATATATATCATATAATTTTGAGAGTGATGTTTCCAGGAAAGATGGTAGAAAGTAGGCTGATATAGAATTACATGGGGTGTGTTAGAATTCCATCTTTACCACTTGACTAGTTTTGTAATCTTGCAAGTCAGTTTACCCCATCTCCTCCGACTAGCATCTCACTACTTCACTATAAGGTTAGGTTCTAATTGAACAACGAGAAAAATAAGCCAGAATACCTAGCATCTATTAACTGCTCAGTAAGTGAATAGATTCATTGAGTCATTCATTGTCTGTCCTGGGGATTAAAATAACTTTTGAGTGCATAGAACATGTGGCAACCTATCTCATATTTTCTGGAAGAGATTCTGTGGCTCACTTTGTTCCATTTCTGGTTTCCTACATTACCTTGGGCTGTTAAAAAGATTCTAGCTTAGCAGGGTGGTGGTGGCGGCGGCTCAGCAGCGGTGCCGTACGCCTTTAATCCTAGCACTTGGGAGGCAGAGGCAGGTGGATCTCTATGAGTTTGAGGCTAACCTGGTCTACAAAGTGAGCCCAGGAGAGCCAGAGCTGTTACACAGAGAAACCCTGTCCATTCGGGCTAGGTTAATAGTCCCAGTGATCTTCTTGTCTCTGCCACACTGCAGTGTGGTCACACCCAGCTTTTCAGGCAGGTGCTAGGGATTCTAACTCAGATCCTCATGCTTCACAGAAAGCACTCTTAGCCAGTGAGCCATTTCCCCAGCCCCAGCCTAAAAGATTTTGACTTTAGGCACATCTGCATGGCTGGACTTCCTGTGTTTAGATATTAGCATAAATCTGGATTCACCCAAGGAGGGGAGTAAAGTATTAGTTTGGGGATTTTTGTTGTGAGATGAGGAGAGGTGGAGAAACAGCATCATAACCATCATACCCCAGGGCAGAAGCTCTGCCTGCAACACAACTTCTAGAGGAGACACAATGGCTGCACCTGTCAGGGCAGAGTTGCTGATATCTAGTTAATAGCAAAGGAGGACAGGAGTCAGGGAAAATTTTGTTTTTCAAAACAAATAGGACCCCTTTCCTATTTATTAGCCTGTCCAAGTATTCTTTTGTTTTATAGTGATCTTCTTGGAAAAAGATCAAAACATTTTTGTATCAGTGAAAATCCTGTTATCTCTCTGGCCTCAGCTTTTATAAAGCAAAAGCACTGGATCTTCCCAAAGAACAGCAGCAGCCTCAGCAACACTGCTGGTCTCAATGTCAGATGTATTCAAACAAAACTACTGCATTCTTATATCTTATAAGAGATTATTTTTTTGAGACAAAAATCTAGCTATGTAGCTTTGACTGGCCTGAAACTGTAGAGTAGGCTAGGTTTGAACTTAAGGAGATCCTTCTGCCTCTGCCTCCTGAGTGCTGGGATTACAGGTGTGGACCATCAGGCTCAGCTATGACATTCTTGAATAACAGTTATGTATGCTTTGACAAGTTTGTTTCAGAAACTCCTGGGACTTTTCTTTTTTTTTTTTTTTTGGCATCTAGAAAGGAAGGAGAGCCAAAGCTGGACCCTTGTTACTGATATCATACTCCTGAAGTTCAACAATGGCAGCATCCAGGCAATTTAATGTGATTGACATGAAATATCTACAAGTGAACCATGAAGTTATCATATAAAAGATTCAGGCACCCAGAAAAAGTTATTCTCCTCCTGCAGTAATGACTAGCATTATTGAATACTTTTATTATGATTATATTATTTATAAAGGCATTGTTTCACTTAAAATGGCCTTCTAGGTCTGGTGTGGTGGCTCACACCTTTAATTCCAGCACTTGGGAGGCAGAGACAGGCAGATCTCTCTGAGTTTGAGGGCAGCCTGGTCCACAAAGCAAGTTCAAGATAGCCAGAGCTACATAGAGAAACCCTATCTCAAAAAAACCCCAAATAAATAAATAACAAATAAATGACCTTATTTTTATGTAACAAGTGATTTTATTGTTCATATATGTTTAATTTTTAAAATTATTATTACTATTATTATCACTATTATTTTATGTGTATGGGTGTTTTGCTTTTTGAAGTCATGTGAACCATGTGAATATCTGGGGCTACTGAGGGCTAGGAATTCAGATTCCCTAGAACTGGAGTTACAGACGATTTTGAGCCACTGTGCGGGTGCTTGGAATTGAACCAGAGTCCTCTGGAAGAGCAGCCAGTATTCATCTCTTCAGCCCCTCTTAGTTTTTGAATGAAGAAACTGAGGTTTAAAAGTTTACCTAAGTTGCCCGACTAGTAAATGACAGGTCAAGAGTCTGGAATTAAGCTTGATCTAAGTAAATAAATGGTAGTTTGTTGAGCAATGTACCACGTGCAGAGCAAGTGACACTTTTCCTAGACAGGGAAAGTCTAATTCTACTTTTTGATTTTTTTTTAATTAATAGACTATGCCACTGTAAAGCAGCGTGCCAGCATCCCATCACAAAGGCATGTTGATTTTCAGACTGGAGACTGGCTCAGCAGTTAAGATCCAATGACAGCTTACTGTGGCAGTTCACAACCATTAATAGCCCCAGTCCCAGGAAACCTGATGCCCTCTACTGGCCTGCATGGGCACCTGGTATGCACATGGTGCACATATATTGATCCAGACAAAATACCTATACTCATAAAAATAATAAAAATAAACAAATAAAAAAATCATGTTGTTTTGAATCTCTGTTTCCTTTCTACTCTTCTTTCATCACCTACTTACTTAGTATTTATTTTCATGAATAATTTTGACAAATCTCTTCCTCTGTGTGTGTTTGTGTACACATATATTATATATATTTTGGGGAGGAAGTGATGTTTCCAGTGAAATTACACACACACACACACACACACACACACACACACACACACACACA
>CAJQZJ010033704.1:45808-142064 GCA_907164525.1 Lophiomys imhausi | reverse complement strand
ACACACACACACAGAGAGATAGACACACACAGAGAGATAGACACACACACAGAGAGATAGACACACACACACACACACACACACACAGAGAGAGAGAGAGAGAGAGAGAGAGAACACCAAGAGAAGAAAAATAGAGAACCTAAAAATAAAAGAGAAAGGTTGAAATATATCTGTGTATTGTATGGTTGGAACTGGTGAGATAGCACTAAATCATGTCTTCAGTGACTCTCACAGATGATTGTGATCTTACCCAACTACTTTAAGTATAAAGAATAAAAGTTGAACAAATGATTAAAGCATAGCTAAATCTAGTAGCAATTATACCTTTTTAGAAGATCATATCCCCAAACAATTACTATTTGTGCTCAAGACCTACTGGAGCTGGTCCAGTTGAAAGCCAAGTCAGCCTCCTGGGGGTTGCTCAAATCAAAGTGGACAGGGAATTCTCCAGAAATGAGATGAAGGGTGAGGGGAAAGAAACAGCCCAGGGTTCCAACTCTGCAAATCCCCAAGTCCCACATTCTTCCCTGGTGAAGGGGCAGTGGGGAAGTGCTGGCACATGGAAACATATTTTGTCCTCAGAGGAAGGAGGATTCTCAGAGGATGAACTTGATGGATGCCAAGCCCTTAGGCGAACTACAGCTCGGGTTTCAGTCAACCTTCGGTTGAGGTTGTGGTGCCAGGTCCTCTGGGTAGAAGAAAAGGAGACGGGGAAGACCTGTCTGAGGTTCTGTGTGGTCTAGACCCTGGGAATGGGCTAATGAATGCTCCTGACCATGGCGCCTCTTGAGAAGGGCTTTCTAGTGTTGAATCACAGATAAATTGGAGCATACTTTAATCTCCTATAACTAGCTAATGAGGAGTCACTTTTTTTTTCCGGTACAATTAATAACCATTGCAAAACAGTCTTTAAAGCAAACACTCTCCCTGCAAGGGATCAGAGGAGAGATCCATTTCTCTAGAACTGTGGTCAGTTCTTAAGGTTGCCTGATAGTAGTCAGAAATCTACCCTCCATTGAGGAATGAATGTTTTGTTGCAACAGCCAGAAAATATACAGCAATCTACAGAGCTTCTAGGTTATACTGTCAAAATCAAATTTCTGGAAAAGGAGAGACTTGTAGATGATGTTTTTGGAGACAGTACTGGTACCAAAAAGTGATACATCAGAGGATGACATGCTATTAAGGTAACTTGCGAAGACTCCTAGAGCTTTCCAACCCAGCCTTCAAGAATTGTGCAGTCAAAAAGGCAGCTTGGGAACACAAAAGAAGAGCACCATCACCTCCAGCAGAAGCTCACAGTATTTCACTCGCATTGGTTTGCAAAGTCCTCAAAAGAGGAAGGAATTGAACAGTGGGGAGTGGAGAGCTTTCTCAGTTATTCATCAATGCCTTGGATAAAGTCAAAACAGGCAAGAGTAAATTTCTATTTCTATGTTTATTACACTTTGGATGTTCTTAAAAATAAAGTAACTCAGAATCAAACCTCAAGTTCAAAATAAAATGCACAGGATAAAAGTTAAAAAAACTGAAATAGAAATATCAATTTAATTTTAATTTGGTCCAAAGAGTATTTAATCATTGAGTATCAAACTTAGTTTATGTTTACTATCAATTACCACAAAAGGAAAACATGGTATTTTTTGTCAATCTGGATTCATATGTATGCATGTCTACTCAAAAGAAAGGTGTGTGTGACTCCAGGAGTGTAGTGCACACCTGTAATACCACTTGAGAGATGAGGTAAGAGAATCATGAGTTCAAGACCAGCCTTTGCTATATAGTCAATGCATGTCTCAAAACAAAACAACTGTGTTTGTAGCTTATGTCTGTAATGCCACACTTGGGAGGATGAGGCAATAGGTTCAAAGACCAACCTTGACCCACGGCACAGGTTGTCTTAGGACGGGAGGCAGTGCCGGCAATCTTCTAGGTCTGGCCTGCTCCAGGGGCTGGTGGCTCTGACTGCAAGAGCTGATGACCCCCGGCAGGTAATTTTTAAACACAGCTAGCTGTGGGAGAGAGTGAGAGAGAGAGAGAAAGAGAGAGAGAGAGAGAGAGAGAGAGAGAGAGAGAGAGAAAGAGAGAAAAGGAAGCCTATGCTTTTTCTCTGTAGTTCAGAGCAAGCTTTTTGCCACTGACTACCAGAGTTAAAATGACCAATTTACTTCACTTGGTTGGGCTGCAAGTGGTGGAGGTGGTAAAGGCAGCCAGCCCTTTGGTAAACTAATGCAAGCACAGGGCCTGGTAGCTGAGAGCTCAGTGGGCTAAAGTACACCTTGAGCAGTTCATCTCAGAAGTTGATGGCGGAGCTGAGATTTTTACCTGATCCATGAGTTATATGAAGATAATGGAAATATTATAGAAAAGATCTTCCGCACACACATTCACACGAGAAAGAGAAAATGGATGAGGCTAGGATGCAATGACAAGTTTATTATGGTGACTATTCTTTTTATACTCTGAATGGGGTCCTTTGCATCAAAGAAAGAATTATCTCATGGTTAAAAGGCATTTATCACAAGGACAGATAAAACCATTGCAATAGGAGGGTGCTTAACCATCATAGTGTAGTGGTTATTGCAGGATTTTAGAGTGCCAGGCACTGGTTTAGGCTGTAAGAAGCATCAGTGAGCGTAAAGCAAAGTCATTAATGCTGTTAGGGAGCTTGGAGCCCTAGACGTGTGGCTGTAAAGAAATGAACATGTCATCAAAGGGGAAGAGAGACCCTTGTTAGATACAACAGTTCCCTTTATGATCACTAACTGTTCCCTTTGTGTTTAATCATGGAGACCAGTTGCCAGGTGTGGAAAGTCTGACAGTTATCCTCAGTACCCTGAACAGAGAAAAAGAGAGAGAGAGAGGTTGGGGAGTGTGTACCCCAGTTCTGCTCACAGTTGAGAAATTTCAACATTTGGAAACTTCCAGAAAAAAACCTACCCATCCGTGTGTTCTCTTATATTTCTTTTTATAAAAACTAATTTAAGTATTCGTACAAGTATATATTGTATGTTGAACATAAATTTTCCCTGCTTTTACCTTCCTTTTCCTCACCCCTTTCCCTCCCAACAACTGTCCTTGTCTCCCTTGACAGTTTTAATTCTACTTTCATGCCCTGTGTACTCCCATGATTTTATGTATCTCTATGAAGCCTAGTAACCACAAGAGAAAGCAGGGAATTCGTCTTTCTGAGACTGGTTTAATTCATATAGTGTTATTGTCTTTGGCTGCACCAATTTTCGGAAAATGCCAGAACTTCATTCTTCTTTATGGCTGAAAAGCCACAGAATGCAGCACAGATGAACTCAAAACTACCCATTTATTTCAGGAATTGGAAGGTACTTGGTTACCTTCATTAAGATGGTCTCAAAGAGTAGAGGGATTAAATATGACCAGATTGCTTGACTGTTTGTAATAAAAAACAGCTACTATAGGAAAGAGACAAAGAGGGTTGGTTGTTCCATCTCTCTTCTTCTTGTTCCCCTTCTCTTTTTCTTTCACTTTGCAGACCCCATCTCATGATCTGATATAGCCCAGGCTGGCCTCAGACCCACGATTTTGCTAAGAATGACTTTGAACTCCTGTTCCTCCTGCCTCTACCTCCCAAGCAGTGAGATTATAAACAGTTCTAAACCTGTCAAGGTATCTGGAAGGATAACACTGATGGCAAGTGCTTTATACCACTGGAGATAAAGTTTCTTTAGAACATGGAACAGTGGTGTACCTATTGAATTGAGCAAAGAGTTCATGGGGAAAAATTCCGGAGGAAGAGGAAGGTCTAAGAAATTAGTTTGGCAGTAGATAAAGAATCCGTATACCAAGGCATATGATAATGTGTGATGACCTCAAAGGTCAGCAGAGAATGTTATGTCTAAAGCTGACAAGAATGATATTTAGTGTCCTCTAGAGAGCTTTTTAATGACTGGAGGCTGGATCATCAGTTATTATGGCTTGACTGAGAATAGCCTCCATAGGCTCATATATTTGAATACTTGACCCCATTTGGTAGATCTGTTTGGGAAGGATTAGGAGGTGACCCCATTTGGTAGATCTGTTTGGGAAGGATTAGGAGGTGTGAATTTGTTGGAGGAGGTGTGTGATTGGGAGTGGACTTGAGGTTTCAAAAGCCGGTGCCATTTCCAATCAGCGTGCTCTCTCTTTGTCTTTCTCTGCTTTATGCTTTGGACCACATGTAAGCTCCCTCTACTGCTCCTCCCTTTTCTCTCTCTTGTTTCATGGATCACATGTAAGATCTCAGCTACTGCTCCAGCACCATGCCTGTCTGCTGCCGTGCTCCCTTTCATCATCATCAAGGATCACCCTCTGTAACTGTAAGCTAGTCCCCCAATAAGCTCTTTTTTTTTTCTATAAGTTGCCTTGGTCATTGTGCCGTATCACAGTAATCAAAAAGTAGCTAAGATATTAGTGAAAGAGAGTGCACTGGAACATTTGAAGAGACCAGGGAATTGAATTAGTCTTGGAGCGAGCCAAAGCAGAAGTAGACTCAGAAGACTGGGTATTGCTGAAGTTGATAATACCACTCAATCTCTGGTGTCTCCAGAACAGAATGCTGGAATCTTGTTATGTCTAGCCTGTATTAGAGATGGTGAATATCACAGAAGGTAACAAGGTTACAGAAGATCAAGGAGTGTAGGATAGTGCGTATTGGCAGAAGACTAAGAAGAGATGTATCTGATGTCTTGATTGGATGGGACCAGGAGGGAACCCAAAGGAAACTTCTGGGGGGAAACTGGAGGTATCAAGAAGGTCTTGAAGAGATAGAATAAAACCAGGAATAGAAAACAAAAACCCTCTTTTTGGTTTTAGGTTCTATTTACTTTTGTTTTTCATATATATATATATATATATATATATATATATATATATGTATTTTTTTTTTTTTTGGTTTTTAGAGACAGGGTTTCTCTGTGTAACATCCCTGGCTGTCCTGGACTTGCTATGTATACCAGGGTGGCCTCAAACTCACTGAGATCCGCCTGCCTCTGCCTCCTGAGTGCTGGGATTAAAGGCACCATGACCAGCTATATTTTGATTTTTTTATTTATATGTTTTGTCTGCATGAATGTCTGTGCATCACATTTATACAGTGCCCACAGAGGCCAGAAGAGTGTGTTGGATCCCCTGGCACTGGAGTTACAGACAACTATTAGCTAACCCACCACATGTGGTATTTTAACCCAGGTTCTCTGAAGAGCAGTCAGTACCCTTGACAGCTGAACCACTGCTCCAGCCCCTACAAGAACAACAGTTTCAATGATTATTACTAATGTTCATAGATATATTTCTAGGGCCCAAACAAAATGATCACAGGTGGTCTCAGGTTACATTGTTGGTCTGTTTAACCTAATACTAGCAACTACACAGTCCAACTTCAGAGACTGTACCCTTGACTACTAGGAAAAGGATCAAGAAAGTAGAAGGGTTTGTGGTTTGTGAGTGGTATATTCTGGTTTAAGATTTCAGGGTTGACTTGAAAAGAAACTGGTATGATGAATTATTCCAACATTATTCTCAATAGCTGAAAAAGGAAGAAATTGTGTATTGTTGATGAACTGATGAGTGGCTAAAAACAACTATGTAACATATACATACTATATAATGTTATCCAGTCATGCATCTAACATAATTTAAAAATCTGGGACAAGGTCATACATCTATACAATGTGTTACGATCATATTCATTCTTATTATCATCTCTTATGTCCCTCTCACTTCTCCTGATTTTTCCAACTTTTCTCCAACTTTCATCTCTCTGTCTTTTCATTTTTATGAAATGAGTTTAATTAGGGTTACACAGGGTTTCTTGTATAGCCTTGGCTGTCCTGGAACTTGATGTGTAGACCAGACTGGCCTTGAACTCAGTGACTGGTCTGCCTCTGCATCCCTAGTGCTGAGACTAAAGGTGTGTGCCACCGCGCCCATCTCTAGAGTTACTTTTATGAGCATGATGGGTAGGGACTATTTACTGAAGCATGGACAAATTACTGGTGGCTATACCACTGAAGAAAATGACTCCAGCTGCCCTGGCAATTTTCCTATAGCTCTTAAAGGAGGGGTGCACCTCACAAGTTCCTCTCCATTCATGATGAAATGTTAAATGGCTTTATTTTGTGCAGGTAGCCACAAGCGCTGTAAGTTTGTAATGCATCTGCCATGTTACACCCAGAAGACAGAATTTCATAGCACCCTGCCCTATCTCTGGCCTTTAAAACCTTTACACCCCCTTTTCTGCAATGTTCCTTGGAACTCTAAAGTGTTCATATATCCCAACCACATATCCTATCCACAAAGGCTTCTTGCCTTTCTGGAACTGTGAACTGCAGCCAGGAAGGAGGAGGAAGCTTCCAGTGATGTTCCAGCTTGATTTCTGTCTCTTGCACAAAGTATGTGGTATGTCTTCAGCAATAGAGTCTCACCACTATATCTTTATGGTAGGCAACCAAGAACTTGTATTATTTTGAAAGTCTCTGGGGCTTTCCTAACCAACAACTTATAGGGAGGTATCTAACACCCAGTATGTGATTTTCATTTAAAAGCCTATGAGTTCAGGGGATTGATAGCCCATAGAGGGTTCTTTAGTTCAAAAATTTTTAAAAGATGTATTTTGACATGGATACCCTTTGAAAGATTATTTTTAATAAACTGAATAATTTCATGCTTTCTGTTTTGTTTTGTTTTAATTTCATGTGTTTTCAGGTACCTAGAATAGGCAAATTCACAGAGGCAGAATGAAAAACATGGGCCACTCAATAGGACTCTGTAGGGGACAATGGGGAGTTATTGTATAATCAGCTAGACTTTTGGGAGAATGACAGTATAGATAGAGGTACAGTTAAAAATGAGAATGTTTTACTCCAACAAAAGCTTTCAGTAGTTAACTGTTACTCCGATTAAACAGTCACGGAAGTGAGCTGCTGAATATAGGCTGAGTGCAAAAACAATTGAATTTGAGCTGGCAAGGGTGGATGAGAGTGGGAGTCTAGCACATCACCAGCAGAAGCATCAGGTCTTTACATCTGTCTGTCCTCAGGGATGTCACCAGTGCCAATAGCAGACCCAATTCATTAAGTACATGGAGGAAGGAAATCAGACTGGGACGGTCCTCTTCCACTTCCGCCCATTCTCCAAACTCCCCGAGGTGCAGATGCTGATCTTTGTGGTCTTTCTCATGATGTACCTGGTCAGCATCGGAGGAAACATGTCCATCGTCCTCACCATCTGGATCAATCGGTGTCTCCATAACCCTATGTATTTCTTCCTGGCAAACCTGGCTAGCCTGGAGATCTTCTATTCTTCTACCATAGCCCCTCTGACTCTGGCCAGCGTCCTGTCCACCGAGAGGACTGTGGTCTCCCTGGCAGGCTGTGGTGCCCAGATGTTCTTCTTCATCTTTCTGGGCAGCACTGACTGTATTCTGCTGGCCGTCATGGCTTATGACCGGTTTGTGGCCATCTGTCACCCTCTGCGCTATACCCTCATCATGAGCTGGCACTTATGTGTCCAGCTGGCCATGGGGTCCCTGTTGCTGGGTTTCATCTTGGCCATGCAGTTGACAGTGCTCATCTTCCAGCTGCCTTTCTGTAGCAGTAAGGAAATCAGCTTGTTCTACTGTGATGTCCTCCCTGTCATGAGACTGGCCTGTGCAGACACTCGTGTGCACGAGGCCACTCTGTTTGTGGTCAGTGTCATTGTCCTCACCATCCCTTTCCTCCTCATCACTCTCTCTTATGTCTTCATTGTGGATGCCATCCTGAAGATCCACTCAGCTGAGGGGAGGCACAAAGCCTTCTCTACCTGCTCTTCCCACATCACCGTTGTCCTCCTGCAATATGGGTGCACAAGTCTCATCTACTTGTGCCCCAGCTCCAGCTACTCTCCTGAGCGAGGCCAAGTGGTATCTGTGGTTTACACATTCATCACCCCTATGCTGAATCCCTTGATCTACAGCATGAGAAACAGAGAGCTCAAGGATGCTTTGAGGAAGGCAATCATGAGGTTCCTCCTGCTGGAAAAACAATGATCAATCTGAATCACCCTCTCCAACACTGGGGAGTAGAGATGCTGAGTCTACTGTTAATGAGATGAGGAGTTGGGGTTTGTTTGCAGGCTATAATAGGTTTGATGCAGTTGGAATTTCCAGTTACATTACTATTCAACAGTGGAGTTTCTTTTGTCAGCTTCAGGTTAGTCATTCTCCAGCATGAGGATGAAGACTATCTGAAGAATATAAATGTTGAAGTCTATGAGGAGTAGCAGACATGAGTGATATAACTTGTCCCTTTTAAACTGAAACACAGCAGTGAACGTAGTTGTCCTTTCCCAGTCTCATCTCGGACTTTTCTCCAGGTGCAGGTCTGAGGTTTATGGCAATCCTGAACACTGCACATGGGAAAGGTCAAAACAGCAACACAAGCATTAGGTAGGCCTGGAACATTCTACTCAGACCTCTCTCTCATGATTCCCTTCGCATAAATTCTGAGTTTCCTTTCTTTTCTTACATATATTTTTGGTTTTTCAAGACAGGCTTTCTCTTTGTAACCCTGGCTGTCCTGGACTCAATTTGTAGACCAGACTGGCCTTGAACTCATAGAGATCTGCCTGCCTCTTCCTTTGCCTCTTCCTCTGTGTGCGCCACCATGGCTGGCTGAGTTTCTTGTCTTCTCTTTTCTTTCTTTTTTTTTGAGTATTTCATACCAGAGTACTGTATCATTTCCATCTCTCTCTGTCCCCTTCAATTTCTTCCACATCCTGCTCTCAAACTCATGAACTGTTCTTTAATTACTGTTTTATATATATAACATATATAATTATTGTTATGTATATGATATATATCATATATGTTATATGTATAAAGCAGTAATTAAAGAAGAGTTCATGAATTTGAGAGGGGGTTGAGCATATGCATATGTATATACATATGTATGTATATATGTATGCATGCACGCACACATGTATAAATACAACCCAAAGAGTCCATTCAGTCTTACTGGTTTATTTTACTTTGCAGCCCTAGAGTAGAGGTAGTAGAGGAAATGGGGCTGTGTTCAATGGTAGGTTTGGTGTGGAGTTGGTATTTGAGTAGGAAGGGCATTTGTGAAGCAGAGAACTGGAAGGACACAAGATAATCTCTTCCTCAGGCCTTTGCTTCTTGATCTAGAAAACTACAAGACACATGTTGCAAAACTTGAGTTCTTTGAAAGAGTTCTACAGGGCAGAAAAGAAAAATCATGACTAGAATTCACATTTTATAGATCTGAAAATTTGTATTCTTTCTTTGATGAGAACCAAAAGGAAGCTGGGGATAGTGGCATATCCCTATAATCCCAGCAGTAGGGAGGTAGAGGCAAGGGAATCAAGAGTTAAAGGTCATCCGTAGCTACATAGCAAGTTCAAGATCAGCTTGCACTACATGAGACCCTATTTCAAGAAAAAAAAAAAGGCAACTTTGGTTCAGTCACTGCCACTTTGGCTCCATTTCCCACTGCAATATGCTGCTAGGTACTATAAGACCCAAGGTTAACCTGCAAGCCCCACCGCCCAAGGACCAGGTAACTTCCGAAATGCTGGGAGCTGTAGTTCTTGAAAAATAATAAAGCCACATGGGAAAATACAGTGGCTGTATGGGTTTGTCCTTAAATAGTCCCTAAAACATGTGTCTTGTTGCCACTCACCTGGGAAGAAGGGTGCAACCTCCTTTTGTTTTGCCTGTTACATGTACATGTGTGTGCGCTTGTGTGTGCGTGTGTGTGTGTGTGTGTGTGTGTGTGTGTGTAAATAGGTGCTTTCATGTGTGCAGGAGCACATGTATAGGTACCTTAGTTACTTATTATTGTGAAGAGACATCATGACCATGGTAACTCTTTTTTTTTTTTTTTTTTTTTTTTTTTTGGTTTTTTCGAGACAGGGTTTCTCTGTGTAACAGCCCTGGGATGGTAACTCTTATAAAGAAAACATTTAACTGGGGGCTTGTTAACAGTTTCAGAGGGCTAGTCCATTTTCATCATGGAAGGAAGCAGACAGGCATGGCACTAGTGCAGGAGCTTTACGTTTTGATCCATAGGCAGCAGGCAAAGAGACAGCCCCTGGGCCTCACTGCGGGCTTTTGAAACCTGAAAGTCCACTCCTAGTGGCACACCTCCTCCAACAAGGTCACATCTCCTTATCCCTTTCAAGTGGTTCATCAACAGGAGACAGTGCATGCAAACCTATGAGCCTATGGGGGGCGTTCTCATTCAAACCATCACACTACTGTGATTCTTTGCTCCAAGAGGCCAGGAGTTGACATCAGCTGTCTTCCTCAATAGCTCTCCCCTTTGGTTATTGAGGCAGGGTCTATGGTTGTATCTGGAGTTCGTTGATTCCTGCATATCTAGGCAACCAACTTGCTCCAGTGACTCCTTTCTCTGCCTCTCCACACTGGGATATAGGCAGCTGCCACGCAGGTGGGTTCTGGGGATCTGAATTCTGGTCCTTTAGCTTGCATGACAATTGCTTTGTCCACTAGGCCATCACCTAATCCCAACCCTCTTTTGAGCAGTGGTTTCGTTGACAGTGAATACTGAGAATATTATTTTGTACCTCACTGAAAAATTTCAGGTTCTCATTTTCTTTTCTTTTTCTTTTTTTTGCTTTTTTGAAAATAGATTCCACCCCTCATATTATATCCCATAATATTTTCCCAGACATAATATATCCTGATTCCGTTTCTCCTCCCAGTTCCTCCCCACCTCCCTTCCCGTCTGGGTCTACCCCCTTTCTGTTTCATTAGAAAACAAACAGGCTTCTAAGAGATAATAGTAAAATATAATAAGATAAAACAAAAACTAGCATATCAGAATTGAACAAAACAAACAGAAGAAAAAGAATCCAAGAGAAATAAGAAACAGAACCACTCATTTGCATACTTAGGAATCCAATCAATACACTAAACTAGAAGCTATAATCTATACACAAAGAGCCTTTAGGGTAAAAAGAGGAGAAAAAAAATATAAAAAATAAAATAAATAAAAAGAAAACATAAGATGAAATTAAAAAGAAAAGGAAAAAAGAAGAAAAAAGGCTTTCCATAGCATTGTGAAACAAGGAATCTCCAAATATGCCATTGAGTTCATTTTCTGTTGGCTATCCACTGCTGGGCATGCAGCCTACCCATAAGAATGTTTGCTTCCTTAGTGAGACTCCCTTGGAGAAAATTAAAATTTAATTTGCAGTTGGTTATGGATCAGGGACCTGAATGGATGCAAGAACTGGAAATCTCCTCCTCAGGCCTGTGTTTCTGATCTGAAAAACTACAAGACATGTATTGCAAAACCAAGAAAGAAATCAGGGAAGCAACACTTAGTCTGTATATTAACTATCATATCATCTGCAAATAATGATGGTTGGACTTCTTCCTTTCCAACTACTGCCCATCTGGTACAGACCCATACAAACCCTGTGCACATTGCCTCAGCAACTGCCTTGAGGTCAGGAATGGTGATGCCTCCAGCAGTTCTTTTATTATTCAGGATTGGTTTTGTAATCCTGGGTTTTTTGTTTCCATATGAAACTAAAAATTGTCTTTTCAAGATGTGTAAAGAATTGTGTTGGAATTTTGATAAAGATTTCATTGAATATGTAGATTGCTCCTGGTAGGATGGACATTTTTACTGGATTTACTAATCCATGAGCATGGGGGAATCTTTCTATCTTCTGATGTCTTTTTCTTCAGTGTCTTAAAGTTTATGTCATACAGGCCTCCCACTTGTTTGGTTAGGATTATTCCAAGATATTTTATATTATTTGAGGCTGTTGTATGAGGTGTTGTTTCCCTGATTGCTTACTCAGTCCCTTTGTCACTTGTATACAGGAAAGCTACCGATTTTTGTGAGTGAAGTTTGTATCCAGCTACTTCCCTCCTTTAATTTTTTTTTTATTTTGTGAATTTCACATCATGCACCTTGTTCCCTCTCCTCTCCCACCTCCCCTCAGATCCACCCTTTACCCTGGCAACCTCCTCCACACATTAAAAAAGTCACTGTGGAAGATATAGTGTGTCTCACAATATTCCCTCTTGTCCATATATATATATATATATACATATATATATATGTATATATATATATATTTGGCTTGCAAATGTTTATTACAATCACTCCCTGGTCTGGTATGAAGCTTCTGACTTCTGCTACTTTGTCAATACTGGAACCTCACTGGGACTCCTCTCAGATATGCTGCTATTGTCCTGTGTCATGGAGATCCTGTAGTTTTGGGTCTGTGGAACTGGCCTCTTCATGCACTCCAGCAGTTCATCCATGGGGTAGATGTGGGGGTGGGCCAACTCAAAGCCCTGGTTCTGGACCTGCAACCCCCACTTGTAGGGCCTGCTCTTCAGAGTGCTGCAGTAGGTAAGAGGTTGGACCAGCTCTCCTGCTTTCATGACCCCATCAGGGCCAACTCTCCTGCACCTATGTTCATAAGAGAAATTGATCTGTAATTCTCTTTCTTTGTTATGTCTTTATGGGTAACTGCAACCTTATAAAATGATTTGGGCCGGGTGTAGTGGCACACGCCTTTAATCCCAGCACTCAGGAGGCAGAGGCAGGCGGATCTCTGTGAGTTCGAGGTCAGCCTGGTCTACAAAGCAAGTCCAGGACAGTCAAGGATACACAGAGAAATCCTGTCTCTAAAAACCAAAAAAAAAAAAAAAAAAAAGATTTGGGCAGTGTTTCTTCTGTTTCTATTTTGTGAAATAATTTGAGGAGTATTGGCATTAACTTGGAAAGTCTGATAGAATTCTGCACCCAAATCATTTGGCCTTGGGTTGTTTTTTTTTTGGTTTGGAGACTTTTATTACTACTTCCATCTTACTAGGGGTTATAAATTTATTTAAATTGTTTATCTGATCATGATTAAAGTTTGGCATGTAGTGAGGAAATTATCCATTTCTTTTAGATTTTCCAATTTGGTGGAGTACGGGTTTTAATAATATGTCCTTGTGATTCTCTGGATTTCCTTGGGGTCTGTTGTTTTGGTCTCCTTTCAATTTCAAATTTTGTTACTTTGGATATTTTTCTCTCTGCTTTTTATTTAAATTGGATAGGGGTTTGTCAACCTTATTGATTTTTTTTTTTCAAAGAACCAACTCTTCGTTTCACTGATTCTCTGTTATTTTCTTCTATTGTGTTTATTTCAGCCCTGAGTATGACTATTTATTGCCATCTACTCCTTTTGGGTGTAATTTTTTCTTTTTGTTGTAGAATTTTTAGGTGTGCTGCTAAGTATCTAGTTTGAGATTTCTCTCTCTCTCTCATCTCTTTTTTTTGTTTTTGAAAAAGGGTTTCTCTGTGTAGTTTTGGCTGTCCTGGACTCAATTTGTAGACCAGGCTGGACTGGAACTCAGAGATTCACCTGCCTCTGCCTCCCAAGTGCTGGGATTAAAGGCATGTGCCACCATGCCCAGCCCCATTTTGTTTTTGTTATGTTTTAAGATAGGCACTTAGTACTTGCTATGTGTTGAATGGATTCTCTCAGTTCTAAGAACAGAATTTTGCAACGGTGATGGAACTGTCAAGAGGTCCAATTACAGAAGCACCTTAGGTTTGAATCCATCTGCCAGTGTCCCCCACCCCATTCATTGTGTTTTGAGACAGGATGTTTCACTGGCCTGAAGCTCACCAAGCAGGTAAGTCTGGCTGGCCAGCGAGCCTCAGGGATTGACTCCTGTCTACTTTCCCAGTGCTGGGATTACAAGTATGGGTCACTGTGCTTGTTTTGTTTTGTTTTGTTTAGTTTTTTTAGTGTGTTCTGGGGATTGAACTCAGGTCCTCTTATTTGTGTAGCACATACTTTAATGACTGAGCTATCTCATAAGCTCTGATTTATTTATTTTTTAAGTGCCTGGATAAAGGCAAGAATAATGGTAGCAGTCATCAGGAAGAAAACGTTTGTTCCGTGTAATAACTTTTTAATAGAGCTGGTACCATTCAATCATGGAAGTTGCTACCTTGGTAGTATACAGAAATACTGAGCAAATTAAAATAACCAGTGACCACCACCACCACCAAAAAGCTGTTTCATGCTGTGTATCCTATAGTAGCCTTATCCAATGCACCTTTCTGATTATATAATAGTCTGTGCCTTGCATTGTCTTACAGCTACTGTCCAACTGTGTAAATTAGAGACAACCGGTAGTAACAAAAGTGCTTCTATCCATGGAAAGGAGAACTTTGTCTGCAGGAGAAGCATAGGCTCTCTCGCCTCCCCAAAGCCAGTTCTGCATTGTATAATCTATTGGTTCCAGCATTCCTGGTATTTTTCTGTGGATCTGGATCTGAATAAGTTTAATTCCTTGCTGTTGCTTCATTAATAAACTAAAAAATTATATTTATATAATTATATACTATATACTCTATTTTATATAATTATAATTATAAAATTAAATATATTCATTTTATATTTGCATAGAGCTACAATTTTTACCCTGTTGATATCAACTACATCTTTTAAAGTAATATTCTGAGACTTCAAAAAAATGACTTGTATGAGTGATTTTGCCTACATATATATATACATATATATATATATATATGTATATATATATATATATATATATCTGTACACCACATGTGTGCAGTGTCTACAGAGGCCAGAAGAGGACGATGCATCTCCTGGAACTGTGAGTCACCTTGTGGAGGCTGGGACTTGAACCCAGGTCCTCCAGTCAGTGATCTTAATGCAGAGCCGTCTTTGCAGCCTGAAAGCAATTATGTCTTAACAGGAATCCTTGGTTCTTGCTTCAAATGAATCCTTCCTTCTTCTTCACTTCTGCACTTCTGTCCAAACTTCAGATGTCTAAACTTCAAGAGTTTTTCACTGAAACAGGAGAATGGCAAATTCAATGCTTGCCTAGGTTATTTAGGGAGATTCTTTTTATTTTTTTATTTAAGGTGTATCTTCTCCCCCCAACATCTCTCCCTGTAGTCCAATAAAAGGCTCTTTTTCTTGTAACAATAAATACAAAATAATAAGAACAATTAGGCAACAATTATGAAAATTCTAAGGTATGAAATACATTCCTAATGTCCAGTCCATATGTATTTGGCAACTAATAACAATATTCTATTATCTGTCTTGATGATGGATTTATCTTGATGAGTTTAAAATTCTATACCTAACTCAGTTTCCATCCTAACTTGTATTACCAACATAAAAACATTTTCTTAGATCTAGAACATCCTTTTAATTCCTAAACAACTTTGAACTTAACTGTGAGACTATAACTCTCTAATCTTCAACCATATCAAAGACCTGAGAAGGATAAATATATTTGAATAACCAGGAAGTGCAGAGCAAGGAGCTTCCAAAACTAAGAAATGACAGACAACTGGCTGCCTGGACAGTCCCCAATTTCTCTCTATAACATTGGAGCATCTATCTTCAGCCTTTTGGCCCAGTAGGGAGATTCTATCTTAAAGTAAGAAGAAAACAAAGGGCCGACGTTAAAGAATGAGCTCAGTGGTGGAGTGTTTTCCAAGTGTAAGGCAGGAGATTCGACCCCAGCCTCAGGGTTTACTATCACCAGGGAGCATGGAAGCCTTCCCAGCCCTTGCTAGGTGCTATGGAGGAAGGGCTGGAGCTGGAGGTCAGGGAGAGGATTAGAGTTGAGAATAGCAGGGCCCGCTCAAACAGCTCAAGTCCTACGTTTCTGGACTATCTTTATGGCAGGGAGGGAGCCAATAGAAGCATGCACATCGCCGAGGGCAAAGTCCGGTTATAACTGAGAAAGTATTTATGGCTTTTAAAACTGAACTCAAAGCGCAGGATCCTCCTCGAACTCGAGACTCAGTCTTCTCTAGCTCCAGTTGTTGACCACTTCTCCGGTAGATACGCCATTTGTTACCCAAAATCAAATGGGGACATGGTTGAAGAGGGAAGGGCAGTTAGAGGAACCACGCTTTCCCAAAAATTCTTCAAATCCCGAGGCTCTTTACTGCAAAGGGGTAGATGAGTGGGGCTTAAGTTTTCCCAATCAAACGTCTTTATCCTACAACCTTTTCAGCCCTGTAGTTACAACTCAGTCGCTTCTCTCACAGGCTTTGCAGCAAACTGCTAAGCAGTCTCTGATTTATGGCTATGGAAACGGAGTACTCTAGAGAAACAAGATTTCCCCAACAGTCATTCAAATTGTTGGTAAAAGGTGACTGAACCGCCTACAGACACATCTCGGAGAGGCCCCCATGGCCACTAACCACATAACTCCTAAATTCCTTGCCGCACCTCGAGCCACCGCGTCTCATCTCCAGTTACGTCCCCTGGAACAGGTCTCTGAGCTCAGACTGCGCAGATTCTATACCTCGCCAGTCCCTTCTTTCAGTAGGAATATCTCTTGATCATCATTGGAACAGTTTCCCCCATCAAAGAGAGCAGGAACCAGGTATTCTTCCGGACGAGTCCAAGGAAGGATGGACAATATGCACAGTAGGAAAGCATGGACTCGAAGCCAGACAGATCCCCTCTCTTTTTCTCTGCCTTGCGTGGGGGACCCCTGAAAGCTTTGGCTTCTCGGAACCCCAGGAGACACTGGGTGACACTGGAGCGTGCGCTGGCCCTTTAAGCAGGGGCGCGAGGCGCGGCCCAGGTACGGGGCGGGTCCAGGGGCGGGCGGGCGCTGAGCCGGCGCTGGCCTAGGAGCCGGATTTGGAGCTAGGCGCCGGCGGGGGCCGGAGGGGGCGGCGCGGCGGACCTTGGTGGCCTCGGACGCTCCTCCTCGAGAGCGGCCGCCGCCCGCCTCCGTCTGCGCTAGTAGTTCCCTCGCCCCGGCCGGCGCCTGCCGCCGCTCCAGGCCGCTCACCGGGGACGCTCTCACCTAGGACGCGGTGCCCGCCGCCCTCACCTGGGCCAGGATGAAGGACCGGCTGGAGCAGCTGAAGGCCGTGAGTCCGTGGCGCCTGGGGATCTCGGCGGGCCGGGGGCTGCGGGGATCCGCCTCCAGGAGGAGTGGCGTGGGAGAGGGGCTTCCCTCTGCTCCCCTAACCCGGGGCGCATGGGTGATCTCCGCCCTTGGCCCCACACCCCAAGCCCCTGCCTCATCCCGTGGAGCTCTGCACCCTCCCCTCCCCTGCAGGGTCATGTGCTCGGTGATTCATCACCTAGCAGCGATTTCCCTGAACGCCTGAAACCTTCTTACTCCTGCTCCCCCAAAGCTGGACAGGGTTACTCCAGAGCTGGACCCATCCGGGTACTTGAAATCAGCCGGGCTAATGGAAAAGTCAGAGAACTCACCTCACCAGCTGCCTTCTGCCGCCTGGCACTATGCCCCAAATCGGCTTCCTCTCCTCTCTCTTCCTTATTTCCCTCCGGGAGCACCGGGCAGAGCTACCCCATCTCCGTACTAGTTGAGAGTTCTGGGTGACTTCCCGAGCTCTCAGGTGTGGGATGAGCACCCCTCTTGCTATTCAGTGGTCTGTAATTATTTTTTTCTTGCACCTCCTGAGACAGCTGTGGTCCTCTCAGCCGAATGAAAGCTGAAAAGCTTAGGCCACTTACTCTTTTTAGCCTATTTCCTTGTCTGTCAAGGTAGAATCACCCTCCCTTTATAGGTCTGTTATGAAGATTGAATGACACAACGGGACTTGGTATAGGGAAGTGCTGAAGCATGAATTTTTGAGATACAGATTCGTTTAATAAGTCATTGAGTAATTCTGCGGGGCAGGGCTAGTGTGAAACTTTGGGGACCCACCCAGTGATACAGGCTGACCCTTAATGGAATATAAATGGGAACGCTGGATTCTCACAGCAGAGTCCATCTCCCTGCTAGCCTAGAAGCCCGTCAGCTTAGGCTTCAGTCTAGAGGTGATGAACGTCTCACTGAGTCCTTCCCAGGCGATTAATGAGCTCCTTACAATTGGAAAGTATTAGTCTGCATTAGCAATGGGGCTTTGTCCTGGCTGTACTGCGGACTGGTTACCATTTAAACTCCAAGCCTGAGTTTTGTTATCTGTAAAATTGAGTAGTTGTGCAAGCTAAAAGCAAGTGAGCTGCCGAAGAGTCCTTTGCATGTCACATAGGACTTAACAAACAGTAAATGTTATCCTAATAATTTGTTTTTGTTTTTGTTTTTTTTTTTTTGGAAATAGAAATGTTGGTGACCAGTCCTGCCTTGCTTGGGTGAGATTTTCCTGTCTTCCTAGCCTGGTTAGCATGGGTCCTGGTCTGCAGAGTAGGTTTGGGAGATGCAGAAATGAGAGAAGGAAGGGGTAGTTGCTTGTTGTGGGAGTGAGCCTCTGCCCCAAATTTGCTCTTTCGCATTTGAGCCTCAGAGCATCTTGGTTAGCGGAAAAGCAAAATTTGCTTGTCTCTTTTTTGTAGTTGGGGAACCTGGAGCTCACTCTGGGTATGAGGGATGCCCCTTGTCAAAAGGAGTTCAAAGCTGAACAGCAGTCAGAAGCGCTTCCTTTCTTTAGTTACGGAATCTATTTCTAGATTAAGATACTCCCTGGCTCTTTCAGTAGCTGGTTGTCAACAAAGTAGTCTTAAGTGAGCTTTGAATTCCAAGAATAAGGCATTTTCCAGGGAACTGGAACACATCCCTTTGCCTTTCAGTCCTTCAGGGTTAGCCTCTGTAAAGCAGGGCTACTGATGTATTTATTCCCTTTACCTCTTTGGAATGTAGTGAAAATGAGACACTGGATGGTGCTATATTATGGTAATGTTCTGAAACCACAGGGAAGCTGCTGGCCTGTCATGGAGCGTGCAATGAAAAGAGGACCCCTTGAGGTTCAAAGGCTTCTCTAATTGAGGCCTTGACACTTAATGGCTGAGATCCTTTGGCAACTTCACCTCTGTGCTGCTGCGGCTGCTTCTGCTTCTTGATTATTTTTGTTTATTCATTGATAGCTTCATACATATATACAGTGCATCTTGATCATATCTGACCCAGAGCCTCCCTCCACTATCCTTAGGTAGCCTCCAATATATTTAACAGTTTTGTACCTTCATGTCTTCTTTTATCTTTTATTTTCCCCTTTAAAATTTTTATATAACCAACTGAGTCAAGTAAGGACTGCCTACATGCAAATGAGTATGGGGCCCTCTACCAGAGCATGGGCAGCCTTCCCTGGAGACACACTCCAGGAGGAAGAAAAATGATTCCCACTTTCTAGAAGCCATCAACTAACTGCTAATAGCTCCTCACCTGGGGCGGAGCCTCGTGAGACCTCCCCCATCTGTGATGGAATGTTGACTGACTAGATTTTGGGCGGTCAATCACAACTTCTGTCTGTGAGTTCATGAGTGCTACAGCCATGCGCGTCCAGAAGACATTTCACACCACTCCTACCCATCCTCTGGCTCTTAAACTCTTTCTGCGTCTTCTTCCACCATATCCCATGAGTCTGGATGGTGGTGGTATAAATGTCAGACCTAGGGCTGAGCACTCAGCTGGCCCCCCATTTTCAGCACTGACCAGTTAGGAGTCCCTGCATTGGCTGCTGCCCAGTGCACAAGGAAGCTCCTTTGATCAAGGCTGAGGGCAGCATTAGTCCATGGGTACAAATATCAAATATACATATTTAGAAGGGGAGCATGGCCATTCAGCAAAGCATCAGTAGTAGGTATCCTCACTTCCAAGCTTTTTTTTTTTTAAGGATTTATTTTTATTTTATATTCATTGGTCCTTTGCCTACATGTATGTCTGTGTGAGGGTGTCAGAAACCATTGGAACTGGAGTTACAGACAGGTGTGAGCTGCCATGTGGGTCCTGGGAGTTGAACCTGGGTCCTCTGGAATATCAATTACTGTTCTTAACTTCTGAGCCATCTCTTCAGCCCCACCTCCAAGAACCTTGATGGTTCTTTTGTAAAAAAAAAAAAAAAAAAATTCAGTTGGTCTCAAAACATGCTTCTGCCATTATTAATGGTTTCTGTGAAGAATGTAAAGGTTTTTGTGCATTATCAACCATTCTGTGGTGTGTCATCCCCTTCCTCTACCTCTGTCCCTTATCCCAGGAACCCCCTCCCTTTTTTTTTTTCTGCAACAAGATACAGCATGATCTTTCTCTGGTTCCTGTTATCTACAGAAAAGATTTGCTAACCTTCATGAAATACATTTCCCATTGAGCAGCCTGTGCAATGCCTTTCTAAACCCCAGAGGAGAGAGGGCGATGGCTGCCTTCAGATGGGGGGGGGCGGAGGGGGTTGTGTCATGTGCTTGAGATTAATTTAGCTGAGTAGATAGGAGGGGAAGACATGATGGATAGAAATCAGACATTTTTAAGAAAGTTGGTTTTCTTTCTTTCTTTTTTTTTTTTTTGAATACAATGTAATTAGCTGCTCAAGGATTGGGAAGACCAGTTGAACAGGTGCTGAGTCCTCTAGCATGAGAGCAGGAAGGAAGATTGTTGAGGTGTTGAGTGCTGTAGGAATTTGAGCATCTCTTGAGGGAGGGAAGGTGAAGTGTAGGAGATTGAAGGCCTCCATTAACCCCGAGAGTACCGTTCTGTGAGAGTAAATATTTGTCCTACTGTTCTGGAGTCCACAGGATGGAGGCATCAGGGTCACACCTGTGAAGGTGATCGTCAGTCTTTCCCCCAGGGTCACCATGCAGGTGAAAGGAGATAATCTGTGACAATCTACAATGGTCATCTACTGCAGTGCACGTGAGCTGTCCACAGTTAGCTCGTTGGGAGCAATGTCCACCCTATAAAGCACATACAATTCTAAGGCTGTACTCACAGGACCAGGCTTAGCTTATCTCTTGACTGCTCCCCGAGGGGCCCATCAGCGGTTTCGTGTTGATCTAGAACTTTGCTGGGAATGTGCAGTGACTGCAACCCCGCCCACCCGCTCTTCTCACCCACTGCTCAGTAACTGGACTTTGAATCTGCCGGACAATTCCTGGCCCAGGAACCTTTTGTGTGGTCCTGTTTATATTCAGTAAACATTTACTAACTGCCTATTGTGTGCCAGGCCCTCCCTGCAGAAGATGCCGGGATTCAGTAGTGAGCGACATTTGTTTCTAGAATTTAGGAAGTTCACAGCTGGCTAGAAAGAACAGAGGACTAGACAATATGACCGGTAGTTCTTGTTGTGGTAGAAGCAACGGCAGGAAGACCCTGCCAACTGACCTCTGGAAGATAAGAGATAAGTCTGGGGGTGCCATTCCCAGCAGTAGTTTTTGAGTAGAGGTCCCTCTTCAAAACTAATATAGTCTTTTCAGATGCAAATAGAATTTAGTTGGAAGAAGACATGGATCCTAGATTTTCTCACCTATTCTCCCTTTGGTGAGTGCTTTATGTATAAAGCATTAGGAACATAAAAACATGCATTCTAACATCGAAAAGGGTGTGTGTGTGTGTGTGTGTGTGTGTGTGTGTGTGTGTGTGTGTGTGTTTACAGTACATCCTGGCCTCCACAATCAGAACTTTTAGAACCGTATTTAGCTTGTATCCTGGTGCATATGAAGTTTGGCAGAATTATTGTACAAAGCCCTTTTAAAGATTAATGGGTCAAATAGGGAAAACTAATGAATTTCATGGAAAGAGGAAGAGAATAAAACCTCATGATGAAAACAGAGCAACCAGGGATGTAGTATCCAGGTCAAGACTTTGGAACTCCTAGAGACCTATCAAGTAAAAGTAAAATGACTTGGCTGTTTATGGCCTTCTAAGACCAGAATCATTAGGGAACAGTAATGAATCAGTCTCTCTACAGCCGAGGCTTGACCTTTTACTCTACCTATCTTGATCTTGCTGCTACCTAAAGGCCTGCCCATGTCCTTCCCCATGGTGAGCTCAGAATCTCTGGGAACAGAGTTCCTTAGGGTAGTGCTATGCTGTAATCTGTCAGAAGTAAGGGGCAGGCAGCACTCTGCTTTAAAGCGTAGACTAAGTGCTGGGCTCTCCCCACTCTGCACCAGGTGCCTTGGATTGTAACAAATCTTAACATACCAACTTGCCCTTTGTTGAGATTTTGTCTTTCTTTGTTTATAGGACTTCTAACCATTCTGGATTCCCTCCTCATCTCCTCTCTGTGCCTGGGAGAGCTGTTTTACTGTGTGAGTAGACAGAAGTAGAGATGAGAGTGGTAGGGATTGAGTAGGGATTATAGACCCATTAGCTGGAGGCCAGAGAGAAAATGCTTGGATGAGAGAAGGGGATTAGTTTTATTTTTGTTCCTGTGAGCTTGGGGGAGGTTAGGGAACTGGCAGGAGCGTGTCCACACTGTCTTCTCTCCTCCCAGTGCTTCTTCCTAACCGCTGTTCTTCCCGACCTGCTGCCCAGATTCATTCTTTACAGGCAATTCTTCCCTAACTGCATCCAAACTAGCTAGGACATTCTCCTTCCAGCCCTGCTGCTTGCATTAGCTATGTGTTGTTTCAAAACTAGTAAATTAGTGCTTTCTAAAAAAATGTATAACCACAGGTTGGGTTTGAAACCACCTTCCACGAACATCTTTTTCTTTTCCTCTTTTTTTTCAAGATAGTGTCTTACAATATAGTCCTGACTGTCCTGGAACTCACTTTGTAGAACAGGCTGGCCTCAAACTCAGAGAAATCTGGCTGCCTTTGCCTTCCAAGTGCCAGCATTAAAGTTGTGCACCATTGCTCCCAGTTTAACTTGCTTCTTAATGAATTACGCTTTGTATTTTGTGTCTTCTTCTGTTTAAGACTGGTGACTCAAATACTTGTTCACTGTCATGTGAACTACAGCAAGTATCACTTACTGAGCAGATGGTTTGATGCCTGGCACACCTTGTCCATAGTCATCTCGATTCGGGGGGTGTGTGTCATTTGCCTTTTATAGGCGAGACATGTGAGGCTTGGATTTGATTGAGATCCATCCTTAGCTGGGGAGTGATGGGATCAAGAATGAGCATGTTCATTTTGCCCTTTTGAATCATCTTCCCACACTGTACCTGACCACGTCCCACTGTACTGTGTACCCCCTCCCACAGGCAATGAGGCCTCTCAGGCCCCAGTAACCCAGCATTCTGCATGGTGGTCACACGTTGTAACTTTCTCTTCCTGCTGGTCTGTATCAGCTTGGCTCTTACACATCCCATATTCATTATTAAGATTGGCCTTTCTTGTTCTACTCCTTGTGGTTGGTGAGGCTTTACTTGAT
Organism: Lophiomys imhausi; assembly: GCA_907164525.1. Classification (NCBI taxonomy): domain Eukaryota; kingdom Metazoa; phylum Chordata; class Mammalia; order Rodentia; family Muridae; genus Lophiomys; species Lophiomys imhausi. The sequence continues at coordinate 118,942 of CAJQZJ010033704.1, read as the reverse complement.
TGGAGTAGAACATTTACTCAGGGAATCCGTAACTTTGCTAATGAAGCCAAAAGTCACTGGTTAATTCCTATGGTACATGAATTCCAAGACTTTTCCCTTTTTTAAATCTCCAGTTCAGGATGTCATAGAGGCTGTCTTTGATCAGAGAAACAATGACAGACATGTGGATACCTAAGTGAAAACCTAGCTACCTCATTTTTTCCTTCCTTCTCATCCCCTAAGGCTGTGCTCTACTGTCATCACCATGGGAAAGCTTCCCAGGCTACATATATTAACTGTGCATTCTGTGACTGCCACAGATTCTTATTTTGTTGATACAAACATAGCTATATGGCTAATATTATTAACCAGTTTGCAGTTTATATAGTTTATGTATAATGCAGTTTGCAATACTATAGTTATATAGCATTACAGTTTCAGAAGCTGCCACCAGCCCTGTCAGGTCAGGGGCCCTGGAGAAAAGCAGATTACACCTACTTCATTTATTTCTTTCCCAGTTGAAAGGTAAAAAACTGAATACCAAGCCATTCAGTAGATGAACAGACATGCAGATTTTGTAGTCCCAGACAGACATTATCTCTAGCTTCCTTTATGTGTGGCCCCACTTCAGCTTTCTCCCACCACCTTCTTTTCTGTTAGCTCACCTTGCTTTGTGACCTTTGGCTGTTTCTATGGCAACATTTCCCATTGTGTGTGGAGACAGAGTGGAGTTCAGCGCCTGCCTAAAGAGATTAGTAGAGCCTGTACTATCTGGGTATGCCAGCTATCTGGGTTAGGGTAGCTTGGTATGGCATCAGCTTTATTTTTTTAAAAATAATTTCTTTCTTTCAAATACTTTCTGATTTGTCAAAGATAGCACAGAGAAATCCTTTCTACTCATCCAGTTTCACCTCCGTTAACATCTCACTTTTCAATGTACATTCATCAAACAGAGAAATTGATACTGGCACAGATTCCTCACTACACACCCAACTTTATCTGGGTGTTTCTGTTATCCCACTCAAATCCTTACCATTCTAGGATTTAAGCCAGGACACCGAATTGCACCCACCTGCATGCTTCCTTGGCTTCCTCTGTCCCCACACAGTTTCTTGGTCCTTCCTTGTTTCTCATGGCCTTGTTGGCATGATATCTGCTTAACAGTGCTTTGGAAATGCATGTCCTGGGGCCAGGGCTGCATGCTGCAGCTGGGGTGTGGGTGAGGGTGGGGAGTATCTCCAAGTTGGTTGAGAGCAGGCTTCTCTGGCTTGGGCACACTGTTGGCAGGGTAACTGGCATCTTTCAGCACTAGTCCATAGAAGATTAGTTTAGGGATTAAATGCCGTGGTAAATATACTTTAAATACCTTAGGATAGTCATCAGCTTACCTTGAGTGTAAGGCTACTTGTTGCAGCAGTACTGTCAGTATTGTAGAAAGATCATCCTCCTGGGAAGGAGGTCAGGGGACAGGCTGAAAGGAAGGATTCAGGAAACAGTCAAAGAGGGAAGAAGATATTGTCAGTTCTTTCCTTCCTCCACTTTATATCCTTGAGAGACAGGGGCAGGAATGGAGGGAGAGGAAGGAGAGAAAGTCAGAAAAATGGGCGAAGGAGGCTAGGGTAGGGGTTGAAAGACCTAAAGGAAAGCTGAGCTCAGAAGGAGGAAGAAGCAAGTATTTTGTGATTTTTTTTTTCCTTAGGGCTTCAGGGATGAGAGAGAATGCAGGGTGTGGTCTTCTCACTCAGACTGGCCTTGCTGGAAATTTCCACTGGGTAAATCCTCTCAGTTTTCAGTTTCCTCAAATGTTGCTCTGCCAAGATCCTCTCATAAGCGTCCATCTCTGACAGACTTTCTATGTTCAGGTGAGGTTGGGTGCCCTTGTCTTCTCCTGGGCATAATTTCTCATTATAATTGCTGTCCCTCCTCCTCATGTGGTATTGTAGTCATCTGTTTGCCCAGTTGTCTCCCAAGTTAGCCAGAGAGAGCTTGTAGAGCCAGGGATGCTGAGTTTGCCCTGTGAATCTCCAACATTTGAACTATTACTTGGCAAATGTTGGATGTTCACCCTGTTGGATGAATGAAGGAACACAGAAGTCTGTAGGGGAGAAGGAGAGTATTTTGGGTATGGAGGTTGTCTAAGAAACCTTGAGATCCTTCTCCAAGTTAATGTAGCAAAGCTCAGATCATATCAAAGAGAGGTCCAGATGAGGATTGTTCCTTATTAGCCGAGTGACTCTGAGGGAATTAACTTTGCTAACTTTATTTAAAGCTACCTCTATCTCGTTCCTTACTTGAGAGTGTTCACTGTTCTACTCTGGATCTAGTTTAGGTCTTGAGAATCAAAACCAGGTAGGCACTAACTGGAGTCGGGGGATAGGATTTCAATGTTTATTTCAACAAGGAGAATGGAAGGTTTTTAAAATTAACCGTATGGCCTTTCTATGTCTGTCCTAGCTCTGAATAATGACACAGAGACTTAAATTTATTTATAATAGCTTTAGACTTAGCTTACTGTTGTTTCCAACTACCTATGTTTAATCTATGTTCTGCCATGTTGTTCTTCACCTCTCCTCAATTTCATAAGTCTGACTTCCACCATGACCCATAGGCAAATCTTTTCACACCTCTTTCCTTCCCAGAGTTCCTATCTCTCCTGAAGTCCTGCCTACTCTCTCCTGCCTTTGCTATTGGCCCGTCAGCTCTTTATTTAACTAGTCAGAAGGTGATGGAGGGAGTGTTTACAAACATTGAGACAGGTGATACTTAACAATATCAAAGCCCTTCTGTATCCAGCTTCTCTGATGGTACAGATATCAGTGTTTGAATATATAAGGACAACCTTTACACAGTGCATAGAAACATCACTCCAACATTGACCCTATACTAAGACACAAGAAAACAGTGAATTCCACAGGATATGAGTCGGTGATAGCCTTAGAATAACAATACAATAATAGTCTCCCAGGTTTATGCATGTTGGAATTTCAAAAACTTTTTTCTAAGTAACACTTAAATCAAAACAGAAAGGACAAAGTATTAAGAAATGAACAATAATAAGGGTAATAAATTTGTGAGAGTAGCTGGAGCACTATTCAGAGTTTTTTTTGGGGGGTTATTGTTTCTTAACCCACATAGCAGAAAAACAAAAGACTTAAAATAAATGAAATGAGTCTGTATTATATGAATTCCCTCTTCCTCCATCACCCCTGAGAACTGGCATTTGAGCCAGATGTAATGTGGACCCAGTGTTGCTCTGAACATTTTGTAAGCAATAGCTTATTTCATACTTACAAGAATTTTGTGAGCAGAGTATTCTGGTTATGTTACAATTGAGGAAACTGAGGCAGAGAGGGGTATCCTGTTCAAGATGGTAGCTCACAGCTGTGAGGTGCCATGTTGGGTCTTCACTACAGAAGTCAAATGTACCTGCTTATCTTCATAGTCATGAGCAGAGGTAGGAATGCATGCATACTATTTCTTTCATTTGAGCACATATATGTTCATCTAGTTTAGGTTTATGGATGTTATAGAATCCTCTGAAATTGGTGATTTGTCATTGAGACTGTGGAGAGACACCTTTAGGCACTAGAGCAGGTAAAGGCATGAGCTCCCATAGCTCTGCTAGAGGAGAGTCCTAATGATGCCGTTTAATAGCTGAATTGCTTTGAATGAATTAATTAACCTAATTAACACTTACCAGATCTGTAATTGAGGAAAGTAATATTTGTCCCTCAGAGGGTTGATGTGAGACTTAGATAACACATTTGAATCATAGAAGTGCCTGTAACAAATATCCATACATATCATCTACTGTCATTTTGACAAAGTACATGGAGTGATTCCTCAGGGACTTTGGCTCTAGTCCTCTGGCTTGCTGGTCTTGGACTAATCTGATAATGACTTTATTCCTCAGGTCTCCTCCTTTCAGGCAGTGCTAGAATTTTGCCTTCAACTGTTCAGCTAGGACAAGATGTTGAAAGTAAAACCAGGAGGCTCTCTAGGGTATCATTATCTGCCGATTTCCTCTTTATTCATATGAGAAGTGTGTTGCAGAAGATGAAATTCAGAGAAAAGAGGAAGCGTTTTCTCAGGGAGGGTTTTGCTAGTAAAGAAAATTGTCCTTGGGAGAACTGGGCACTGGAAAAGGGTCATCTGACTCTTCAGTGGGGGAACAGAGAGCCCTGGGTACCCATTGAGAACCCATATACTCAGAATTTCTGGCTCCTTAAATCAAAGAAGGGGGGCAGGGTACTCAGATTGGGTCACTGTGTGTGTGTCCATGTGTCTGGGGCCCTGTGGATCGGGGTGTCTGTCTTTGGGAGTCCACAGATCCTGGTCCTAGGGGAGGCCGCTTTAGAGGAGTGGGCAGCAGGGATAATAAGGAAAAGGGGATGTAATTGTCTCTCTGAAATGGGTCAAGAGAAAACTGGGTTTATAAAGAAAAGTCTATGCCTGGAGTAAAAAACTGTTTCAACCAGGGGAGAAGATAGAAAAACTTGTGTTCTCCTGTGCTTGACAGGGAGTTCCTTCCATGAGCTGTGGTCCTTTTCTAGACCTCTAAGGGGGTTGAGGGTGACTAGATGTCTCCTCTCCTCTATTGATTCATCTTTCTCCCTCCCTTCTTCCCCACTTAGTAAATTGTGTGTTTTTTCTCCTGCCCCCCAGCTCCCAACATAACGACTCTAAAACTCAAAATATATTTACAAATACCTAGCCTTATAGCTAGGGTAATTGTCTGGCTAGCTTATAGTAATTTAAAATAACCCATGTATACTAATCTACGTTCTGCCATATTGCTGGTTACCTCTGCTCAGCTTTCATGCATCTGTCTTACTCACATCTTCCAGAGCGAATCTCCTGTGCCTGGCTCTATCCAAGAATCCTTTCTTCCTACTGGATGTCCCACCTTCTATTCTACCCTTTCCTATACGCCATAGGTTTTTTTTAAATTGACAGGTGATGCATCCATACAAAACAAAAGGTATTCTCTCCACAGCTGTTTAGTGGTTCTCCATCTATCCCTCTCTTTATCTCTCCAAAGTCTCAGTGAAGGAAAAGCTCCTGCACATTGAAGAGGGATGTGGGGCCCTGGAGCTCACTGCTGGACTTCCCTTCCTTGACTATGCTGGGTGCTTTCTGAGGCATATTTAAGGTATCCTGCGGTTTTCCCATACTGCAGTGGAGAGCTCAGCTCCTTACCTGATGAATAAACTTAATGTTTAAAAAAAAAACATGTATTGTGGCCAAGGTCTATAGCACCAATCTCTCAGCACAGGGTACTTTCCACATGCCTGGGCTGCCAATGTCATGTTCCGGTACTGGCTTTGAGCAGGGAGCACTCCTGTAAGAAGGGCTTAGGGCAGAGGCCCTGTGCCCAGGCCGTGGCTCTAGAGATCAATAGCTGCAAGACCTTGACTAGTTTGTGACTTCTGGCCTCTTTCTTAGCTACAGCATGTAGGTGGGATTTGTTGACACGATGTGCAAAAAACCAGTAAGGGTGTTGCAGCCACCAAGTACCTAGCAGTGGCTACAGGTAGCAAATACATTTATTTATTGTATAAGCTGATATAGAGTGGCCTGTGGTCAGACAGAGGGTGGTAGAGAAGGCCTCTGAGGAAAAGGCAATCTGCAGAATCACAGGCTCAGTTGTTGCTTGAGGTTGCATTCTGGGCTCCTCAACAGTCATTACTGTTCGGAAGGAGTAAACCTTAGCTGTTGTCTTTGAAATTTGGAATATATTTTAGGCTTGTGGGGGATAAATCCCTGGGTAGCTTGCTGTTGCTGGAGTCGTTGGTAGTATCTTTTATCTCCTTACAGGAGACACATCAAGAGGAAGTAGGTGGGTGGGCTGTGGTTCGTCTGCACGTTGTACCCCCCTGTGGCTGAACTTTCAACTACTGTAACGTCCTTATTACCACATGCCTTGATTCTTTCGATACTGCTGCTGATGTCCTCTTAGTTAAGCTCTGTCATGTGGGCTGAGGATAAAGGGCAGAGTGTGTTTTCCTTACTCCCTGGGGCCAGGGGAAGGGGCCTTGAGGAACCTGACTTTATCACAACCACCTATATCAGAAGGAAAGAAGCCCTGCCCACTTCCTGGGATACATTGCAGAGAAGCTAGAGGATTGTTCTGGGTCCAGTGACGTCAGATGGCATGTGACCATGGCCTTTTCCTTATATTTTCTGATATGGGTTCAATGTTGTTTTTACTTTATATATTTAGAGGCTATGCATGGGGAGATGAACATCCATAATCCAGAGGAATCCCAATAGTGTCAGGCATCCTTCAGGTTGCATTCAGCTGTAAAAGTCCTGTTGTACCTTAATGACACTTAGACCCACAGTGAGGCTATTGAGAAGTAGCTCTCATGTACAGTGCTTTATTGAGCGTATGTATGTGTGTATGTATGTATGTATGTATGTATATAAAATGAAACTTAAAAGTATTGCCTAATTTAATCCTCACAAAAGTTGTGGCAGACTATATGCATGCATTGATCTCTGTGTATTTGTTATATCTTAACAGGGAAGGAGCAGGGAGAGGAAGGAGGTGGACCTTTCAGTTTCCCTCTTCCTGTAAAACTTGGAAGTAAATTTTGGCAGAGCTGGTAGGCCTGTGGCTGTATAGAATGTGATAGAAAGATTCAGTCAGCTGACTCTTACTTGCTTTTCCTTTTTCGAGGCAGGGTTTTTCTATGTAACAGCCCTGGCTGTCCTAGAACTCTCTATGTAGATAAGGCTGGCCTCGAACTGACAGAGATCTACTTGCTCTGCCTTCCGAGTGCTGGGATTAAGGGTGTGCGCCACCACACCCAGCTTCCTACTTACTCTTTATGTGTACCATCACCCTGTGCCATGTGTCCTGAAATTTAGGAGATATGCTTTTCTTTACCTCTAGTTGCTTAAAATTGAGTTTAATATTTGAGATTGCAAATATTAAAACTATTAAAAAACAAGGTAGGGAAAACTTTGTGGGGAAATGGTATCAAAGATAGAGCTTACACAGTGGGGGGGCCCTCCTAATTATGAATATTTGGCAGTGGGAAGGAATGAAGGGCGATGTGCCAGTAGAAAGCTCAATCTTGTGATATATTTTTTGTTTTGTAGATGAGAAAATGTAGGCTCAGAGATGTTGAACTACATGTTTAGGGTTCAGTGAGAAGCATGTGATAGGTCCATATTATTCTCCTGGTATATATTGCCCCTACAGAACTGTCTTACATACAGATGCAGCCTTTAGGAAAGAGGATGGTCTTTTCTCCTCCCAGAGACTCTGCTTTTCTATGACTGCATCTCTAATGCCAGGTGATGGGGAAATGGATACCTGGCAGGTACTGTGGGGGAGTTTGGTATTGTGCCAAAAGGTTTCCACATGTGATTTCTTCATTTCTCATACAAGTAACAAAGTGTGTGGTGTTTGTGTCAACAGTGGTTTAAAAGGTCATGCAGGTGTGGTGCTTGACTGGCGTCTCGCGGCTAGAGTGGTAATGGACTGAGTTTGTAGGTCACCACAGACTCCTTTCTATTTTTCTAGTCCAGTCTTCTGCTAAAAGTGGACTAAGCCACTTGGCTCAATCCATCTCAAAGCCAAGAGCCATTCTGGGCATTCAGCAGCCCCAGAACACTGTCTAGTCTTAGAAACTCATGTTATGATAACCAGTAGGTATCTGCTTCTCATGTTCCAATCCAAAGTTATTCCCAGCTTCTGGAAGCTTCCCTTGATTCATTCACAGGGTAGCTTCTTCCTACTTCTTTAGCATGTATGCCAGTTTGAATACCAAATTGACCTCATGTGGGTGTTTCTGTGTATATATGTGTGTATCAGATACATACTTGAGGTCTCTTCCTCTAGTGGCGTTTCTAGGCCACCTCTTAGGAAAGAACATTCTCAGGGCTGGAGAAATGGCTCAGCACTTAAGATCATGCACTGGTCTTGTAGTGGACCCTGTTTCCATTTTGAGCACCCTCATGGCAGCTCATAGCTGTCTGTAAGTCCAATATTAGTGGATACAGCATTTTCTTTTGATGTCCAAAGGCACTACATACAAGTGGCACACAGGCATACATGCATGCAAAACACCCATAAACATAAAAAAGATTAATAAATGCATCCTTTAAAAAAAGTACATTCTTGACAAACACTTTCTAGCTTCCTAGAGGAAGAATGGCTTTGTGTTTTCTAGGAAACAGCCCAGGTGTCTTCCCTGGAGAGAAGATCCCATGGGGGCCTCTGAGAGGCTCGAATGTTGAGGGTACTTGAGTAACGGAAGGTTTTGTTTCAAACTTTGGAAACTGATATGTAAATTGAGTCTGCAGGCTAGTATGAATGTTAGGTGTGCATTCAGCTAGAAGTGATTCATTTTCTGTTAAATACTTGGGAACTAGGGAATAAATTATTGGCAAATGTCTTATTCACTGTTATATTGCTGTGAAGAGACACCATGACCAAGGTAATTCATATCAAAGAAAGTATTTAATTGTGGGCTTGCTTACAGTTTCAGAGGTTAGTCTCTTATCATCATGGTGGGGAGCATGGTGGCACACAGGCAGACACAGTGCTGGAGAAGTAGCTGAGAGCTCACATCCTGATCTGTAGGCACTGGGAGTGGAGGGGAGAGGGGAGAGATGGACACAACACAGAGAAACAGAGAGAGATGGAAGGCTTGGCATGGGCTTTTGAAACCCCAAAGACCAGCACTAGTGACACACTTCCTCTAATAAGGCCACACCTCCTAATCCTTCTAATTCTTTCAAGTAGTGCCACTTCCTGATGTCTGAGCATTCAAATATATAAGCCTATGGAGGCCATTCTTATTCAAACCACTACAACAAGTATGGTGTTGTACTTTAATTGCAGGTGATAAGGCTGATTTGAACTAACTGAAAGAATGCAAGCGGGCGATCTGCAGAATCTGCCCTCTGCCAAGGGAAGTGGGTCTCAGGAAAGCAAAGAGGGCAGCTCTGTTGGGTGCTGTCATTGGTTCACTAGGCTCCACTTTAGAGTCTTCTCACAGCTCAGATTTCTCAGGGAGCTTGAGTGATCCCATGGCCCTTTCAAAATCAGGTGGGAAGGGTGAAAGAGCATTCCACAGAGAGTGCTCTGGGCCAACAGGCAGATACACCAATGAATGTGTTCTAACACATGCACATGATAACCCCCATCCTCAGGGAGTTTATAGTCACAGGATACAGACTGATGAATAAAGGGGCGAATGACCATAAGTCAAGATGATTGCTATGGAAGGTCTTTGCAGAGTGGTGGGAGCTTAAGGGAGGTTTTACATTTTGCATGAGAGGGACAGGTATCAGGCTATCTGAAGTGAATTTTAAAGATGAGTAAGATTTTGGGCCAGGAGAAGTGGGCACCCGCCTTTAATCCCAGCACTTGGGAGGCAGGGGCAGGTGGATCTCCATGCGTTCAAGTCCAGCCTACTCTACAAATTGAGTTCCAGAACAGCTAGTACCATTACACAGAGAAACCCTGTCTCGAAAAGATGAAAGAAAAAATGATTTTAGTAGTTGGACAGATACCTTTTTGGTTAGAATTCTTGTGTGTGTAGCGCATGGGAAGAAAGATGTTACATATAAAGGAATGATATATGTAGGAAATGCAAAGAATTTCAAGGGCCAGATCTCAAGAACGCATTGAGGGAGAGGTGTGGTGGGGTTGGATTTTAAAGTTCCTCATGTACTCTTTTGGGCAGAGGGATTGGTCCTGGGAGATGAGCTGTCATTATATGACCTTGAGTGTCAGGAGGACATAATCAGTTGAGTTTTTTAGGAGATAGTTGTGGAATGGGTAGGAGGACCCTCAGATTCAACTCTTTTGAATGTAGCTATTAGGCTTCGGATGCTGACTGTTCCAGACTGACAGAAAATGAGATGTTGGGAGAACCCTTGAAGAGATTTCCCAGGTGACTGCAGATTTCTGTGGGAATTCTGTGGATTTGTGGAAGTGGTAACAGGTGATGTGAGGCTTGGGGAGTTCTGAGCCTTCGCTGGTGACTGGATGTAGAATGCTATAAGCCATTGAAGGGTGGGTATGATGAAGCAGGTGTAGGGGTTCCCCTGGCCCACCTTCACTCTCAGCAGCCAGTGTTCTGTGTGCTGGGAAGTCAGCAGTGCCCTGTGTAGCACTTGACTGGGAGAGGGCAATCAGGAACAATGTAGAAATAGCTCAGGCTTTTGTTGCTGGGTGAGAATGGAGTCACTTCCTCTAGATAGCCATTTTGTAATTCCGAGGAGGAAGGTGAATGAAGTTGAGGAGGCTTGTACTCCCTGAGGTTACTGGGGGGCTGGAGAAAGAACTTCCTTTTCCTTATAAACATGAGCTCTTGGATAAGGAACTACATGAATTTCTTTGCAATAAGTAGTTTCTAAACACAGGAAAATCTTCACTCCACTCACAGATGTGAGGATCAGCAGCTCATGCTTTGAAGGAACTGCCTGGAACTTGTTTAAACAGCATGGATGGGTTAGAGTCTGCCTATTAGTAAACCTAAGTTTTGGGTTCTTCAACCAGAGTGAATTACAGAAATGTCACCACCAATAGCAACAAGATTGGACTAGGTGTGGAGCTCAGTGACAGAGCACTTTTCTGATGCATACGAAGGCCTAGGTTTTGACCCCCAATGTAAAACAAAGCAAAACAAGACAGATGAACAACAACCAAGGCCCTAATGTTGAGTACATAGTGTACTAGATCCTGTGTATATATGTTTATGTTCGTTATCTCTCTCTCTCTTTTCGAGACAGGGTTTCTCTGTGTAGCCCTGGCTGTTCTGGAACTTGCTTTGTAGACTAGGCTGGCCTCAACTGAGAGATCTGTCTGTCTCTGCCTCCCGAGTGCTTGGGATTAAAGGTGTGTGTCACCACCTCCCACACTATCTCATTTATTTCTTAACTAACCCTACAAAGTAGTGCTGTTAGCTTCTGACAGTTAAGGAACCCCAGGCCCAACACTCTGAGTAGTAACTTGCTTGTCCCTTCTTCCCTTGCACAAAGTCAGGAGGTGATAGAAATTGCATTTAATTACAGATAACTCCAGAGTATTATAACGTTACTTTTTTATTCATTTTAAAGCAAATTTTATATATATTTGAGGAGGTTGGCAATCCCAGAGGTTGCTAGGTGGTTGGGGAAAGAACTTCCTTTTCCTTGTAAGCATGAGCTCATGATGTCATATAATAAGATCACTAATATATACTACATAATATATAATATATACTACATAATATATAATATATATTAGTATGTATGTATGTATATATATATATGCCTAAATATAACTCCTTCAATTACAATGGCTGTTCATTGTGTTTTTAGTCTCATTCTGGCCTGTTCTGGTCTCTTGCAGAAGCAGTTGACACAGGATGATGACACTGACGAGGTTGAGATTGCCATCGACAACACAGCCTTCATGGATGAGTTCTTTTCTGAGGTGGGCAGCCTTCTGATGTTTTCTTCTGAATGTACACAAGGAAACACAGTTTCCTCAGTAAGAATAAAGAAACCTTAGATCTTTCAGTGCTGGCAAAGGAACAGATGGGCAAGCAGGGTTGTTCCAGGGAGATTCTGTTTTCAATTCTTGGGTGTATCTAGAATTTACATCATATTAAGGAAGTCAGCAGAAAGAGGCCACAGAGATGGCACGGTGATTAAGGGCACTTGCTGTTCTTTTAAGGGAACCAAGTTTGATTCCCAGCACACACATGGTGACTCACACCATCTGTAATTCCAATGGCAGGGATCAGATGTTCTCTTCTTGCACTGTGGGCACCAGGCATTCACGAGATACACATGTACATGTAGACGAAACACGCACACACGAAGGAAAATAAAAGTAAATGATATTTTGAAAAGTCAGCAGACAGTAAAATATACATAATTGAAGATAGACTTGTAAAGTCTTAACCATGACAACATCTTAATGTTATTTTTTATTTAAAGTTAAATAATTTAAATACATTGTCAACTGTGGGGTCACAGATAGGAGTAAAAACAAAATTATTGCTTCTTTAGGCCTTTCATTCATATCAGAGTTGTTTTTTCTTAAAATTTTTTTCTAATTGCTTTGGTTCTAGTGGTGACAGAGTAAACAAGATGCTACTGGCTTAATTTTATAAAGCCACATGTGCCTACAGATACATGTGTACTTTGAACATGAAGGTCTTACAAGGCTGAGTTTTAGTAATATTGGATGGTGGAAATATGGGGAGGCAAGAGTGTATCTAGAACAGATATGCTGACTTTGGAGCTGGGTACATATACTTAGCTTCAGATCTCAGACTGCTTCTGACCAGCCACTGATTTTGTGAATGTTCCTTAACGTGCTGAGCCTTGCTTTCCTCATCTGTAAATTAGGATTGCTTATATAATGATTTCCTGTAGGGTTATATTGATTGGGTCTGATTATGGTCATAAAACATCCATAATATTGAGAGGCATAGTGAATATCAATGAATCAATCAAGTAACAATGAATAGTACTTAACACCCCCCCTCCCCAATCTTAGTGTCAATGAAGTTTCTGTCTCTAGTGTTTTCTGTATTTATTTTTTCATTCCCCTGGAAAAAAAACAGAGACATCATTTTGTTTCTGAGGGGCAATTTAGGGGCTTTCCACCATCTGGATTGTGGGTGTGGAGAAGTGACCCTCCAGAGTTCCTCTGAATGGACATGGTCTCTCATTGGCACAGAACTCACCAGTTAGGCTCAACTGTCTGGCCAGGGATCCACCTGTCCCTGCTTTCCCAGTGCTAGGATTGCAAACAGGCCTCTATATCTTGTATTTTTATATGGGTTCTGGGGATTGAATTCAACTTCCTAAGTTTACAAGACAAATGCTTTACCAGCTGGACCATTTCCTACAGACTCAAGCATGCTTATTTCTTGAAGTTACTTTTAGTTATACGTTCATTAAACAGACATTTACAGTGGCCCTGCATGTTTGGCACCATGAGGTCTGTCAAGTAGTCTGAGATGAGAAGTACAGCCCCAGCATCTGAAGTGATGTGAATTGTACCTACAGAGTGTAGGCAAAGTTCTCCAGAGCCAGGCCGTGGGGTGGGTTAGGGAAGAGTGTGTGTGGCTGGAGCAGGAGGAGCTACAGAGAGACTAATCCGAAGCACAGGGATTTGCTGTTTGGGCTAAAGTTTCTTTAGAACCTAGGACCTTTCAAAGTGAGCATAATTTGGAAATCTGGGTGTTAGAGTCAATGCAGCCAGTTAAGAACTTCTTAACTCTTTCTGTAGAGTGCATCTATGAGAAGTGTGTAAGCAAGCTGGTAGATTCTGACTTCTAGGCTCTTCCAGTTGGGAAGCAGGGAGCCTCGGTTAGGCATTTGGCAGTTTGCTTTTGACCTATCTCTCCTACTTCCTTTTCTGCACTTTGCTCTTTATTGCTGGGAACTACATTAAAAATGTATATATTATACTGATTAGCGGATTTATATGTCATATGTGTGTATACTGTGTTCTTTTTTAATCCATCTTCCCTATTTCCCTTGGTTTCTACCTTGTTTCCTCTCCTAATTAGTGACTCACCTATTTTTATGTGTGTGTGTGTGTGTGTGTGTGTGTGTGTGTGTGTAAATTCCATATGAGAGAAAACATAACTAGCAGGATCTCTGAGACTGCTTTAACATGATTTTTTTTTTTTTACTTAACATGATAACCTCTAGTTCTATCCATTTTCCTACAAATGACAGTATTTTATTTTTTGTTGCTCGATAATATTCTTACATGTGCACATTTTTAATCCATTTGACAGTTGGCAGATACTTGGGCTGATTCTGTATCTTGGTAATTGGGACTATGGCCGCAGTAAACATGTGTGTGAGGTATTTCTACTGCAGGCTGACATCATTTCCTTCAGGTGTATTTGTAGGAGTGGTGCAGCAGGATCATAAACGAGTTGTGTTTTTAGCTTTTTGAGGAAACTCCATACTGATTTTTTCTTTCTTTCCTTTCCCTTCCTCCCTCTCTCCCTCCCTCCCTCCCTCCCTCCCTCCCTCCCTTCCTTCCTCCCTTCCTTCCTTCCTTCGTTCCTTCCTTCCTTGAGATCACCTGCCTCTGCCTCCCAAGTGCTGGGATTAAAGGCGTGTGCCACCATGCCTGGCTCTATACTGGTTTTCATTGTGTCTGTACTAATTTCCATTCCCATCAACAGTGTATTTCCTTTATCCACCATGTTTGTTCTTTTTATGATTGACATTCCGATTGAGATTAGTGTTTTCACTTAGGTGATTTGTGAATATTGCCTCTTAAGACTTGTTTTTTATTGGTCAGCACAACTATGAAGTCATTCTTTCCATTTGTGAAAAGAAGTTGAGGGGCTGGAGAAATGGCTCAGCAGTTAAGAGCACTGTCTGCTCTTCCAGAGGTCCTGAGTTCAATTCCCAGCAACCACATGGTGGCTCACAAACATCTATAATGTAATCTTATGCCCTTTTCTGGCATACAGGTGTACAAGCAGATAGAGCACTCATATACTTTAAATAAATAAATAAATCTTAAAGAAAAAAAAAATAAATTGAAAAACTAATCTATGTCTTGATACAACCCTTTAGGAAGTTTGGAGTTTAGGAGAGGCAGAGAGTGATTCTTTTTTTTTAAAAATTTAAATTTAATTTAAATTTTTTGTTCTTCTCTCATATATTACATCCTGACCATAGTTTCTCCATCACAGTTTCCCTTCCCTTCCCTCCCCTCCCTGCAGGCTCTCCACCCTCCCTTCTCCCCCCAATCCTCCCTCCACCCATCTGCCCCCCTCTCCTGAGAAAAGATCAGGCTTCCCAGGAACATCAGCCAGACATGGCATAACAAGCTACAGTTGAGACCCGGCACATCCCATCACGTCAAGGCTGGACAAGGCAACCCCGTAGGAGGAAAAGGGCCCCACAGTAGGCAAAAGAGTCAGGGACAACCCCTGCTGCCACTGTTAGGATTCCCACAAGAAAACCAAGCTACTCAGCCATAACAGATACATAGAGGACCTAGGTCAGACCCCTACAGTTTCCCTGGGGCTCTCAAGTTCCCATAAGTCCCAGTCAGTTGATTCTATGGGCCATGTTCTTGTGGTGTATCTTCGACCCCTCTGGACCAGCACTTAGATCTCCAGAACCCATATAAATGCCCAATAGGCATGATTTCCAGCCATGTTCATGAACACTGGATTTAACTGAGTGACTCTGCCTCCATGAATAAGGTATAATAGGGATTGAGGATGATTCCCAACATCAATCTCAGGCCTCCACAAATGGTGACACATGTGCATTTGCACTCATATGTGCTCATGTACATGTAAGCACATGTGTGCATAACATATATATGCATGGAAATGGAAAAAAGACAAAAACAACTTCCTCCTTTCAGTTAGATGATCTTCGTTAGTATCATGTGGTCATTCTAATTGGCAGCAGCTTTCATCAAGAGTGGGTGACCTCATGTCCTTAGATTTCTGTGACTCTTATTGAGGACACTAGGATTGGTGTAGGATTAAATGAGACATACTTTTAAAGGTGCAGCATAGTATCTGGGATATAATAAATGAGAGGTTATTATTGCTGTTAGTGTTTATTGTTATCATCTAACATTCCTTATGTACTTGATATGGTGTTAAGGTTCAAGGTCATAAAACTGCTAAGAGGGGGAGCTGAACCCTGAACCTGTTCTCTTAGCTCCTATTTTCTCTTATTGTATTAGCTAGAGTTTCATATTGCTGACAGATCATTGGTAAATAGTCTGAAAATCAATATATAGTAAAAAGGCACTGGGATGCATTAGCCTCAAATTTAATGGTGATTTTAAAAACCTACATTTGGGTTGGCTTATTCCACCAGCAATGCTTTTGTTCACTGTATAAAAGCTCCTGATAGGGAGTTGTGGTCAGACAGAGAAGTAAGGAATAACATGATCTCTGTGAAATTCAACTGAAACCAATCTGTCTGTCCTCCCTTCCTCCCCCCCTCCCTCCCTTCCTCCCTCCCTCTCTCCTTCTCTCCCTCCCTTTTTCTCTTTCTTCTCTCTCTCTCTTTCTTTGTGTGTGCACATGTGTATGGTGTATACACATGAGTGTGCAGAAGTGTGCACCCGTGAGCATGCATATATGTGTAAGTCAGAGCAGGATGTGAGTGTCGTCCTCTCATTCCCTGCTTACTGTCTTGAGACAGAGACAGGGGCTCTCACTGAATCAGAAGCTCACTGTTTTGGCTATTCTTGCTGGCCAGTGCTTACAGGAGCTGTCTGTCTTTGCACATCAATGCTGGGTCTACAGGCATGTACAGCTAGCTATGCCTGGCTTTGCAGAACCAATCTTACAGAATATGGGTTGGACATGTACATATACCTGCTGTAGGCCTAATGTGCATGAGCTTAACAGAGACGGAGTTTTCCATTGTGGTCCTTACCTGGTTTAGGAGACAGGGTCTGCTATCTAACAGATGCAGACCTGGTTCAAACCTCAGTTTCCTCTTGTTTGACATGTGGTTTGAAGCCCCTGCCTCAGTTCTTTTTTTGAAAGGAGATAGTGATGGTGACCTCATGAAAGTATTGCAATGTGGGGTAATGTCAAACACACACACACACACACACACACACACACACACACATAGTTTCTTTAGCTTTTGAGATTAAGTACTTATCTGTTCCTACATGGCTTCTCCCTACCTAATGATCTGTCTGATGATCTGGTGAATGCGCAAAATGAAATCACATGTACTGTCACCAGGAAATACTCAGAAATCTAGAAAGTCATCCTTCAGGAAGATGAACACTTCCAAGAAAAAACTGACACGAAGCTCAAAGAAAGAGAGCTCTTGTGATTGACGGGTTGCTCACCTTGAAGTTCTGAAGTGTTTTGTGATTGTTTCGTGAAGTGGTTGAAGTGCTGTTTAGTAAGATTCCTGAGATGCCTCCGAAGGGTGAGATTACTGAGGAGAGCGGGAAGAGAGCAGCTATAGTTAGTAGGGAGGGTGGGGTTTGCTCTTGGACCTGTGACATCTGGAAGGCAAGCTGAAGACAGGATGCCCTGGACCTAACTCTTAGTCTCCAAGTGCCTAAGGTGACTCTGAACTTGATGTGCTGTAGACTTAGCAACTTTCCATGTTTTGTCTTTCTATCATTGACCACAGTTTGGACCAGGATTTTCGTAGTTCATCAGACTAACCACAGGAGCCAGTGTTTGGAAGAGAGAAAGGGGAAGGGCAGGGGAGGTTGGTCTAGAGGCCACCAGTGTTCACAGGCAATAATGTGTGACCACACCTGGTGAGACCTATGATTTAATAAACTTTGGTTTTCTAATTTGAATAATAATACTAACATACCATTAAATGTTATTTTGTCAACTATTAAAAGGGCTGCATAAATATTTGAGTAGTTTATACATATGTTTATGTATACTCTGATATGATTACATTAATATTTTATTTGACATCTTTAAGCAGTGATCCTGTCAAACTATGGTACATCTAAGCCAAAATATTTATAGAGGAAAAAAAATCCTTTAAGTGGCAAAAATGCTGATGTGAAGAATAGAAAGCTCAAGCTTGATCTTAGCTGTTTTCTGGAGTTTTTTAGGTAATTAGGTTTTAAAAACAGGTGACCCATCCATTGGAGAAAAGGGGCATTGGAAGCCACCCATGTTTCCAGTCTGATTCCAGATGTTAAGATTGTATTGTGTCAATGACAAGTTCCTGCTGGTTAATTGTTGCAGTGCTGATGCACTCTTCACTTTGGGAGGAGGCAGATAGGCACACTGGGTGCTGAAGTCTCTTCTGCATCTGCTGCCCCCACTGTGATCTGCTCCAGGGGACATGGTGCTCAGGCATCAGTGCTTGTGGAAGGATCCTAGGTGTACTTAGTACTCATGCAACAGCGTCCTCTGATGGTGTTCTCTCACAAACCAAAATGCTTTAAGGCACACCCCTGTGCAGTCAGGAGCCTTAAAATGTACAGAAATGGTTCAAGGCTGTAATTCTGGGTTCTGATCAGCGTCAGGTTTGCTTAAGAGTTGGTTCCCCAGAACATGTGTCTGTCTTCTGTCATCTGAGATGGCTGAGTCTCTTTGCCCCATCCCTTGTCTTCTTTATCTGCCTCTCTCTTCTTTTCTCTTACTCTCTTCTCTGGTTTTCACTCTACATTTGTTCTGTTCTTTGATTGTTTTCCTTTCTTCCTGTCCCACGCTTATTCTCTTAAACTCTCACTTTGGGGCCAAAAGATCTTTTTCACACTGTTTGAAGTTACCTTTCCTGGGTATTCTTCACGGGTTCCCTGACTTTGACTATGATCTGAGCCTTACCTCAAAGTGAGTGATATTTTTCTCTCAGAGAAGAGGAGTATGGATTTTATTTATTTTTTTTATTTTTTATTTTTTGGTTTTTTGAGACAGGGTTTCTCTGTGTAGCCTTGACTGTCCTGGACTCGCTTTGTAGACCAGGCTGGCCTCGAACTCACAAAGATCCGCCTGCCTCTGCCTCCCAAGTGCTGGGATTAAAGGCGTGCGCCACCACCGCCCGGCTTGGATTTTAATGAATGTTCTTTATGGACTAATTGTTTGCCAGTGGAGATGGCACTCCCTGGGCAGCTGAAGATTTCTCTTTTCATGCTCTTCTACAAACACAGAGGGTGGACAGCTTGTAGCAGGAAGCTCTGCTAAGCATTCCTTTCAGGTGTGGACATATCTTTCCTCTTTGGTGAAGGCTGTTGTCTCTCTGATTACAGATTGAGGAGACTCGGCTCAACATCGACAAGATCTCAGAGCATGTGGAGGAAGCTAAGAAACTCTACAGTATCATTCTCTCTGCACCGATTCCAGAGCCAAGTGAGTGTTGACTGAGTTGAGTCACGTACTGACCCTTTTTGCATTGGGGGTGAGATAGGCTTGATTTCCTCCCATCTGGGCACAGCAGGGGAGCACACACATTCTCTTGTGCTAATGTACATATATGATATCATATATCACTGCACATCTCTCTCTCTTCCAAGTTCTCACTCCCAGCCTCTATCAGCTCTTCTCTTCATAGTCCCACTCGAACCATTGGCCAGACTCTTCTACTTCCCAGCTTGTACCTCTCAAAACTAGCAATGCCTTTTACTGTTCCTCATACACCCCAGCTTCATCCCAGCTTTGTGCCTTGGTTTTTATTCTTTCTGAATGCAATGCATTTTCCAGCTCCCTTCCAGAATCCTACCAGATCAAGTACATTTTTATTCATTCTTTTCCTTATGAGGTATTCTGCAATGGTTCAAATAAGTCCCTTCTGTCTCTTACCTTGCATTTGTTACTGCTCTGGAGGCAAAGTTTTGTTCTCCTAAGTGTTCTATATTTGATGAATACACTTAGCACTGTACTTATATTCCTAAGAAGAGCAAACAGTCTGCTCCCATTACCTACTTTACCTTGTTCAGTGGCTCTCCAGTTCCTGAGGGTTGAAACGGAAACACTTCGTCGAAACATAGGGGAATTGTGTCCTCATGTTCCCACCTTCCTTTCACAGTTTCTGTCACCCCTGCCCCATCCTACTAATGCTTTACTCATGCTAACCTCTGGTTATTTCTTAAACATTCCTCATTCCCTCATGCTCTTTATATATCATCCCTTTTCCTTGGGATTCCTGCTCTTAGTCCCTTGGCTACCCAGCTAACCTATAATCTTTCTTTTTAACTAACTAACAAGCTACCTACCTACCTACCTACCTACCTACCTACCTAACTAACTAACTCTTTTACCATTTGCTAACCCCTGGGTTTTGTTGAGACTCAGTTCTATTTTCTCTGCCCTTAGGGGCTCTTCCAGATCCTTTTGAGGATGTGCTAGGGTTTCTTTATTACTGTCCCACACACACCTTGCTCAGAACTTACACCATATCTTGTGCTACATATCAAGGCTTCTGATGTACTTCCTTCTCATCCTCTGCCAGGCTCAGTTCCTTGTGGCTGACTCTGTGTCTTCTCTCTGGTTCCTTAATTTCTCACTCGGTTCCAAGTGTGGAGGTACCGAAGGATGGCTCTGAAATTAATGGTTGTAGCTGTTATTGATTTTGTTCTATATACTCACCATGAGTACAGTGCTACATTCATCAGCTTGGACAGCTCTGGGCATGTAGTAGGCACATCATAAATATTTGCCTTATTTAAGTTAATGGGGAATTTCTTTTCCCCAGAACTTCCATTGAATCATCTCCTATCTCCTGAGATTGAGCTCACATGGTAAACAAGTTGGTTCCTCTAAAAGCATGACTTAGATTGAGGAGGCTTGTTAAAAAAAGCAAATTCTAGTCTATAACCCTGGAGTATTTGTTTTTTTTTTTACATCTGGATCGGGTGCCTAGAAAATTCATTTTAATTTAGTTAATCAATAATTTTATTTTGGATGCAAGGGATTATTCCCAGGGCTTGGTGCATGCTAAGTATGTGATCTACCACTGTGCTATTTCCTTGGTCTGAACATGTTTTAAAAAGAAAATAAATTTCTATGTGACAGTAGTGGCAGCTCCAGGAAAGCACAGTGAGTCGAACACTGTGGTGGCAGCACGTGTCTGAGAAAGTTTCTGCCTCATCTGCTGACTGATGTAACTGGCAGAGCAGTCTGTCCTCTTGTCTAACTAATTGAGCCTGCCTCTTATGTTTACCCAGAAACCAAAGATGACCTTGAACAGCTCACGACTGAGATCAAGAAAAGAGCCAACAACGTCCGGAACAAGCTGAAGAGTAAGAAGGGAACACAGGAATCAGCCAGTCTCCACCACATCCAGATGCAGTCTTTCAACTGCCAGTCATCCCAATGGGAGTGGCATCACTTGTCCTATTTTTACTGGAGGCTTAGGCACTGTTCCCGGACTGACCTACTGAATCTTTAGATATTTATCACCTCTTGAATTCTCACCATAGTTGAAAGCACCCAGAACTGAAATTTGGAAGTAGGAGTAAAGATGTGCTTTCTGCTCCTGTTGTGGTTTTCGTTTACTCCTTTGGTGCTGCTTCCCCAGCACCTGTGTGCATTTGAGCGGCAACCACAGAGACATTGGTGCAGTCTCTTGTTCAGTCAGCAGAATTCTTGTGTGTCTTCTCATTCCTGTTTCCTTTCCTGGTTTTGGAGCACAGTTCAGCAAACCATTATTATAGTTTCAGTCCTCCTGGGAGTCCCAAACTAAGGTTGCTTAGTTCCACAGCTGTAATCCATGTTCCTGTTCAAAGTACTTGTTGAGTATGCGCTATAGGTCATAGGGAAATCAGTATTATTTCTTCCCTCCCCAATATATTACAGAAGTTATTTTAATGGGTAGGGAGGGGGAGAGAACTTCCAAAAATAGCGAAAATCTGCCTCTGTGCTAAGCAATTTGTTCAGTCTTTTCATTGGTATTTTAAAGAGGTTCAGGTTGAGTATACTTAATTCAGAATTTCCAGATTCAAAATATCCAAAATCTGAAACTTTCTGAGCATTTTCATGACACTTACATTCACATATAAGTAGAAAATTTCACACTAAGCCTCACAAAGTTCACTAAAAATATAATACAAAATTATCTCTAAGCTCTAAGGTATATATGAAAAACAATTGAGTCTTCTGTGCCATCCCCAACATTATGTATATGCAAATATTCCACATTCTGATAAAATCTGAAACACTTCTGGTTCTAAGCATTTCACACAAAAGGTACTCAGCCTGTATTGCTACCTTTTCCATTTTGTAAACAAGAGGACAGATGGTTGAAAGAGTTACATGGTTTCCCCCTTGTTACACTGCTAGTCCTTGGCAGGGTAGAGATTTGAGTCTCAGTCCCTTGATGGCCTGAACCAAACTGATAGTTGTGTTGATGAGATCTGGCAATAGCACGGGTGGATGAGAGCAGATGTGCAGCTTGTGGGAGTGGACCCTGACCTTTTGCAATTGGACCTCCTTGTCGTCCATCTTCATGGGCTCTGTGTGAGGATGGGTAATGAGGTCCATGTGGAATAGGGTACTTTGTGGAAGGAAGGACAGACATGATGCTAGAATAACCCTGTCACTCCAGGCATGGAGAAGCATATCGAAGAAGATGAGGTTCGGTCATCAGCAGACCTTCGGATCCGAAAGTCCCAGGTAACTTAGTTTCTGGATTAACAGTCAGTTTTTACCATTCTTTCACCGTTGTGAATTTGGAAAAATCTGTGAGTCTGATATATTGGAACTCAGTTTGAGTAACTGGGAAAGGGGAACCATCCAGGTTGAAGCAGTGGCCAGGGCCTATTGCTCCCTTTTGGCTTTCTCTCATGCTCAAAAGGAGGTTCCTTAGACTACTCAGAGAACACCATCAGTACCACTTTGTTTTATGGGCAAAGAAACTGACTGATGTCTTTCTTCTGAGGATTGTTACTTAGTAGCTGCCCATTTTGGAGTCATCAAAAATATGACCCTTGTTCTGTGAGAACCTGGGCATGGTGCCTCATCCACATAATTCCAACACTTGGGAGGCTGAGGCAAGAGGACTTCTGGGACTTCAAGGCTACCCTGCCTGAGCTATGGTAGGAGAATATTCAAAAACAAAAACAGAACAGGAAGAAAGGAGGGAGGAACCTGACATGATCTTTAAGTGGTGTAGTAAATATTATATAACAGGAGAACAAGGTAAGAAGACATAGTTGAGTACTTGGTCATCATTGAAAGACCTCATGGAGAACTGGGGGTAGCTAGAGAAGGCTGGGCCTTGGGTAAGCAAGAGTGCCAGTATAGACAGGCTGAGAAGACAGAGCTTCCCTTTTTTGACAGAAGTAGGACATGGGATCAGGTGAGTATGTCTGTATGTGTGTTTTGGCAGCATCAGAGGAGTGGTATTGGTGGCAGTGAAGGTGGTGGTGGCAGCACGGGGATGAATGTAGGACAGACGTCATGGGAATAACCTACCTCTAGAGAAGAGTCTGTTGTTGGGTAGCAGATGCTGAGTTTCCAGCAGATACTGTTTAATATCTGCAACTTTAAATACTAGTTGAGGGAATTTGGAGCTGATCTAGTAGCTGACAGTCA
The DNA here is from genome assembly GCA_907164525.1 of Lophiomys imhausi. Lineage (NCBI taxonomy): Eukaryota > Metazoa > Chordata > Mammalia > Rodentia > Muridae > Lophiomys > Lophiomys imhausi. The sequence goes on along the minus strand of CAJQZJ010033704.1, from coordinate 95,963 downwards.
TTTGTTTCATACTACATAGCATGCTAGGGGGCTATTGTAGTCCTTTGGATGTGAGTTAGGAAGAGGTGAGAGGCTAGTAGGCCCCTAGTTAGGCTTTTGCAATGATTTAGTCTGAATTTAGTTGGTAGTAGTGTGTTTGGTAATAAGAGAAATCAGGTGGCCTTGATGCTGTGAGGTAGGCAAGGAACAAAAATTACCATAAAGGTCTTTTGAGAGAAAATGTTTATTTACAAGCAAGAAACGTTGAGGTTGTCATTTGGGGTGAGAACTCAAGGCTCTTTGGCAGGCATTGCTTTTGGGAACTGCAGTAGACAACTTTAGCTAAGGTTATGGTGGAAAATTGCTACTGGGCCCTCAGGGTCTTAGTGATCCTCTCCTTTTGACTAAAAATTACAATGTGAGTTCAATAAAGCAGGAAGTGGGTAATGGAGATTGCACATTGAAGGTGGCAGCAGACTCTTCCCATAGCACCAAACTAGGAAAGCAAAACTTAGATTCCAAGCCCAGGGCTGCTGTAGAGTAGGCTGTGTCAGGGTTGGGCAGAGTTTTACATCATCTCCAGGGGGTCTACTCACTTAACATTGTTCCCGTAGCATTCTGTCCTCTCCCGGAAGTTTGTGGAGGTGATGACAAAGTACAACGAGGCTCAGGTGGACTTCCGTGAACGCAGCAAAGGGCGCATCCAACGGCAGCTTGAAATTAGTATGTGTTTGAAGTTGGGCCAGTGTCTGTCCCCACCTTTTCCTGCTATGTGGTTGTTCATCCTGAGTCCTGGGAGGAACAACAGTGACCCTGCTGTTGTGCCTTCTGTATTCCATTTGGCACTCAAACACAGGACAGATGCCTGATAGATCTGCAATGTGGTATTGTAGGTTGAAAAGTGGTACATTTATTGAGCCAAGGAATTTTATTCTTATGGGATCCAATACTTATCTTACCTTCAGAGGACACACACTAAATAGTTGGTCTTTTGAGAACTCATTCCATCATTTTGCTGTTAAATGGAAAAGTACATTTATGAAACAAGGGTGTAGTGCTAGTTGCTATGAGGAATTAAAAAAATTAATAAAGCTGGCCAGGCGGTGGTGGTACACACCTTTAATCTAAGCACTTGGGAGGCAGAGGCAGATGGATCTCTGTGAGTTCAAGGCCAGCCTGGTCTACAAGAGTTCCAGGACAGCCAGGGCTACACAGAGAAACCCTGTCTCAAAAAAATTAATAAAGCTATATAGTTTAGGAACTTAGTGATATGGAAGGGTAGACCTTATACCGCAAATGACATCAAATGGGAGAAGCTGTGTGAACAAAGATGCTATCAAGAAAAAGCAGATGTGTTTGTTTAGGAGTGGAAGGTTGTCTGGGGTTAGAAAGAGGGTGTGTTTGAAGCTGCAGTTTAGGATTGAGGAAAGACTGCCTACAAATTGTTCACTGTCATGAGGGCCTTGGGCTCTGTAGTATGGTGGTTGGGGTAACAAGCAGTCTGAGCTGAGAAGTAATGCAGCATGTGCTTATGGTGGGGATTATTGCTGGTAATGTTAAAGACAGATTGAATTGGGAAGGAAAGCAGAAGAGTTGAGAGGTTGCTGGGGGCAGTGTTTATGAGGAAATTGTAAATGGAGTTTGCTTTGAACTTACATTTGATGTTGTATTTCTTTTGTCACAAAGCTGGCAAGAAGACAACAGATGAGGAGCTGGAAGAGATGTTGGAGAGTGGCAACCCTGCCATCTTCACTTCTGGGGTGAGTGACTGAGGCACCATGGACGGGGAGGGTCATGGCGAACTTCATTGCCTTAGCAGGTGTAGCCCATGTGGGCTGCAGGGGAGGGAGCTAGTGTGGGGTGTGAGGGCTGTGCGGGGCAGTCTGTCACTAGGGTGGCTGACGGCCTGTCTGTGTGGGGCCTGTTGTAGATCATCGACTCCCAGATTTCCAAGCAAGCCCTCAGTGAGATTGAGGGTCGGCACAAGGACATTGTGAGGCTGGAGAGCAGCATCAAGGAGCTCCACGACATGTTTATGGACATCGCCATGCTGGTGGAGAATCAGGTAGCTGGCATGGAGAAAAGCACACATTCCCTTGAGAACCACAGATGGCATTTTGGAGGTCGGGTGGGGCAAGGGATAGGGGATTTTCATCATGGAGCAACAGAATTCTAGTGTCTGAGACAGCGGTGCGCATTCTTTATCAAGTGCTGGCACTTTGAGCCCTGCAGTCTTTTCAACTCTCGGCTGTTACTTTGGTTTCACAGTGATTCTAGTTAGGAATGAAGTTTCATGTGTCAGGACAAGAACCCAGTGCACCCAGCCACAGCACTTTTTTCTTTCCGACTTTAAAATTAACAACATGGGTTCTTTGGCTGGAAATGCATAGTTCAGTACGGGATGCCTACTTAGCAGTCATATGGCCTTGGGTCCAGCCATCTTCTGGCCCAGGTCTGCATAAGTGAGGCATAGCAGCATAGACCAGTGATCTCAGCACTTGGGAGGTGGAGGCAGGAGGATCAGGAGCTCAGGATCATCTTCTAATACAGAGCAAGTTTGAGGGCTAGCCTGGGCTATATGAGATCCACCCTTCCTAAAAAATAAAAAGGAGGTCTTACTGACAAGGCCTTGACAGTCAGTCTACTGATATGAACTATTTTACTGAAAACTTTCTTTTTTCTTATCCAATTCACCATAGAACTTAAAAAGGAAATTAATTTTTTTTCCAGTTTTGCTTTTACACTTCTCTTTTTCTGAGCATTTTGGCACTTTTTGCCAAGAATCAACAGTAGACATGATTGAAGAATTAGTAAAAGAATATTTATAGAAACATTTGAAACACTTATTGTACTTGACAGTTCATCCCACACATGCTTGCTCAGGGATGAAATTCAATATTGCTTGCATACAGTGTTCATTTCTGTCAGGTGTTTGGGTCCTGGTTCTTGGTATAGAGTTAGGTATCATGTGGGTCACAGTGCTGTGCAGCTTTCACCTGGAACTTCCTGCTGTTCAGCCACTGGGACAGAACTGGAAACTTGCTTAGCAGGTAGACCACTGAACCTAGCTGAAGCCTGAGCACCAATTAACTAGTTTATACATTAGTTCTCTGCCCCTTTGTTTGCTGATCTTCTCCCCACCCCCATTCCCTTTCTGGCCTTTGACACCTCTTTCTCAATCCCTCTATCCCCACTTTTCTTTTTTTCCACCACACCGCCTTGCCGAGGATCTGATTTGAGTTTCAAGTGATGGTAAGTGCCTTGCTGTATTTATTGAGAGACCTATGGTGGTGGAATAGGGTTTAAGAAGGTCTAGGTAGGCGAGGGGAATTCTCAATTTCAGATTCCCAGGAAGTAACTTGAGTGACCAAAATTCTTTGACAGGAAGTAAAAGCTGGGACATAATTAGGAATCTTATTAAAGGACTGGTGTCTAGAGGGGACTATTCAGCCAATAGCATGGGTATACCCAACACCTGCTGCTTAAGGGGCTTGCTAATTTCTCTTGAAGGACTTAAGTACTTTCCACAATTGCGAATCTAATACTGAATACCTTTTATGTGCCAGGCACTATTTTTTTTAATATTTATTTATTACTTCAGGTTACATCTCCATCACAGTGTCCTCTTTCCACCTCTCCCAGTCTTGCCATCCCACCCTCTACCCCCTATTCCTTCCATCCCACTCCCCTGGAGTGGAGTGTCCCTACATAACAGTCCCCTGCCCCAGTTCAGCAGTCATATGAGGGCCAAGAGCCTCCTCATACACTGGGTGCCTACAAGGCAGCACCACTAGGGCAAAGTGTCTCATTGACAGGAAACAAAGTCTATGTTCATGTTCTCTTTGGTGCATTGGTTGTAGTATAGTTATCCTGTACTATATGGCTAAAATACGATTATAAGTGAATAGATGCCATGTGCCTCCTTCTGAGTCTGGGTTAGCTCACTCAGGATGAGCTTCTCTAGTTCCATCCATTTGGCTGATAATTGCATGATTTCGTTGTTTCTGATGGCCGAATAGGATGCCGAGCATTTCTTCAAGTGTCCCTCAGCCAGGCACTATTTTACAGTAGTGAATGAACTCAGCTTAGGCTGAATGAACTTGGTTTGGGTTTGAATGGCCAAGAAGGGGCCAGCATCCTGGTGGTATTCTAAAAATATGAGTTTTACTATTTAGGTTCATCTCTACATGCTTAAAAAATAAGAAAATTAAAGAAAAATGTGGTAGAGGGAACTTTTTTGTGTATAGTTACTAAGCATTTAGAGAAACTGCTTCAAATGTCTAGTATAGTGCTGATCTCAAGGGAGTAATTCAGTAGTTATTTAATGAGTGGCCACTGCCAAAAGGCTGGGGAATTCTAGGTCATCACATGGGAAATGGGAAAGTTTTCTCTACAGAAGGTTGTGCTCTAAGGTTTCTGCATGTGTCTTGGAACTGAAGACTATAGAGTCCCTTCCCCACATTAACTGGGGCTATTGTGGGTGTGTTAACGGTGTGATTTGTGTCTTCTTTTCAGGGTGAGATGTTAGATAACATAGAGTTGAATGTCATGCACACAGTGGACCATGTAGAGAAGGCACGGGATGAAACCAAAAGAGCTGTGAAATATCAGGGTCAGGCTCGGAAGGTGAGGTTTTCCTTCTGTCTTCAGACAAGAGAGTCCATTTTGTTTGCTACTGTGCTTTCTCTCTCCTCTCTTCTTGTTTATTTCTGTTGCCACCACATCTTGCATCTGGGGAAAGGGAGCCATGATTGACCGAATTGAGAACAACATGGACCAGTCAGTGGGTTTTGTAGAACGGGCTGTGGCAGATACCAAAAAGGCTGTCAAGTATCAGAGTGAAGCCCGGAGGGTGAGCACCTTCATCTCGGCTTGTTGTGCCTTCTCTTTCTGTCTTTTGTCACCTTTATACCTCTGTTTTTGAGCCCATGCCTTCTGTCTCTGTCCTAGCCTCAGCCTCTTCAAAACCCCTACCTTAGATTTCCTTCCCTCCCAGGGTACCTTGCATGGATCTGGCTCTCACATGCTTTTGGCCCAAGAACTCACACTTGAGCAGCCCTGTAGGTTGCATACATGGCCTAGGTCTTGTCACTAATCTCCTGAATGCAGCTTATGAACCCTTAACACATTACGTAGCTCCTCAGATCTTTGGAAAACATAGTCTTCCACTTTGCCCACCATTCTTTTTCTTTTTCTCTACCTTGAACCTAGTGCAGATGCGAATTGTTACGTAAGAGCTACCACACATTCATGGAAGCACTTCCTTTCTCTACGTCTAGATGAAATAATTTGAGGTCAGGGGATAAGTAGCTGGCTTCAGGCCACTCAGAAGAACAGGATATGGGCTGGCATTCACACCCCGCTCATACTCTGATCATTTTTGTGTCTGCCTCCCCTCCCGGCCCTATGCTCAAGACCTTTGAAGCTTCTCTCCTCATTGATTGTGGACATCCAGTTATGGCAGCTTCTGCCTGTTTTTTTTTTTTTTTCTTTGTTTCTCTTGGGCTCTGATATTTTTGTTCTTTAGTTCTTTCTCTTCCAACTGCACCTATTTCTTGTGAAATTGTTCAGGGAGCTGGCCAATTATTTTTCATCTGAGTCTATGCTGAATCGCACTTTGGACACCTATTTAGTATATGTAGTCTGAGGCATGTAACTGGGCTTTTAAGAGGACAGACGAAGACAAGCTAGTAATTAGGATTATGTCAGAGATATCTTTATACTCCCTGTTGAAAAGGCAAATTTATACATCTTATGGATTGGGGAGGTACTGCTTGGAGACCTCATGATACTGATTTCCACGAGTGCACATATGCCAGCTGGTGAAGTGACAGCTGTAGGTGCTCTACATATCTACCTGCTGGCATTGCTAGGCAAGAAGAAATTTAAGAAATGTAAATTACCCATGAGAACCTTTTTATATAGATATGCATACTTCTTATTTGGATTGAGAAGATTATTTTCTTCTTTGTGAAAGAGCTGAGAAAGGCTGACTTTTAGATGAGTTGCTATTACCTTTTTTGTAATAATGATTTTATTTTTGTTTCTTACTCCTTTCTCCAGAAATTGATAATTATCATTGTGGTAGTAGTTGTGTTGCTGGGCATTTTAGCGTTAATTATTGGACTGTCCGTCGGGCTGAAGTAAGAGTGGCCTATGCGGCTGCTGCACTGAAATGTAAGTAGATGGTTTTGGGGGAGCCTGGATTGACTCCTCCTGAGGAATTAGTCTGGGATTTCATTATTCTATGCTTCTCTGATGGCTGTCACAATGAGCTTTAAAACTGTTGGTAACCTTGATTCTTTCATTTCCATAAAGTTCCATTCTTGGCTTCTGGCTACAGGATATGGGCCAGGTCTTCTGTTTTTTTTTTTTAGCCTGAAGATTCTATTTATACTTTGTGTTATCACTTGGCACACTTAGCACCTTATTCTGACTGTCTGTACCCAGGAAGCATGGGTAGATGTTGGGTGTAATCCGGGAGCTGTCTTCTAAATTCTTAGGAGCTTTCATGGATGATGCTGGGCTTAGTTTCTCTCATCCCTTTTTAACGTAGCTGAAGCTTTCTGCTGCAGACTCGGGCCTTTGAGTTGTGTTTGTGGCTGAATGGCTGACTCTTGAACGAGGTACTTGATAACATTTTAATTGAGTCATGGCAGAGAGTCTCTAAACACCTTATACGTATAATAGAATCCTCACAACATTCTTAAAGGACAGGTAGTATTATTTGAGAAGTAGGAAAACTCAATTCTTAGAGAAGGGTCAACTTCACATAGCTAGTAGTGGACCTAGGAGAGTGCCTTACTACATCTTAGTTCCTTTTTATAAAATAAGACAGTGTTTATCATTGTCTACAAAGTTGAGAAAACTCTAGGCTGTCAACCAAAATTTATTAAGATATAGCTGGCCAGTAAATCAGGGTTAGTAGTGGTGAGCATGATAAAGATGATCTAGTAGTCCTTTGGACTTAAGAACTGTCTTTTTTTTTTCCTGAATAAATTAGAGCGTATGATATTTTTAAAAGATTTTAAGATATAGACAAGTGAAAATTGCTTTGTAATATTATTTCTGTTAACATGGCAGGCTGGCACACTCTTAGTTTTGCATAGTTCAGACTATATTAATTATATGGTGCTTTTATTCAGTTAGAAAATCTAAGAATCATTCTTTATCACTAAAATCTTGTTATAAATCTAATTCTCAACATGAGAACATTTAGCATTTCCTCAGTATTTGAGTTTATATTCTTTGTTATCATTAAGTGTGACGAACTTTATATTTTTATTTTCTCTTTACTATAAATTCAGAAATTAGATTACTGAAGTGTCAGGCATAAAGCTCTTTGTGAGCTGATGCAGACTTGTATGTTGACATCCGGGGCTGATCCTTCATTTTCCTTCTGCCGCACCCCAGTGTGCCACTGCATGTCTCCCCTTTCCATGTGTCTGGAGGATCTGAAAGTCAGGTGGTTAAATCTTAAGTGCTCAACTTTACATTCAGAGATAACAGCGATGAGACAATCAAGTTCTCATGGTCCCCTTCTCTTTTCTCTGCCATCATTCTCGCTTTCTGTAGCTTCTATTTCTAAAGCTTTAGTTTGGTGCTCAGTCCTAACTATCTCAATGAAAAGTATGTTAAAATAATAAAAAAAAGCTATACTAGTCGTTATCTTCCCATATCCTTGGATGAAAGACATCTTGCAAATTCAGGATGCTTCTTAACTTTTATTCCTTATGCCAAGAATTCAGAATGTGAAAGAAAGTTTTTGAGGAGGTTAACACTATTATTTTTAGTTGACTAACCAGATTGTATAACATTAAGTTGTTATGAAGTTATGTGGCTCATTACACGTTGTGCAATATTATTCCCTATTAAAAGCAAGGTTGATCAGCACGTAGGTCTAGGCTTACCTGTCTTCCATGCCAACCTATGACTGAGGGCAATCTGTGTTTATTCTCTGCAGTTGCCTGCCAGCTGCAACACTAAGACACCACCAGTGCCCCTAACTTACACATGTGGGAGCTCTTTGGAAGCCACCGAAGGAAATTGCCCACGCTTATATCACTTCTAATATGAAGCAGCTAGAATATAACACCTGAGATTTCATAGTCTTTTGATTGTGCTCGTGTGCTTCCTAAGTGAAGGGAAGGCTCCTGGAGATTTGGGCATAGGATGCTTCTGAAGCTTGAATTCAAGAGGAGAGCTGCCACATGCTAGGCAGAGGTGTTTTCAACTAGTGATTGTGCCTCCCTACATCCTTCCACGGGGGACAGTTTCTGGCACAAAGGTTTTTAAGTGGCCTAGATACTTTTTGGTCCTACTTTAAATAGCTGAAACATTATAAAAATTAGCACACAAAGTAATGGGGTTCTTATGTCTGTATTTTTTGTTGGTCCTCCTGCCCACCTCCTGCTGGAATTTCTAGCTCCCAGGAGCTGCCTGTTCCCATGTCACATGTATTCTATTGTCAGTCTCCCTTCTCCACTGCCACCACCATGGCTCTCTTTACCTAGAGCATCAGTCCTCCATCTGTGGGTCATGACCCCCAAAGACCATCGGAAAACACAGATATTTAGTCATGATTCATAACAGCAGAAAAATTAGTTATGAATTATTAGTGAAAATAATTTTATGGTTGGAAGTCACCACAACGTGAGAAACTGTATTACAGGGTTACAGCACTAGGAAGGTTGAGAACCACTGACCTAGAGGTTTTATTAGTTTTTTTGCAATAGAGATCTCTTATTTTGCATGTCCAACCTTAGGTTTGTCTCTGGGCTATTTCAGTTTAGTATTGACTTCTGCATGGTTTTTTTTTTTTTTGGTAGGCATATCTGATTTTTGATCTCCACACTCGGGGTTTGTGGGCAGTTCTTGCTCCTTAGCATTATATTGTATACTGATCAGCTCCCCCTCTCCTTACCTCTCTTAGAACCAGATTTCACTCCAGCTTGGGCCTGACCACTCTTGTCTCCAGATGAGAATAGAGTTTGAATGGCCTTCCTGAGAACGAGGGGCATTGATCTTTTATTTCCTTGTAATCATCCTTGGACCTGGCTCAGCAAACAATCTTCCCCCAGAGGAATCTAGCCTACCTGATTCAGCCCCGGATTCTCCTCAAAACCACCTCCCACCCTAGTAGCTGAAGTACCCTCCATTCTGGACTGTGTGAAGCAACCCAGCATTTCCCTTCCTCTGGTGTGTCAGTTATGCCTTGTGCCTTGGAAAATCCCCGTGAGATCAGACCGAGGCACTGTATTTCTACCTCATGGAGTATCCTCCTGGAACAGACTTTGTAGGGGAGTAACTAACAAAGTAGAGGGGTTCCTCTGAGTTGGGCAGTAATGTGGCTTGGATCAGGGCCCCTAGCTGGCAGGATGCCTGTTCTTAGTTTGTTGTCCCATGCCCTGAAAACTTGAGGGACTAATGGATACCACTTTGGTTTTATAAGTTGGCTTATTTGAAGTTCATCCTTTAATTAAGCTCCAAGTTCAGCTTGTGGGCCACTTTGATTTTTCACTGTATTTACTCTTGTTTTCTTAGAGTGATCAGGGTGACCGTCCTCTGAAGCTACCTTTGGCAAAGAATGAGGTTATGGAATATGCTTCCATGTCTGAGTCTTGGAAACTGGCTAGTCACTGTTAGAGAATTGTTATTTGTGAAGCCATTACCTTGAGGCCAAACAGAACCAGGGATTTTCAACTCATCCAGAGACAAGGTGCTAGAATCTCAGGCTCTGGAAACATCAGTCATTGGCATGTTCCAGGTGTACTTTTATAGCTGTGTGAGAGAGATGTGTACATTACTACTGCCTCTCAGGAAGTAGAACCAGAAGATATTATGACCTCAAAAAAAAAAAAGTGGCAAAGGTAAACAGAGCTTGGCTAAAATCAGGTAAGGAATATATGTTTACCTCAATTCTATCACTGTAGAAATGTGATTTTTCTCCTTGTCATCAAGAAGCTTGGTTTCTGGGTGGCTGCTGGGATGGGAATCAAGTGAGACCTTTGGAGAAAGGACTGAGGATTCCCATTGAAGTTTTCTGCATAGCAGATAGAGCATGTAATATTTATTTACCCCCATCTGCTGCCTACAAGAGGGCTGTCCAGAGAACATCTCACAACTATCTGATGTTATCTGCACTATTCATGTGATGTCTCTGACGGGAGACTGGGGAGGCTATAGAGCAGCTCTTCCTGCTCCCTTTTGTCTCCTGTAATTCTTATCACAGAGGTACAGCCTAGAAATCTTTGTTTAGTGATTGTAACCTAGTGGTAAGCCTTAGACCTTTGGTGGTCCCTGCCAGTACCCTTGACTTTGGGTATTTCAGCCTCAAATTTGATGTATTGTGGTACAGGGTGAGCCCTCTAATCTAGGCACTGCCTCTTAGCTTCCTTTGTAAAGGCTCCTTCTTCAGTCACACAGCACTCAAGACAGAGCCGAAGGGATGCCCTCCTCCCTATGGCTGTGATGTCTGGCAGGACTGGCTGCAGCTAGGAGGGAGACAACCCTCAGTGCAGGCCTTTTCTCTCCTCTGACAATGAGGCCAGGGGCTGGAAGTTTGAAATGCCACATGTGAAGGGCTTTTGTTGTTTGTATTTTTTAAAATGTAAACTTGATTATTTTATTGTTAATTTAAAAATAAATGACTTTATATTGATCACAAAACAGCTTTGGGTCCATCTCTCTGCAAAATGCTTTCGTGATTTGGTGCCACCATGTGGTGACTTTTGGTGTCCCAGCAGTTACCACTTGCTGTATGTATTAGGAAGTGGGAGATCTGTTAAGATGTTATCCAGAAGGCACAAAGGCCAACACACAGATCCTTGATTTTAAGTCTCTAATCTGGAAGCACTGCTGTGAACAAGCCAGATCCATCCGTTTTCCTATGGCACTCCCTGCTCCTTCCTTCCCTCTTCCATGTCTAGCTGCACCTGCCTCCTTTTCGTCAGAATGTGTCCACAGTGACGGCTTTCTCATGCATTTCTCTCTCCTTGTGATGAGCAGAAGAAGATAATGATCATGATCTGCTGTGTTATTCTTGCCATCATCTTGGCTTCTACCATTGGGGGCATATTTGCCTGAAACAGGTGAGCTGTCTGGGGAGGGTCAGGCCTGCTGTCACTACTTGATAAACTTATATTCAGGGTGCTCTCACTGTGTGCCCCCATGTTGCATAATAAGGGGTGGGTGAGGGTTGGGCACAGGAATAGCTGAATGTTAGAGAAAACCAAGGAAAGAGCTGTTTTGGAGAGAAGTAGATGAAGACTAATTGGAAGGAGGTAGTTAGTGAGGGAGACAGAGACAGAAGGGAGCAGTCTGCCCCATGATTGATTCTGGTACTACAGTGCTTCTCAACAGTGAGGGATATTCATGTCTGTGTAAAATCTGAGCCCTTGTATCTAGAATGGTAAAAGGAGTAAGAATTTTTGTATTGAACTTACCTTAAAGTCCCCTGCTTCCAAGGTTTGGACAAGCTAGTACAGTTTTGAGAGTAGTTTCTCACCCCTGCAGAGGAGAGGTGCTATCCTGGCCATGAACTCCATGCTGTGTAATATATGATTTTTCTTTCCATTTTCTGTTACTTCCTTCTGCCCTCACAGATGGAATCTCAACAGGCATCTTCAATCTTCCACCTCTGTGGGCATCACACCTCCCCTTCCGAGTCCTCATCAGCTATGCCTCTTTGCATTAGGAAACTTACAACACAGGGCACCAGTCAACTGCTTATTGAGTGTTACACAAAGGGACAAATTAATGAAAATGTGGTGTTGAAGGGGGTAGGGATGAAGGAATAGGGAGCACAAATATACAGTTGGCTTAGATGGCTCTTAAAGGGAAAGCCTGCATGGTAGAGAAGCATAATGGCTCTCTGTTTAGGGTACAGCACACAGCCTGTACCCTAAATGCCAGGATGGTATTGAAGAGCTGGTATTACGGTGTGCCCAACTGGACAGGTCTTAACTGAAGTCTGTGAGAAAGTTTCTCAGATCATGGTACTCACTACTTCTGTTCTAAAGGCTCTTCTGGGCCTCATCCTTAACCAACTAGATGTCTGCTTCCTTTTTCAGGGTCCAAGAACAGTTTTTAATGCATAGACTGCTTAAGAATAGGCATTATGCCTATCTTAAACACTACTATGTCCCTACTGTGTAGCACACACAGTGCCTGCCACTTTCAGTTATCTGCTTACTTGTAGTCAAGCTTTGATTTCATTCATGGATGAATCCTTGGCTTTTAAATTCTTTTTCATTGGAAACATGATTTATTAATATCAGAGGTGTATGCAAAAATATGACAACCTCCATTACCATATCATACACTTTAAAGTGTTTTTGTTTTGGGGTGGTGGTGGTAAGTAGAGGTTGGGTTTCTATTAGTGCTGTAAATTTCTATTAACAGCCTCTCATTTGGCAGAGATGGTAGTTAGTCTCAGGATGGAGGTTCATTCACTAAATTCATTCCTCCAACAAAAGAAGTTTATATTACGATTAAGCTTCCAAACCAGCACACCTTGTTATTCGGACAGTAGGAGCTGAGGGGAGAAAGTGTACAGAGGCTGCTGCTTTGGCCCCCACCAGATCTGTGTTAGCAGAAGCTGAGGCCAGTGATGTGCAAGAAACTGGTTGAAGAACACCTCCCAATTCTAGGTTTTATTGTGTTTTTCTTTAAGAAATAATTTATTTAGACACTCATTAAGATAAATTAAAAACTGGGTCTAACTTTTGAAAGTGAAATATTTTTCTGTTCTTTGCTGGATATCTTATTTTTTAAGAAGCAGGATAAAAATCCATGTTTTACCAGTGTGCCGTTTTCTACCCACCTTCAAAAGCAAGTGATTTATACTTCTATCAGTTCCTGTTTCACTGAGTTTGAATAGGAAATGCTGGTTCACTCAGAAAAACTGATCAATCTTGTTATGGACAAATGGAGCTGGAACCATGAAGGTTTGGATCACATGGGAACCTCATTTATCTAGCAGACACTTGTGTGCTCCACATACATTAGGTCCTGAAGGGACATAGAGAGCCCAAAATGCCACTCCTTAAGATAGTTTCAGACCTAGGAAGCACCGTGGTTTCAACTTTTGTTATGAGTTCTTTTGCTAAATGGTACTTTCCTTGTCATATTCCATGTTTCCTCTTCTGAGACTGACAGAAGATGGGAGCTGGGCATTAATAAATATCTGTTGAACCTACTAATCTAGGTACTGTCATTTTTATTATTATTCCAAAATGTGTATATAATGAGCAAAATGTCATAAACTAGGCTGTGTGCACATTTATATTTCTAGAGCTGTGACATGCAAAGACAAGTTTCAGACCTGGAGACATGCAGGAACTAAGAGTTCCTACCAGGCATTTTAAATTTTTTTTTTTTTTTTTTTTTTTTTTTTTTTATTAAAGACAGGATCTTGCTTATAGCCGTGGATGGCCCTGAACTCAAATGACATCAGTCTGCCTTTGCCCCCTGAGTGCTGGCATTAAAGACATGTCCTGCCACAGCTGGCTACGCCAAATTGTCCATAATCTCTTAAGCAACTGAAACTGACAAATGAGAAGTTGTACCCTGAGGTTACACTCAAACTTTAATTAGAAACAAGCAGATAACAGTTTTTCAGAAGTCATTTACTCATGTGCTTAGTTATGATCCAAGAACCACCAAAGACCCTAAGGACAGTAAAGGTGCAGATTTTCACTCAAGAGTCTGTGCAGCACATGTGTTCCTTGTGTTTTCACTACACACGCTCAGGCATGTAGAATTTTCCCCAGTATCGTCCTTTGTGTGCCAAGTCATATGGGCTCAGGAATTTCCGTATGCCAAGCATGTTAGCAGTGGCTATGCGTTCAAAGGTCCAGGGATTTTGGTTGTTTTGTTCTCTTTCTTTCTGATCTTGGTGCATCTTTTCCAGAGTCTTACGGCTCACGACCTTTGCTGAAAAGGGCAACTTGTGGGCAACTTGGTTCAGGAAACTCTGTACTTCTTTAAATTCACAGCGTCCACCCATCTCTACTATGAGGCAGCCAGTCTTCACAGGTGTCACATAGTGATCGATGGCACCTTTACCTCCCCCCCATGCGCTGCCCAACACCTTTGCGAGTGATGGGCTTGAAAGGGGCTGGTACTCGCCATATGGCGAACATGTTCTTGGGATCCATAAAACGGTTGATTGTCAGTCGCATCATTTCAAAATGGCCCCAGTGGAGATAACCACCTCCTAGTGCCTAAAAATGAATAGAAAAATTAAAACACATAGGGATTTAGGAATCTTTTGTGAAGTCTATTATCATGCTTCCTCTTTTAATAGTAACTGGCTTTAATGATACACATGGAAAAAAAATCATAGGAGTCCTAATTAGTAATATGGAGGAAACACCTAGGGACAGTACAGAGGACATCAAGGGTGGAGTCACTCCCAGAACCCAGGGAAGCCTTTTTGCAGATATGACATTTAAGGCTGAGGACAGACTCCTAAGAACTAGTCAAGAGAAAAGAGGAGAGTCCCAGGTGGACAAATGTTGACGTAAATGTCCTGAAACAGCAAAGGACTTGGTGAGTTTAAGTAGACCAGTGCAGCTGGGGTACAGGAGGGATGCAGAGCGGGCATGGGGTTCTGAGAGGTCAGCATCAGCACTCAAGGATACAGTGCAGGCCAGGCGAAGAGACTTTACAGCCATCATGCTGGCAGAAGTGCTAATGCATATCCATTCGCGTGGCTACTGACAATCTTTACAGAAACCACTCAACAGGTAGTAAAGCAGCTGCTCTAATCCTCAACCAGAAATACTACACTTTTACCAGAGACTTGAAAAGATCTTGTTCTAACTGGGAAAATTAGGCAGCACCTTTGTTCCCTGTTTTTATAGTTGTCTTCCTTACCTCCTCTATAGTTTCAAACCATCTGAAATAGTAAGTGGAAATCCTGGTGTAAAAAATTTAATTTTCAACTAAACACTTTTTGGAATAGCAAGATAAAAAAATCTAACATCATCTTGTTCTACACAATTTCACCTGGATATGAATCATCTATCTGTTTAGTGGATATCTGCTGTATACACTACATGCCTTTTGGGTGCTTCATAGCCACTAGGTTATCAGATCTAGTGTTACACTATCACAGTTCTTGTAGACAGAATTCAGAGTTATCCACACTTTCAAGCATCTAGTATGGGATTACTGTGTTTTCAATCCTACCCTGAAGAAAGACATGTAAACTCATGTTTACTTGGGAACCCATCTATTTAAAGAACAATTGGAATGTGGCATGTAGGTGTGGCAGTTCTGATAACTCTGGAAGAGACCAGAATCATCTCAAAGAGTAGAAAACTTTGTTAATCTCTTTTATCACTCACCAAAATTGCAAAATTGCCTTCTGTGAATTCAGTGGCTTCAGCTGAAGGTCCTCGTATGTCCTTCAAATTTTTAGGTTCTCTTCTTACTTTTGGCACAAGTGGGGCTCTTTCAACAAATTTAAGCTTGGGCCTTTCAGGGATGGAGACATCTAGCAGGAACAAAGACAACCAAGAATAAGTGGAGATATACACTATTCAGAGGATCCACTTTCTCCTTATGAGGATTCACACCATCAAGTGAAGTCGTAAGTTACCGAGTAATAATAAATCCAGTGGTTATTATTCTCCTGTGGATGTTTTCAGTGACACTGGAATCTTTCAGCAATAACAATCCTTATGCAAATATTTCTAAATTCACTTATTACTCCCTGCTCTATGTTCAGTACTTGTGATAGGGACTGTTCTAAATTATTATTTCATTCACTGTTAAAGCAGTTTTGGTATTTTGAGACAGTTTTTTTTTTTTCATCCCGACTGCAATAATACTAGACACCTCCCCTTGTATTCAGGATGGATGAAGCAACCCAGTATGAGGAAAAGAGTCCTAAAAGCCAGCAAAAGAGTCAGAGATGACAGCCCCTGCTCTCACTGTTAGGAATTCCACAAGAAGACCAAGCTACACAACCATAACATATTTGCAGAGGGTTGAGACAGTCTTAATGGGTGTCAGGTGATCACTGTATAACCTCACACCTGTAAGAAGTGCTGGACTGAGTGTGTGTCACCAAGCCTGGCAACCTTTATACTTTTTAGGGATTCTTTCTTTTTCAAAAGTTTGAACTTTTGAAAACTAAACTACAATAAACAGACAAAGGAGGGGAAATACAAAGTGAAATATTAGAAATTGAAAACAGGGACCTATGTGATGTCTTAACTGGTAAAAAGCACCTGCTGTCAAGCTTGCCCACCTGATCCTTATGGTGGAAGGAGAGAACTTACTCCCATAAGTTGTCCTCTGAACTCCACATATATGTCATGGCATGCATGTACCCACACATGTACATGCATATAAGATAAATGTAATAAAAATAAACAAAAAAGAAATTGAAAACAAGAACACACATAATTTTCACCTAGGCCAAGAAACAGATAATTAGGCAGGTAGTATTCTAATATCCATTTTAAAGAAGAACTTAAGGCATAGGAATAGTTCATAATTAACCAAGTTAAAACATCAAAGGCAGAAGCATGTTCTTTAAAAAAAAAAAAGTTCACTGCTCCTCTGGATCCTAATGGGGGTACAGAATACTATATTGTACAAAAAAAAAAAAAGTTCTTCAGTTGTGCTGTATTTTTCTTGGGAAACTTACAACCTAGGATTTCTCTGATCAGTATTTTAACATCTTTATCCTCTTTATTTGGCAACTTGGGAAAAACAATTGTGATTCATTTAAAAAAATGAAAAAATTATGGCTCCATGATAGAAATAAACAAAACAGGAAGCCTCAAGGATTCATCGAATTACCAGTGGAACTATATGATTGCTATTCCAAGTTACAAAAATTATCCTTCCCCACTAACTTCTATGAGCAACTACTGTGAAACTTGGTAATACTTTCTTTCACCAACAAGTTAGTATGCACTTCCAAGAGCACACAGCACTTTATTAAAAATTTTATCAGTATCTGCCTGCATGTATTGGTATGCAGAAGAGGGTGTTAGATCCACTGGAACTGGCGTCACAGATGGTTATGAACCATTATGTGGGTTTTGAGAATTGAAACTGGGTCCTCTGCAAGAGCAACAGGTGCTATCAACTGCTAAGCCATTGCTCTAGCCCACAATAGCTTAACAATGATGTGCAGAAGACCCTCAGATGTCCAGTTCGTTTGCATTTTTGGAGTTTTCAGTATAAAAGAATAAAGTTAGATTTACAGGATTGCAGCTCACCTGGTTACTATTGCTAAGTGTCTGCATACATGTACTGTCATTTACAGAGAAGATAAAAAGCCTAATTAATCCTCAGTTAGCTCTGACTGGGTAGATCATGGGCCACATATCAGTGGTAGGGTGCCAGGGAACTAACCCAACAGGTATTTGCTCTGCAACAGCAAGAACTTTTAGGGTTTCTTTTGTTCTTTGCTTCTAGTGCTTAGAACATTTGGCAGCACAGTATGCCTTCATTACATATATTTGTTGAGTCACTCAATGGACATAGGACACAAGAACACCTATGATGTCTTTTTATCATCCGCTGGGTTTTTATCAGAGAAAAAAAGTGGAAATAACAGGCACTCACCTTCAAAAGTTGGCACTGGAAGGAGCGTCTTCAGACCAGCACTGTTAGGAAGGGCTGCCCAAGAATCTACAAAGACAGATCAAACCACTATTGTCACACTCTGAATCATTCTGACAGAGGTATCTAGAAGTGGAGCGGCAGTTCCACTAAACGGGCTCCAAGGGAGCTAGTTCAGGAGCACCGTCTCCTGCACATGACCCAGACCCATCCGCATAGTGGAGGTGGCGGAAGGAAAGGACAGGTCTTATCGAGTAAGGGTACACTTGGGTGTGTGGGGAGGAAGAACAGGCGAATGCCCTTTTTAAAGACCAAACAGGTCTTCTGACCCTTCTGACCTGAAAAGTACGCCCGCAGGAGCGGCGCGTGGGCGCGCGTCAGGACCCTCCACATGGCCACGCGCGTGTGACTGGGTCAGGTTTTCCTCGGTAACAACAATAGCTTTCCTCAGTTTAAGTTCAGAGCTCAGTCGGCCGGAATCCACCAGCACCGGAAGTGACATGATCCGTTCCATTCCTTAGAGAGTCCCTACGGAAGTGAAGGAAACTTGAGCCTAGGACCTGGTTCCGGAGCAGATGTCTTCAGGTTAAAGGTTCCGCACGCCAAGCCACGCCCAGGTGTTTCAGGTTTCTGTGAGTGTCTAATTTTACCTGCCCAAGGTTTTTTCCTTGGTGTAAAAAGCTGTGAAACCTGAGGTTTGGTAGGCAAGTTGTTCCCTTAACTTTCGCTACATTATGTCCCTTCTCCAGAGGACGTGAGAAAGATGCTATTGATTTGTCATTGGCTTATTTACTGGGCGCTTGCAGAGTTTGGTCCTGACGAATCCATGAGAAGAGCTGTAGCTGGAGTTTTCAAGGTAAAAACACAGGATTAGGCAGTCCCAACCAGCTGGATTTGATCGCCTGTTCCCAATATGCCAATTAAAGAGAAAGTAATGGTGAAAAGATACTATTCATTTAAGGTGGCTTCATTTGGAATAACAGATGATGGAGTCCAATGACCATCCAAGACCGTCTTCATGGCCCTGATATGAGCTTTAAATCTGTCTGTGTGTCTGTCTGTCTGTCTGTCTGTCTGTCTATCTATCAATCGTCTATCTTTTTTTTTTTTGAGACAGAATCTATGTAGTTCTGGCTGTTCTAGAACTCCGTATGTATACCAGGCTGGCCTCGAACTCACAGAGATCTTCCTGCCTCAGCCTCCCCAGTGCTGAGATTAAAAGCATGTTCCACCACACCCGGAAGTTTTAAGATTAGAGGACGAGCTGGGACATTGGGTGGGGAGTCGGCTAAAATGTATGCATAATTTGTCATTGCCTCAGTTCTGGTTTGGGACAGTGGTCATCTCAAATTGGCATAGTTTAACAAGATCAATCTGTTTCTGGAAAAGATCAATTCTGTTTTAAGACAACCGTGTCTTCACAAAAGAAGGACAATGTTCTGTCTTCAAGTTTTTCCCTTCAAGAAATCCAAGAGACAGAGCTGGAAAGATGGCTGGGAAGTTAAGAGCACTGGCTGCTGTTCCATAGTATGGGGGTTAGTGAATGGACCACACCATAATTTGATAACAAAGGATACAAAAATGATTTGTAATCATTAGAACAAGAGGATTTGCATGTATGTGCAGGTACCCACACACACCAGAAGAGGGAGCTGTAGTTCCAGGTGCTTGTAAGCTGCCTATAGGTGTCCAAAGAGAAGAATAACAATTGCTTTTAACAGTAGAGCCATCTGTCTAGCTGCTAGCAGTTGCCATTTTTAAGTGGGAGAGTAATGAGGAAACGCAACAGCAGCAATAAATAACAAAATATCAGCCCCACACTGTCTGAATAAAGGTGGTGAACAAAAGCTGGGTGAAGTAGTAGACTAAAGTTGGTGTCTGATAGCATCCTCCAGTCTAATGAACTATAGATCACATAGTGGTGGTAGGCTAGCTCTCACTTATTCCTTGATGAGTGATATCAAGCTTTCTCCCATGCTTTTGATTTCAACATTTGTGATTTGCTTGCATGTGTACTAGTTTGTTTTTCATATGCACACATTCTCTTTCCCTTTATCAATTCAAAACTGCTTATTATGTCTCTCATATGCATATTTCTTGATTTTACTGTGTGTGTGTGTGTGTGTAAACTAGAAAAGAGACCAATGAGAGAAGTCTTTTTTTTCCTTTTCTTTCTTTTCCCCCCATTTATCTTTTAATTCAAGTTACATCATGATTGCAGTCCCCTCCCTCCTTCCCTCTCAGTTCCCCCCCCCCCCCCCCCACTCCCTTTCCCATCTATCCTCCTCCTTCTGGGAGAAGTCTTAAGGGAGAGTTGGGGATGGGGGAAAGAGAAGAAAAAAGAGGGTCACAGAATACATGTGCCATGAAAGCAGAAGGAGGACAAGAAGGAAAAAGAGGGGAAAGGGCAGGGGTCTAGGCATGAGGCAGGGGAGAGGATCCACAAAAATGAAGTATGTGTGAACACCCCATAATGAAGCCCATCACTATGTATACACATTTAAAAGAATGTGTTTATTTTAAAACCTTTTGTTATGTGTTGTATTTCCCAACTAATGGCTAGCTGTATAGATTGAAATAAATTTTCCAGTCTGCAGACTTGCCTTTCCTATCTGTCCTCTGGAAGGGACAGAAGGTTTCATTATTTGGTTCCAGTTTCTTAAGAGGGTGTTGTACTTGACCATGTACTTGTCCTTGACACAGCTCACTGATACACACTGTCAAAGGCACATATAATTGTGTCCACTTCTCACTTGGGGAAAACACCTTTCTTTCTGTCTTCACCCCGGCACTGCAAAAATGCAGCTGACTACTCCTCCAAAGTTTAGGCTTTTCCATCTGTGGCCATTAGAGGGCGCAATATCCCTTTATAGTCAGACACCTAAGACAAGTACTTTCTTGAGTGCCATGAGTGATGTAAGCATGTAACCATGAATGTGTAATCCTGAGCATGTTTGTGATTGGCTGGGACAGTGACATTTGAATTCACTCCTTTTTATTTTTTATTCCAGCAAGTATGTTTTTGTAGGTATCTTATTATAAACAATGTACACATCTTAAAGGGTTCTCTCTCCTTCCCTTTCTTTTCTTTCTCAGTGTATATCTCAGTCTGGCTCAAATTCTGGATTCTGCACCCTCCATGTTTTGGGATTACAGGCGGGTACTACCATGCTAAGATGACAGTTCTTTAACTTTTTCTAAACTAAGGATAGACCAGGCTCCTCATTTTGCCAATGAGGAAAGTGGTGTTTTTAGTGGATATTTGCCCAGGTCAGTCAGTGTGTCTATTACAACTGTGTGCAGGGTGGTAGCTCAGTCTTTTGGTTCCCAATCCATATTTCTTCTCACACTGTTTGAAGACTATTACTTTATTATTGTGTATGTTTGGTTTATGTGGGTGTACATGTTTGGGCATGCCTGTCCATGTGTGTACACGTGTAGGCCAGAAACCAACATCAGGTGTTTCCTAGAATGTGCTCCATCTTAGTTTTTTGAGGCAGGGTCTCTAACTGAAACTGGATCCTTTGTTTATGTTCATAAGACTGACTGGCTAGTAAGTTCCTGGCACTTGCCTATCTCTGTTTCCCCAGTGCTAGAGTTATGGATGTCCACAGGAACCCATGCCTGACTACATTAGGTGAGTGCTGGAAATCCAGACTCAGCTCTTCATGACTGTACAGCATGCACTCTACCCACCAATCAACCTCTGGATCCCCAGGGACATTTTTACTTTTAAAATTTTATTTTAGGTGTATGAGTGTTTTATGTGTCTATATGTATGTGCATGTATGTCTGTGCACCATGGGCATGCAGTGTCTGTCAGTGGAGACCAGAAGTGGGTGTTGATTGCCTGGAACTGGAGGTACAGACAATTGTGAGGTGCCGTCTGGGTGTTGGGAGTTGAAGGGAAAATTAAGCCAAGTGCTCTTAACTGCCAAGCCATCTCTTGGCATCCCCATCCCCAACCATGTAACATTTTAAAACATGAATTTACTCAGAGAAATATTGGAAGTTATGACATCATTTGTTGAGCTAAAAACTATTCTGGAATTGGAAGATGGAATAATTGTGTTCATTTCATATAGGTGCATCTGTGTATATGTTTGTAGTAAGTGAATTGTAAAGGAGCACTTAGTATAAGAAACCCAAGTAGGAGCAGGGTGTGGTGGTGCACACCTTTAATCCCAACACTCAGGAGGCAGAGGCAGGCAGATCTCTGTGAGTTCAAGGCCAGCGTGGTCTACAAAGAGAGTCCAGGACAGCCAGGGCTACACAGAGGAATCCTGTCTTGAAAAACAAACAAACAAACAAAAAAAGAAACCCAAGTAGGATTTTTAATAGTTCATCTGTAGACGTAGTGAATGTGCTATTTAGTCCAAAAGATTGCGTTGATCTCCCCATGTCACTGAGGCTTTCCTTCCCCCTTGCCATAGGTGTAAATGATGACTGACAGTCTATTTTGAGAAGCCAGAAGTTTTATTTCATGAATCACAATGGTGAGTACCCCAGGAACTTTGCATCGTTTATTCCACACAGGCATTTAATCAGGAGTAGAGTAGCATTGTTAATATCCTCTTTTCTTGGCATAGACTTGAAATGAAATGATAGAAAAAAAACTTCATCCTTTGGTCACATGCAACAGAAGATACTCATTCTCAGTATTGGGTGAAGTTGGCTGTGATGTGCTCATAGTTGAAGGGAATATAGTAAGCAACCCCTGGAAAGAGGCAGAGGATAACAAGTGTCCACGGTGCACATAAACTTTCCCCTCCAAACATCAGCCCCTTATCCTCACTAGAGAGGTAAGATCACTACAGAGAGAAGTGGGCAGAAATATGGATTTTGGTTGTTTAAGGATTTATTTTAAAATATGTTTACTATTGTTATTTATTTGTGTGTATATGTGTGGGTGCAAGCATGTGAAGATCAGAGGACAACTTCTGAGAGCTGATTCTCTCTTTCCATCATGTGGGTCCCAGGACTCGAACTCAGGTCACCAAGCCCGGTCCCAAATGTCTTTAGTAGCTCTTGGTAGAACTATTTATGGATTTCTTTCTTAAAAAAAAAAAAGATTTACTTAATTTGTGTGTGTGTGTGTGTGTGTGTGTGTGTGTGTGTGTGTGTGTATGCACCACATGTGTGGAGGTGCTTTTGGAGGCCAGGAAGAGGGAACTGGGATTACAGGCTGTTGGGAATTACTTAATATGGTTGCTGGGTCTTCTGCAAGAGCAGCGCATGCCTGTAACTGTGCAGCCACTGCTCCAGGCCTTATGGCGGCCTTTCCCGCTGTCTTTCCTTCTGTCTTTTTTTCTTTCTGTCTTCCTTCTCTCTTTTTTTGCTAAAGATACTTTATTTTCCTCTTGTATTTACTTTATATCTTGCCTTACAAATATCTATGGATTTCTCATTTTCAGATTTCAGGTTACCATTTTGTGGAACATGTCTTTGAGGATAACTCTTTAAGATGTGCCACTCTCTTTTTTCTCATGTAGAAAAATTTTGTTAAATATTATCCCTGAAATGTTATCTTTGGTATTAGGAGCAGTATCTGGCACTTAGGACCCACTTAGTATATTGCTCAAACTAAAATATTTAAGGGAAAATCTCACTTATTTTTGGAAGATTTTGTAAGAATAAGGAGGAAAATAGGCTAAGAATCTTTTAGGATAAGAAAGATAGGTGATTGATGTTGATATCTTTTATCCTTTAGGTGTGCAGGCAACTGGAAATATGACAATTTCATACCTAAATGTTTTTGAATCTGATGTCTTTACTTTTATTGTCCTTGCTCCAAGAGAAAGGAAGTAATTAGCAAACATGAGGAATAAGCCTGTTTAAAATTTCAGAGTAATTTCTTGAGATCAAGGTGGTGGGAGAAATGACAGTTAACAACAAGCATTTTGAACACATACTCTGCAAAAGAACTGCAGTTAATAACTTTAAACAATTTTTCTATTCCTCACAATAACCTAAGGAATTGTATCTGTATTTTATAGCTGTAGAGACTGATTCCTTATTTGTGTAATGGAGATTGTGATTATGAGAGGAGTTTTCTACAAAGCCTGTTGCTTCAGCCCATGAATTCTGAGTGGCCAGTTTTTCGTAACTATATGGCAAATGGCAAGCAAACCTTCCCTCCCATGGTAAAATTAGAGAATGGAGCCTTCAGGATATAGTCTTGGGCTCCTGTGACTCTGTTTGGATTCACCACCCTGGTCATGGTAACAATCAGTGTCAGGTTAACATGATCCTTAGACAAAACATGACCAGTGATCTTTAAGTGGGAAGAAGTTTTAGCATTTGGGCAAACACTCTCAGACTTATTAAGGTTTTGCTGAAGTCCAAGTTTCATTCTTACCATGTTTACCACATAAATGCATAGTTACAAACATTCCTTTTATGAGAGACTAAACAGAAGGTGAGGGCTGAACTTTTGATGAATCTATATTAGAAAGCTCATTTGTCCCAGAGTTTGGAAACCTGGACTTGATAGACCTGTTCTATCAAATTCTAGGCTCTGGTTTCATACAGGCACCTTTGACATGTGGTGATGCAATATTCTGAAATATCTCTTACATTCTAAAAGACTAGAGTTTTTACTGGACCTCACTGCTGGGGTTAAGAACACACTTTGAGATCACTTAAGATTTGAGACTGATATCCTACTGTGTGCTCAGCCTTTTGCTTAGCCTGCCTTGAAGGGAAGTGTAAGAATCAACATACTTGGCTTGAATTTCCCATGTAATCAACTTTTACAACCTAAGATAATTCATAGCTGTAATCTTAAGTTCTGAAGTTATATACCCTTCCATGTTCCTGACCCAGAACAATGCATGTGTATCATTTTCTGAAAGCAGCAAATATGGAAGTTGGAAACAACTTCCTAAAATCTACCATAATGTTTGAAAGCATTTATATATGGAAATTGGTTGATAAACACTGGTGTTAAAGATTTCTGTAAAGCATCCCATTCCTTCCTCCTATGATGCTCCCTGTATATACTATTCAATAAAGACGAAGTGAAGCCCTCTGTGAGAGACAGACACACGTAGACACATATACGCAGACACATGACAGATACACACAGTCACACACAGGGCCAGACAGATTGACAAAACATCCATCTTAAGGCAGGCACAGATTCACACGTAAGCAACAGAAAGACAAAGAATGTAAGACACAAGTTGGATGAAGTAGAGAATTAAAATCTGGACTTTCTCTTGGTGAAATGGCTACAGGGGAAGTGCTTGGATTTCTTTCCTTTATGCCACACTGACACATTATTGGTGACTTGGAGTTAATCACCAATGTGTGCAATCCACATCACACCTCTTGGATTAGTTACCTACTGTAAAAAGAGTAACTAATAATTGCAGAATATTTATGTAATGACTATATATGACACTCAGTTCCTATATATACCCTTATTATAAGCATGTACAGTATCATATTTGCCAAGTAAATTAATTAAAGAATTAGTGAATGTAGTCTTCTAATTGGAGGAAAAACACATTCCTTTTCTTTTCTTACCTTCATCCAAAGGCTTATTGCCACTAAGGAACTCCCAGTATGTCTTGTGATTAACATTTTCAGCGATATTGTTGATAGAGGAGACAATAAGGCCCCAAGATGTCATTGTGGTTTCAAATCTAAGAATAAAATGTGAATAACTAATACCTCGGTTGAAGCCAGGCAACAGGAAGCAAGATGGAGGGACAGATGTTCAAATACTTTAAAGAACAGGTAAAAATAATGTTCAGAAGATAAAATACAAATGACTAATCAACAAAGAATCATCCCACTTAAAATGGAATTTCAATTAATAGAAATAAAGAGTTTTGTTTTACATTTTCACTTGAGTGAAATTCACTTAGGCATTTCTGTATTTAGATATTCATGTTTTGTGGATATGTTATTTGGAACAATTTGGTTTGCACATGTGTTTTGCCAGATTCCATTGGTTTATTTCTGTTTGGTATGGTAAGCACTCCAGACTAATGAGTACCTCCATGTATGTACAATTAAACATTTCTACTCATTATATTACACACATCTCCATGGCTCACTTGGAGTCCAAGGTTTTCCTGTATATAATATTATATGACAATAAAAAGAGTAGCCATAATAGAGGACAATGTGCCTGAGGATTGTATGGGGTTCACTCTGTTAATCATTAACTCTAGTGGTGTCCAAATTCTCAGAGAACCTTATACAAAGAATCATAGGATCTGGTACTTCTGACCTCCATAGGTACCTGCACTCATGTGCATATACCCACTTCCCACATAATTAAAAATAAAATATATCTTAGAAAACAAGGGACACATATTTTAGAGAAAAGTATGCCTGCCCATGAATCTGATGAATCACAGCTGTTTGTACTATGCATAGAAAAAAATTCTACCAGATTATTAAATAACTGATTATATTGTGGTTGTGGAGGCAATCTATTCTTTATGCTTTTTTTCTCTCCAACGTTCTACTATGTATCACATGTCATTTTACATTTACAGACAGAAGAATAATGAGGCAATATTAAATGCTAAACTTGAAAAGTACATCCAGAGGGGTTGGGCGTCAAGTGTCCTCTTTCCTTTTCTGTGCGTTGGCATGGTCCCCTGACTCCTCCTAAACTGACCTCCCCATCATCCTCTATTGCCTCCTCTTTTTTAAAATGGTTGATATTTCCCAATGTTTAATTCTTTCCTCTGTGATCAATTTCTATATTCATCTGTTCCCTAACAGGATAGTTGGTAGAAGGTGAATTTCAAAGGCAATCAGATCCATGCTGAGCTCTGAACTGTATTAGTTACATGTTACGTGATCTTAAGGAGAGAGAAGAGGCGGGAGGGTCACGGTGGGAATTTGAGTCAGGCTTGGGGATGGCAACATCACTTTCACCACTCACTTGAACATGGAGTTCTTGCGCTGAGCTTCTTCTAGGACAGCAAGTAGCACAGATCCAGTTTTCACACTAACCTCAATAGTCACTCTGAAGAGCAGATCAACCCCCCTCAGCTGGTTGTTTATAGTGTATGTGACGGTGATGTTAGATACTGAGGTGGGGACGGGTGTAGGATACTTAGCTAAAGTTGGTGGCACTTCATGATCTGTGAGGAGAAAAAAGACCAAGTTTATCAAAGATTTTGGGATTTGAGTTATGGATGCAAATATATCCCAGAAAAGATTTCAAGAAAATAGTAACTTTTAAATTATTTAACAAAACACTCAGACAACTACTCTCAAATCCTGGCAAGGACTCCATGTTAAACTAGTGATATCACTGGGAAGCAGCCTTGGCAGGGAGGCTAAGGTGGTGTGCTTCATATGATGTCGATGAGTTTGCTTGGCTTTAGCTCCTGTAGATTCTGCATAGACTTCAGTCTATCAGGAGCCTATAATTTCCTCGTGTCATATAAAGCTAGTGACTACAAGAGGAAGCATTTGATAAGAAAAAAGAATTGAAGGAATCAATTTCAGAGTCTCTTTCTGGAGTGACCAAAGTTTTAGGAAGTGACTGTATGGGCAATCTAAATTTTAAATATTTCAGTATTGCACTAGATTGGATAAAAAAAAATGCTATAAAGTAACATGTCAGGTTTCCACCCCATCCTGTTGGTGTTCTGTGAGCGTCAGGCTGCCATTATTAGATCTTTAAGACTTGGATGAATTTCATCTGTACCTTTTAAGCCCACCAAATAAAAGCAACAGTTGGTAATTAGTCTCTTCCTCTTCTTCTGTTTTGTTTTTGCATTGTAGATGGTGTTGACTTCTATTTACTACTGACTCCATTACTGTAGAGACTGTAGTTTTGTCTGTATGCCTGTCTTCTGACTTTGTAAAGAGCAAAGAAGACATGATGATGTTTGGCAGTACATTTGTGGAATGAATGGAGCTCCTTGTGGTGACCATCGGCCTTCTACCTCCTTAGAGTAGGCGCTCAGTGTAAGGAGCTGAATTCTGAAGGCTGGAATTTGGCTGTGTGCTAGTACACATGCTTGGGATTGGAGATTGGTTGTAGCTCTATCCATGTGGGATAAATTGACAAAATCTTATATGCTCCTGAATATCAAGCCATATGCCGCTGTACTGTAAGTAGCAAATTTATGACACAAGAAGGGATGCCACTGAAAAGTTCTTACCAGGACCACAAGTTACTTGAGGCACATCTAGGTAAGTCTTGCCTTTCAGGGAGGGAAGAATTTGGGCAATGGACATGGGGTTTTGGAATTTCCCCTGCTTAATCTCATTGAGTATCTTATTTATAGTCTTCTCACAGTCCCACTCCTTGGTAGGTTGCTCAGGAGTCACAGTGAGAGCCTAGGATAGAAAGGGCATGGGCATAGGCAAGGAGAGAGAGAAAGGGAAGATTAGGTATGGTGGAGAGTTGGCTCTTATGAGTGGTGAACTTATTGCAAATCTTTATGATCTTCCAGAATCCAAACTGAAGCAGCACAAGGTTTGGAATTGCATTTGTCTTTCACAGCATCTGTCCCACAGTAGTCACAGAAGGACTGGAGGTGTAGCACAGCAGCAAGGCATTTGCCTAGCATACGTGAGGCTGTGGGTGCAGTTTTATGGATAACAGTAGCAAACAAAAGGATATTTGAAGAAATAAACAGTGAGGGACTGGAGAGATGACTCAGTGGTTAGAGCACCAGCTGCTCTTCCAGAGGACCTTGGTTTGATTCCCAGAACCCACACAGCAGCTCACAACCATCTGTAACTCCACCTCCAGAGGACACATCATCCTCTAATGGCCTTGCCCTCTAATGACTTCCTCAGATACCAGGCATGCATGTGATGCATTGATATACAGGTAGACAAAATACCCTATACACAGAAGATAAAACAATGAAAAGAAACAAACATAGCCTTTGAAGGATTATCTGATCAATGAAGCAAGTCAGGAAATACTGCTAGAACTTCTGTGTTCACGAATAGGCTTTATCTGTGGAACCAGAGTAGCAAAGCAAGCCTTAGAAGGAACTCTTAAGGACAACCTAGAATGACCCAGGCAGAAGACTGCTTTTGATTTGTGCACACCTTTTGGTGGACTTCTCCCAAAGACTGTGTGTGTGTCAGGACTATCTGTCAGACATAGTCTCCACAACCCCTGCCTTGGGATGGAGTCATGGCCTGGTTTGCACCAGTTTCCTTGGGAACAGTGACTGATGGATGCATTCAC
Organism: Lophiomys imhausi; assembly: GCA_907164525.1. Lineage (NCBI taxonomy): Eukaryota > Metazoa > Chordata > Mammalia > Rodentia > Muridae > Lophiomys > Lophiomys imhausi. The sequence continues at coordinate 67,207 of CAJQZJ010033704.1, read as the reverse complement.
CAATCAGTTCTTCCCTGATACACCAATACTGAAAGAGAAAAACATTTCTCCTGCTTGTGTATGTCAGTTAGGACTGTACAAGTAAACCCCGAGCTGACACTGGCCATCTTAAATTCCACCCATCAGGAGAGAATGAGTGAAACTAGGGACGAGAGCCAACTCAGAGTGGTTCCTGATGTCATCACTTGATCTTTTTATTCTTGTTATTCTTGAAACCACTTCTTTCAGCCTCCGACTTCCCAAGATATGTAAAATATTAAATTGGCATCTTAAAAATTGGGCTTTTGGTACTTGCAAAATGAGTCCAGATTACTATACCAAGCAATCCACTTGCTCTTGCCAAGTTTTCTATCTCTGGGGTAAATTAGGAAGTTTAAATCCTGCTTGTCTCTTGGGGGGGGCACCATCCAAGGGGCCAGTGGAAAAGGGTTCTGCAAGGCATGATGTGGAAACTGTGGTCGATCCTCCCTTCCTGCAGTTATGCTAACTAGAGCCACCAAGTGGGTCGTGGGCAGTTGGCTAAGGGCAAATTTGCATGAAGCTGGCAAAAGAAAATGGGAAAAGATGGAGGGGAGTCAGAGATGGCTGACTATGGAGAGCAGTGTGAGCACTTTGACATTTGTGACAGGTATGGTGACCTTGTTATTAGCAAATGTAGACCGAAACCCTCCATAGAGGCCACTTCACAAATCAGTTTAGTCTAAGAGGTACCAGGAAGAGCAGCTTCTATTGTGATATATTTCCCCCTTGGAATATAACATCTATACTAATATTCTGGAGTATTAAACTATCAGAAATAATTGCTGACTGTATGAAGAATCTTACCAGACAGCTTGTCAGTATCAGCTCCAAGCAGAGGAAACTTGGGTGCAGTAGAACGGTGATGGAAGAAAGAGAAATTTCAGAGTAGATGTGCCTTTAGGAAGGTTGAGAGTGTCTCGGATCTTGCAAGGACACTGTCATTCAGGAAGAGAGTTGAGGGAGCAAAAGCCAGAAAGGTTTACTAGCAGGCCTGTTCTGCTCAGAGTCCATGGAGAGTGAGTAGGCTTGGCAGCAGACCTGTGGTCTTTGTGTATCTCATGGCACTCAGGTTGGTTGTAGCCTTGCTCTTGTGGGGAAAGTGAAAGTCAAGTAAACTCAGCGTTGGTTCTTGGTGGGGCCAGATTTGAAATTCAAACCCCGTTGCTATGGGTCTAGAACACTTTGATATCAACACCACAACTTTTCAGATTAGGTAAAGGTTATAGATTAGACACCCGTTGGTCTGAATTTTCAGGTTTTCAGGGTAAAATTCAGATATGTGTGTAGGTAGGCAGGTAGGGAGAAGTTATGTGTCTTAAGTGACAAGAAATCTACATGGTGAGTGGTATCTGGATAAGGATAAGGGCTTACCCTTTGATAGGAAAAGCTTTTATTCTCAGGTATAATCTATCAGAGTGTACCTAGAAAGAAGTGATGAAATTCCAAATAGAATTCTGAAGCCAATTCAGCAAAGTAAACAGTTCTGTATCTGGCACTAAAGCAATCAAAAACCTTAAACAAGGTTAAACGAGTGACCCCATCCTGCCAACCCCAGTCTTAAGCTCATTCCTTTAGGCTGCCTGCTTTCCACAGAAATTTCTAGATCTGAGTACTAGGGTTTGTATGGTTCAGCCATGGGAAAATGGTTTTGTTTCATGACAATATTGCAGTGAACATGACAAACAAGTTGGCTTTACTCTTAGTCACTTTGGACTGATGATTTGTCTTCATTCTTATGCTTGGCGTTGACTATCACATATGCTGTTTGGACTCTTCTCTAATTTTTAGTGTGTGGAGGGTACCAACACCAGTCTCCTTTTTTCTCCTAGGAGTTGATTTCCTTCTCCTAGTAGCCTAGAGCTACATAAGGCTTAGGGCTCCAGCCCTTTCCCTTTCTTGGGGTTTCTGAGGTTGGGAGCTCATGGTGCAGTTTTTCCCTTCATCTCCTAAGATATTTAGAAACTTTAGACCACTAATATCTCAGTATGACTAGAGGATTTGGCTACTTGTGACTTTCTGATTCTAATTGTTAATCTCTCCCCACCATCATGGATGTATCTTCTTTCCATGGAGGATTCATGCCCTAGTCAACAGGGGTTGGAGGAAGGTGATAGATCTGGGGATGTCAAGGAGCGTCTCTCCTAGTTTAAGGCAGTTAAGGGTGGGGTTACATGAGTGAAGCATAGAGTGAACTGCATACCCAGCCAAGAGACAGGCTTGGTTCAATATTTACTGGGTCATTTTTACTATTTCTCTCTCTCTCTCTCTCTCTGTGTGTTTGAGTCAATATAGATTACTTACATTAATCATTTTGAATACAAACCAACTTTTTATGGGTAAAGGTAAGAGGGGGGGGGGGAAAGAAAACTTTCCTGGTAAATTTGAGGCAGAAAATTCCATCAATATTTTGGAAGACCTGCTTTCATATCAGTGTGTATACACTAAACTTTTAATAGTGCATGACTGTTAGTAGTAAACTGGTTATTACTGATAATAAACCCTCAAAATTCTTGAGTATTTGTTTTATTTTTTTTCAAGAAAGGAAAATGAATCTTTTAGGTTTGTATTCATGTTTTATTTATGAGCTAGCATATACCTGCATTTTGTTAGTGGAGAAACTGAGGCAAGATAGTTCAGGAATTGACCCCAAGTCACATTAGTTGGACTTTCCCATGCATGTTAGGAGACACAAAGTCCCCTGTTCCTACAGTCCCGGCTTATTAGTCTGGCCTAGATTAGGAGCACAAACATAGGATGCATTTACCTGCATGGCAAGGCCAGTACTGTAGATGTCTCCAATGATGCCATCAGCTTTGATCCTCAGGCTGATATTCTCCACAATAGCCTTCAGTGCCTGACCAAACAGGTCTCTGTAATTTTCATGAGAACCCACAGGAATCCTGTTGTACATGCAGGTCAGAGCCAAGGTTGCCACTGCTCCTGTGTCTGGAAGGCAGAAGGAGGCAGATCCCACCACAATCACCAGCACAGACAATGTTCATCAGGTGCTTACTGTGATCTACTTACAGGGCCTCCTGTAGTTCTCAGGGCAGGACCTAGTTTCATTTAAGAGGTGAGGAAGTGGGAGCTCAGAGCAGTAAAGAACCGCCCAAGGCCATGCAGCCAGTAAGCAGCAGGGCCAGACTTAAAAATAAACGTATACAACTCAACAGCTCCAGACTTTAAATGGTGTAAATGGAACTGTGTTCTATCCCACTTCTCTCATCTCAGTGCGGATCTTTGAGATACCAGCAGTCTGGAAGGCCCAGCAGTCACACTGCTCAGTGAAAGCCGACTTGGTCTTCCTGACCGTCACACTGCTCAGTGAAAGCTGACTTGGTCTTCCTGACCGTCTCACTGCTCAGTGAAAGCTGACTTGATCTTCCTGGCTGTTACACTGCTCAGTGAAGCCATCTTGGTCTTCCTGACCGTCTCACTGCTCAGTGAAGCCATCTTGGTCTTCCTGACCGTCTCACTGCTCAGTGAAGCCATCTTGGTCTTCCTGACCGTCACACTGCTCAGTGAAGCCATCTTGGTCTTCCTGGCTGTTACACTGCTCAGTGAAGCCATCTTGGTCTTCCCGGAGCAGCAGTAAGAGTCTCTTTAGCATCTGTGATTCATGCCTGTTTTGCTCTGTCAGCATTCTGCATCACATGTGGCTCCTGGACTCTGTGAATGCTTGGGCAGTGGAAATTCTGCCTCCTCCATAGTACCCAGCACAGGGACTTTTGGTTATTTGTGTGTGATAAACATGTGTGGACCAAATGAGCAAATTCTGACAAGACCTGAACAGATAACGTGCTATCAAGAAGGTAGCTTTCATCCCACTGCCCTTCCCATTCATCTGCAGTCTCATAGCTCCATTAAGAGCACCAACATTGTTGACACCTGAAGATAAAGAAGTTCACCACACTTACTGAACTGACAGAGATGCCCCAACCATGTGTGACATTCCAGATGGAGAGGGATGCCAGCCTGTTCTTGATAGCCAGGAAGGGTTCTAGACTGTGTCTACCTGCTTGTCTGATAGTGAAAGGAAAAAGCTTGCTGTTGAGGCCTGTGGAAGTGAGTGAAAGCCTGAGATGATGTTATTGCTTAAAGAGTGGCAGAGGGCTATGACAGTGAGTCTATGCAGGGACCCCCAACAGAGGAGAGATCATTGCACATAGAAAGCTCGAAAGAAGGGTATAGCATCACAGAGGAAGAGGATTCCATTCACAAGCAGCCCAATGTGAGTGAAGCAAAGGAATAAGAAGGTTCCTGTGTTGGTTTCCGAAAACAGCTGTTTATAGAAAGGACAATTGAATGGAAAAAGGAGAAACATCTTGAAAATACACAGTATAGGAGAATTAATACTTAAGTAGGGCTGAGGCAAGACATCTCCATTTTATTTTAACATAACTTATGACTTGTGTGACATGTTTATTGTCCGAGTGGAGATCTGTCTTTAACTCATATCTCCAACAAACATTTGTACAGTTTTTTATCCACAGCCACTGGGTGGCTCTTGGCTCCCCCTCCTCTCCTTTATTTCCCTTCCTCACCATCTCTCATCTACTGCGCTGCGGACAGTCTCAGCCTCAGTCAGTGTCTGATGGCCACAGCTTACCCACATTGAAGGGAGAGGATTCCATCATTAGGCTCTTAGCAAAGCGTACTGCGATGGGCAAGGTTGCCTCTGAGCTCTTCTGACACAGTGCGAGGATTGCCAGACCAGGCCCATAGAAGGCTGATGCTTCAGCAGCGGGGCCTCAGAAGAGAGAGAGGGAGAGAGAGAGAGAGAGAGGGAGAGGGAGAGAGAGAGAGAGAGAGAGAGAGAGAGAGAGAGAGAGAGAGAGAGAGAGAACTGTCATTAGATTAACATTTACCAAGTGGAGACTCTTTGGCCTATAGACACATAGGCCAAAGCCTTTAAATAGAAATCATTAGAAATAAGACACAACATTGGCAAAGGATGACATCAGTGTGTGTCGGAATAAGAATGCCATCTGGTATCTGAAGAGCAGAGGGATGGTGTTGACTCTGGGCAGTTGCCCAGTCTGTTGCTGGGGAGTCAACTTCTCTGGCTCGTTTTGGCTGAGAAGTGAGTCACTGGTGGGGCTGTCAGACCAGAGGCAGCTTTATTTTTCTTCTCTGACTTTTCATTCCCACTTCCATAATTTTCCTTTCCGGGCTGAAATTTCTCAGGAAGGACCCTGCACTCCACTCTTCCCTCCCTCCCCACGAAGTCTTACTCGAAGGTGCCCAGTTCTCCATTTTCTTTTGCAGAATGGACACTTTATTTCCAGGGTCTCGGCAGGAGGAGGTGAGAGCCATAATGGTGAGGGCGAGCTGTCCACTTGTCAGGTCTGTGGAAGAGAGAATACTGATGAGGGCAGGCATTCTTAGGCTAGGTGCCACTAAGGGCTAGACTGACTATTGCACCTGTTTTTTTTTTAAATTATTTTATTTTTAGTTTTTCGAGACAGGGTTTCTCTGTGTAACATCCCTGGCTGTCCTGGACTCACTTTGTAGACCAGGCTGGCCTCGAACTTACTCAGATCCATCTGCCTCTGCCTCTGAGTACTGGGATTAAAGGCGTGTGCCACCACGCCCGATTTGCACTTGGTTTTTAAACTGAAAACTATATTTTGTCATTATTATTCCTGTGTGTGTGTGTGTGTGTGTGTGTGTGTGTGTGTGTGTGTGTGTGTCTGTGATGTGCACATGAAAGCCACAACACATATGGAAGCTGCAAGGCATCTTTGTTCTTTGTGGAGTCCATTATTCCCTCTAACTTTTTTTTTTGACAGTAAAATTTGTCTTTATTGCAGACAGAGTTTGTTTAGTCCTGCTATGAGGCAGAGCCCTCCTTGGAGTCCCTGGCTGTCTAATAGGCTTTTCATTTTACTTGGTTAGAAATGGTGTCCTCCAGCTCTATGAAAGCTCTGGAGTTGTTCACTGTACAACCTCCCTCCACCCGTCTTTCCCCTGGGATGGCTCTTGGCGCAGCCTTGGTTTTGTTACCTTGTGTCTCTGTTTGTTTAGAGCTCAGTCAAAGTCCTGGGATCTCCTGGGCCCATCTCTTGGGACTTTGTCCTGCGTTTCCTTCTTCTCTCTCACTTGTTATTTAGCAGATTGCAGCCTGCAGAGCTCCCAGACTTCAGCTCTGTTTCTTTTCTTTTCTTTTTTTTTTTTAATACTATGTAGATTCTGGCGATTGAACTCAGACTGTGAAGCCTGTGTGGCCCAGTGCCTTAACCCACAGAGCCTGTCACTAGCCCATCTCTCAGCTGTTGCCCCCTCCCTTTAATTTTTTACCATAATGTTTTACTCTATATCCTTGGCTGGCCCGTAACTCAGAGATCTTCCTGCTGAGTGCTGGGGTTACAAGTGTGTGTCACCACATACAGCATATCCCAGCCTCATATCCAGAGCACTTGGATTTTTCAACAGTGTGCTAACATCACTTTAAAATCTCTTTTTTTCCAAGGAAAGAAATATGGAAATAAATCCTTGAGGAAACTTTGAATCTAGTGTTGTCTGCGTGACTCAATGACTGTATACCATTTTTTAAATATAATTAATATATACTAAAAGAAGAATCCCTGACGTCTGTTTAGAAAAGAAGGGAGAACATCTATAGAAATTCATGGAAGCTTATAGGCAGAAAGTAAATTTGGTCATGCTCCTTGAACCACAAGGCAATTCCTGTGAAGTAAGTCAGCTCCAGACTTTGTTGTCACTATCACTATTTTTATTGTTTTTGTCCATAGAGGGCAAGGTGAGTAAGTGGTATCCAGTGCCTTGTTCATGAGCAGCAGATTTGCACTGAGTCTGGCGATCCCTGTGCATCCCCACCCTCTTCCCTGACTATTCTGATGTCACATATATCTAGATACAGATGTTTTACTGCTGTGTAGGGAAAGGAGAATGAAGTGTCATCAGAGGCAGCACTGGGATGGGCCATGACAAGAGCTGGGGTCTTGGGGTAGCTTGTATGTGGAAGATTCGGGCTGCAGGGAGGGGATCCAACGTCTAACCTGCACTGTTGCTGGCCATGAGCTGGAAGGTCAGGAGCTTCTGGACCTCCAGGTTGTAGGTGCCGGCCAGGTTCATGGCAATCAGGATGCTGGGGTTTGGGAAGTCTGACCTAGTCACCGAGTTCTCCATGAGCACTTGTAGGCCATCAACCCAGGGCTGCTGTTCCGGGGGGACAGCTGAGAAGAGGAAAGCCAATTGCCACAAACCCACTCATCCCTCACTCCCCTAGCCCTCCTTCCCTGTCCCAGAAACATAACTCCTGTGTCTTTTAGGCCTTTTACCCGAAAGTCTAAGAACTTGGGGACCAAGTGACAGAAGAGGATGCAGGAAATATCATTTTTCCTTAGAAGCTCACTAGTCCTTACATCTTCTCCAATAATCTCTATTTTTAAAGTGAAATTTCATGTGCCAACTTTAAGCAGTAGCTCAGAGGTATTTAATATGATTTCTAACCATTTCCTGAAGTCACCAATTTCTATTACATTCAATTCTCTCTACTCTTCCATGAAGAGTATTGATGGTTTGAGGCATAATCTGCTCTCAGCAAATATTTAAACCTCCCATGTGGTCCCACTACTATCTTGTTCCAGCAACCACATTCCTGAAATCATGATTCAATCTCTCTCCATAAAGAATGCGCCGGCTTGACTGTCAGAAAACTGTGCTATGAAGTCATGAGAGGCGAACATGTCTCCACCCTGACTTATGCCTACCTCTTTAGAACTCCTACAGAAGTTCCTGTTCCACCTTTCTTATCAGTAGAACTGTGTCTGAGATCTCTGCCTTTCTCTCACTTCTTTGTCATCAGAACAGACACCATACTCACAGCAAGAGCTCTGGACTTGGGTCCTGGTTCCTACCACAGCCCAGAGAATATTTAGGAGGTAGAGGGTAAGCCAAGCCATGCCACACTTTTTTTTTGTGCTGTCCACGTTTCCCTTTCCACAAACACTAGTGTTTGCTAATAAAGTGTTCCTCTACCTTCTCTTGCGTGGACTTATTTTTATAACAGTCTGGTCCAGACACAGCCACTCCTAACTACCTATGCTGACCCCTCCTACCTTGATATAACTCATTGCCATTTGCCTAGCTGAGTTTACTTACCGTTCAGGCCCTCCATGGTATGTAAAGGTGACTTCTAAGTAGCAGAATGATATAAGAACCTGAGGGGTGGGTAATGCAGCAAAGACAGTGAGTATCTATTAACAAATTCCTGAGTAGTTACAGGTAAGAAATTTGGCTCATGTGTGATTATAGCAGGACTTCTCCTAGACCAATAGCCTCCCGATGCCTATCTGTAATGATTTTTATTAAGGTTTAGTGTTTGGTATGTATCAGCTCATTTCATTGTGCAGGGCACACATTTAGGCTTTTTGGTGGAGATCTACCTCCAGGTAGATATGCTCTCTATATGCAGTTGATTCAACCTGGGCCCGAATTCCAGTCAGGAGTCCTTGAAGTTGTTTTATTTTTTAGACAAGGAGTGTATTTTAATTTCATGTAAATTATTTTGTTTAATTTTGTTTTTCCTACCCAGGGTTAAGATCAGACTCTGTTACTTGTAGCTTTCACATGCAACACTTTTTATTTTTAAGAGATTTAATGAATTTATGCATATATGTATGAGTGTATACGTGTGTGTGTATAGATGTGTACACAGAGGCCAGAGGAGGTTGTTAGATGTCATTCGCCATCACTTCCATCTTTTTCCTTTGAACGGGGGCATCTTCCTCAACCTTGGGTTTGAGTTTTTTCTGCTAGACTGGAAGCCAGAAAACCCCAGTGATCCTTCCTTCCCTCTTCCCTTTGGATATTCTGTGAGGACATATGTCCTGTTACTTGCATGCTGAGATCTGAACTCTGGTCCTGATAATTTTGAAACAAGTGCTCTTAACCCCATGCCATCTCTCTAACTCCAGTGCTTTTTAAAAGGTAATTAGAAAATGTAGGCTCTGTGAGCCACACAAAGCATGCTGTGTTTTCACAGGTCTAGTCACACTGTAAAGCAAGGTGAGTCCTCTACTCACAGAACTAGAATTAGCATCTCAAGACTCCAAGGGGCTGATTCCTTCCTAAGTTTTAAGTCACTGACTTAGGGAGAGATCATCAGGTAGAGGTTTCAGTGTTGAGTGAAGTAAGTCTGCTAATCACTCTTGAGGCTCTGCACTGTGCTGGCTTCCTTTGTAATCATATTACGAACCACTTCTCTTTCCTGTTCTGTTCCAGACATGCAGATCTCTTGTGTTTTGCTTCTGGCTGTTATTATGTCCTTTCTTGTCAAGGATACTCTTCCAAATATCCTCATGGCTCCCCACTTCTTTTACTTACTACAGAAAGGGAAGTTTTGAGAGGAACCTTCCAGTCCACTCCATATATGACAGCCTTACCCTGACACCAACCACACCTGCTGTGACTCATCACTCTCAGCATACCATGTGTTACTGGTTATTCTATTTTGTCTGCTAGAAGACCTTCTCCAAGGAGATGAAACTTCGTCTGTTTTCTCATGGATGTGTCCCCAGAACTTGTGGCTTGAATGTATGACTTAATGAACATATGCAAAGTACAGGCTCTAAAGTGCCTTTCATGTTTTCAGGGAATATTGATGGTTTTGTGAGGTGAGAGCATGAGGTACCTATAGGGATACATTGGACAGCATCTATCATGGCCCCACGCCATCTACATATATGGTTCTATGTTCCTGTGGGTGTGTGCAAGCTGGTCTCAGTTCTTGGGAATTCATGCAGGAAGAGTGATGGAATGAGGTAGGAGTCCCTTCTTGCTTGAGTTCTCTCTGTGTGTCTTCTTGATGTTTTCTCTGAGGAAGCCAGCTGCTCAGCTGTATGCTACCTTATGGAGAAAGCCCACATGGTAAAGGAATGAGAGAAGGCTCCAACCAGCACCCAGAGATAGGGGGAACACTGTCAGCATCCACATGAATAAACTTGAAAGCAGACCCTTTCCCAGTTGAACTTTGAAATGAAGGCAGTCCCAGCTGACATGTTCATTGTAGCTTTGTGACAGACTCTAAGGCAGAGGACCAGTTAAGTCTTGCTTGGATTTCTAATTCATAAGAACTTTTGGGATAATAAATGTCTAAGGTGAGTTTCAGGGTAACTAGTTATGTAGCAGTCCGCATATCTAATACATCACAGGTGGAAGGAGATAAGACTAGAATGACAGTTTCGTTTCAATATGGAGGAGGCTCATATTCCATGTGAACAAGTAGTCAGCCAAACTGTGCTCTTCCTTATTACTTCTGTCTATCTGTGGCCCGAACCATGGAACCTACGGCTGTGCTAAGTTATGTTGTATGGCAAGGCTGCTTTAAGGTTACATAGAAGTAAGGTGTCAGTGAGCTGATTTTAAGATGGAAAGGACAGCTCTGATTTGGCTGGTGAGTCCATTGCTATCATTGCAGGGGTCCTTACAAGTGAAAGAGGGAATCTGTGTGAAAGGAGATGGGACCGTGACAACAAAGGCTGGAGTGATGCAACAGCTAGCCTTGAGGATGGAAGGCACTGTGAATCTTGAAATGCAAACTGTCCATGTGCTGAACACGATTTTAACATTTTGATTTCATTCCAGTGAGATCTATTAGGGACTTGTGACTTCTAGAACTGTAAAATAACAAATCTATTTGAAGCTCTCAAATTATTGGTAATCAGTTACAGCAGTAAGGATCTAAGGTAGGACTAGGAACCCAGAATGATGCTGGCCTTGGTTTGCTCAGCCTGCTTGTGAGCATCCTGAAATGATTGACAGGTCTGCTGGGTGCCAGCTCTGTAAACACACTCTCCTTTAAGTTTCCAACTACACCAAGGGTTGCTGCAAGCCTGGGTAGGTCATGTAAACTGTAGTGTGTCACAGTGTGTCCTACAATATACCCTTTTTGTCCACACATCTTTACTTGCAAATGTTCATTGCAGTGAGTCATTGGTCTGGTTTGAGGTCTCTGGCTTCTACTACATCACAGTTCTATTCATATTCTCTGTAAAAGTTGATTACAACAAAGAGGGCCTAAGAGAGAAAGAGAGTATGAAAGAATGAGAGGCTTCACTTTAAATATAGTGGAAGGCTACACCTAACAAGCTCAATTCAAACACTGATACATTGGGGTCATATAAGATAATTAATGATTTTTTTCTGATATGAAGAAGCTTATAACTAATTTGAATGGGGATATGAGAAAACCACTAACCACATCACTAACTTTCCCAGTAGGACAGGTGTCTCTGCCATATTTACTTCTATATCCTAGTTCAGGGAGGTACCTGACTTAGAGGTAGTGCTCACTAATTATGGATAACAGTCAAACTGTAGTAGGAGTACTGGGATGAACCCTCTAAAAAGGAGCTCCCATGTGGGGCTTTTCTAAAGAGGAGGGGAGCTCATGAATACTTAGTGAGGCCCAGGGAAGGTTTCACTGGAGAAAGGTGTACTTGAGATGGGCTTTGATAGGATGATGGAACTTTGTCAGGTGAGAAGGGAGCTTATTATTTAGGGGTAACCACAAAAGAAAAAGTCCAAGAAAGAATGGCAATGAGATGGCCATTATCTGCATTTTACTAAAGTACCAGGGCTCCCTTCCTTGTCCAAGAGGTATAGAGAGAACTTTCAGCACAACTGTGGAAGAACAGGTTGAATTAGACACTTAGCAGGTGCTTGAATTGGGGTGGCATCATTTGACCAACAGGGCAGGGCATAATGGTCTGCCCAACCTCACCTCCCCACTCAGCAAAGGGAAGTTCAGCTGAAGGTCCCAAATCATGATGTTTCAAAAGTTAGGATAGTATCAGTCTGGGAGCGAGAAGAGCTAAAGCAGCTTTAGATGATAATATTTCTCTAGTTTCACAGGCTGATAAGCGGTTCTCCTTCTCAAAGTTTCTTTCAGGTCCTTAACCCCAATTAAGAAGTCCATTTTTGACATGTTAAGAACAAAATAAGACTGATCATATTATACTTTCTCTTAAAAAATCCTGAAAAGGGGCCCATGCTCCTATAAATAGCTCTGCACCCATGTTCCTTTGTGCAATACCAATGAAACACATTGCATCATAAACAAAGAAAGGACACGAAAGGAGAACTAGATGTAAAGAGGAAGGGGATAAGAGTTGAGCAGTGTGGTGACACAAGAAGCAATGTGGGGGGAATGATCAAAATACTTTATATACAAATATATAAATGCCACAGTGAAATTTGTTAGAATGAAGCAAGAAAAATAATTATCTTGTTGTATATTAGTATCATCTGATGTGTAAAGGTAACTTTTATTTGCCAGATATAACTGTCATCTTGGAGGGTTACTGCTGAATAAGCTCACCCTTTCTAGTTCTTTCTGAACTCTGGCTAGCTGGTTCAACTCAGCTATTCTGGTTTAAACTCCTCTCTTGGCTGACTGATTCAAACTGGTTTCTCTTGGCGTTTCAGTGAATTACTCTACATGGTCTCAAACTAACTCAGGCAATTTGCTCTAATCTTCTGGCTCCTTCTTATTCTCTGGCTTCACCTGCCTCTGCTGACCTGCTCTGTACAAACTGCACAAACTGAACTTATTCAACTCTCTGTTCCCTCTCTCTCTCTCTGCACTGTTCTTAACTTGCCTCTCTTTCCTGTGCTGTTCTCATTAGAGTTGGGTGTATCCTATCTCTGACTCATTCTGTCAACTCTTTCTCTGAATCATCATTTTGTCTGTTCCTCAATTAGACATCACTTTCAAACATGACTTCTTCTTTCTATAAATGAACTTTACCGTCATTGTTTGTAGTTAAAGGTGTGTACTAAGGGTGTGTCTGTTTTCCATCCAGAGGGATTAAAGATATCATTTCAGCTGGATTACACAGACCTAGGTCTTTGCTTGTGATTCCTTACCAGAGTAGTCATGTTGCTGGACTAAAATTCCTCTACATGATGGCCTTTAAACAATCCCCCAAACAATCTCCCCACTTCAGTTTCTATATTAAGTGGTCTGTGTGAGGCTTGGATGTTAGTGTTTGCTAATAGGGGACTCAAATGTGCAGCAAAAATCAGAAACCACTGTTTTAAGTCCAGAGTTAGCAAACAATCTTGAACCCTTACTTATATAATATGCTGTACTTGTAACTCTTCCCAGGATCCTTTGCTGGCCATGCTGCATACCTTACCCATAAAGGACCAACACCATTCCATGCTTTTCATTCTTTGTCTTTGCTGTCCTTTCTCCCATCCATATCCTCACACCCAAAGCCAACCTGGCAAGGGTATTCATGCTAAGAATTTAGTGGACTTTTTCTGCATCTCCTTGCTCTGTTGTTTTCTCTATCCCCGTAAGGCTCAGGGGATCACTGAGAGAAAGCAGAATTGAAGTACAAGACCTCAAGGGATGCCTGTGGGAAAGTATAGATGTTGAGTGTGAGTTTGGGAACAAGCTCAAGGGTTATTCATTTCCATTGCTACTTCTTTCTGACTTTATAAGTTAGGTAACTTAACAGCACTCTAACTTATGCTCCTGGAGATACTATGGGGAAAGTTAAACAGCAGAGCAAGGAAAGATTATAGAAAAGGTACACTAAGTTCTTATCATGAATACTTTTGCCAGGTTGACTCATAGTGAGAGGACTTGCATGGGAGAAAGGACAGCAATGAGCAAAACTGAGAAGCATGGAATGGTGTTAGTTAGTCCGTTATAGCTGAGATGTGCAGCATGGCCAGTGTAGGACTCTAGGAAGAGTTACAAGATGCAGCGTGTTACATAAGCAGGGGTTCCAGACTGTTTCCTCTACATGTGCATTGATGATGTAACAGTACTTAAGTACTAGCTTCTGTTACTCCCACTACAACATATTATTCTATGATAATAGCTAACTGGGAGGGGAGATGAGGGCATAGAGCAATAGTGACTGGTAGAATGTGAAATTGCATGCATTGGAGCAAGGTAAGTTCAGCAGCCTTCCAACTTCCATAACAAGACTGTAGCTAGGAAAAGCATCCTAGAAGCTTTGGGTATGGACCAGTGAAGGCTAAGAGTAAGAGAGTGTGTTTCAGGTATTGGAGGGGAATAATCACAAATTGACAATTTGTATAGGACACACATAATAGACAATAAGATTAAAGGTCCCCTGACATTGCTTTTCTCCATAACTCTTTTCTTTACTTTCTGACTTGAAGCCTTTCCTGTGCTATTCTCATTTCCAATGAGACCATTTTCTTTCATATTAATCACAATCCTGTGCACCAGTGATATTAGGAAAAATAATTATATATATATATATATATATAGTTTTCATTTGCTTCCTTCTGCCCTTTTATTAGACTCTTTTTTACACAGGTCAGAGCTAGGACAGCCATTGCACCAGTGTCTGTCAGGGAATGTCAGGGAACAGAACATTACTGATAGCATGATTTTTGATAGTTCTGATTTTTCCTGCACTGAGGGATTTTCTGGGGTATGGCACTTTCTGGTCTGACAGAAGGACAGAAGTGTAATAACTGGGATGGTTGCTCAAGGCAGTTGGTGATGGGAGATATTTCTAGGTATAACAGCCTCAGATGTCTGAAGATTCATTCTGGGTGTTTATACTTCCTGTATTTCCTACTGTATAATTCATATTATGAGCATAAACATCTCAGTCATATGTGCTTCTAAATGTGTACAAATGATCTGCCTTACAGTTTTAGATCCCAGTTGCTCTCATTTCTACCATCTCCTTCAGCCTTTCTGCCATAGTGGCAAAGGAACTGAGAAAACCAAGAATAATAAATCAAACAAAATGCATTTGCTCCTAGTCAGTCTAGGACACCGATTAGAAAATGTCACTTAATTGGCTTGTTGTCCAGCAAACCTGAAGGAAGAAAATTAACAAGGGATGGGAAGGAGGAAAAGTATGTGATCTTTCCTGGCTGGGTACTTGGTTTCCTCCTTGTCCTTTAATATGAATTTCTCCTGTCTCACTGATGGGAAATCTCATATTCTCTGTGTTATCTAGAAATGCAGACTGGTGATTTACTTTCAACTTCTTAGAGAAAGGTGAATTTGCATCTAGGTTGAAAGCCACTGAGTGTCATGGCTGGTTGTCTAGAGACTTTCCTTTGGATGCTTAAAATGGCCTGATAGAAAATGGACCCTTCTCCACTGGGAATGTGCACTTTATTGACCAAACTATTTCACCTCATTGGAAGAGTTGTGTTGTTCAAGTCACCCAATGTATTCTGGTTTTCCCAACAGAGTCAAAGAGATTCCATTGCATTTTCTTTCTCACTCTTGGACATTCTAGACTATTTTGCATTAATACTATGACTTTCTATCCATATTTAACAGATGAGAAAATCCAAGGTAAAAGCTGTGGTAGAATAAAAAAAATTGTACCACACACTTAGAAAGGGGCTTAACTAGCACCATTTACCTGTTTCTCTTTCCACCCAATTTTCTTCTGAGAGTATTAAGTAAAAAGAATGGAGAAAGAAAATCTAAGAAATATTTGCAGAAAAGCACACAGGGCAAGAGCTAATGGTAACGATGTTTTTTGTACTAAGGAAATTAAGTTCAATGACTCACTGACTCAGAACTGATCCAGTAAATAATGGTTTTTATTTCTATGAGAGAGGAACACAGAATGTTGGTAATGAAGAAGTTCCCATCAAACAAACACAAAACCAAACATTCCTACTGAGCTGGTGTTCACAGGTTTTCTACCTCCAAGCTTCTTGCTCTTTCATTAGAAAGGCTGAAACATGGGTTGGAGGCAGCTCAGAAGGAATTGGGATTGGAGGGATGTTGGCATATCTTATAAACTATTTATTAATAACTCTAAACAAACAAAAGGAAGGGGGCTGGAGAGATGGCTCAGTGGTTAAGAGCACTGGCTGTTCTTCCAAATGACCCAGGTTCAAATCCCAGCACCCACATGACAGTTCAAAACTGTGTAATGACCGGGCGTGGTGGCACACACCTTTAATCCCAGCACTGGTCTACAGAGTGAGTTCTGGGATAGCTAGGGCTATACAGAGAAATCCTGTCTTGAAAAACCAACCAACCAACCAACAAACAAACAAACAAAACAAAACAAAAAAACCCCAAAACCTCTAAACACTTTCCACCCCATCAACCGGAGGCACAGAAGGAAGGACATTTTTCAGGCATGGTTCCTTGGGGCAACTCATCAGCCAATGGCAAAGGGAACACAGCAATCAGCAGCCTAGCGGTCACCTGACTATAGCAATGGCGGTCTGCCCACTACATGCTTGGTTCGTAGGTATTTTGAGTCTGTTTGAATTAGCTGAACCCCCTAGGGGCAAGTGCTGTTCCTCACAGCCTCTTCTGCTGGCCAAGTTTGCTGCCTTGGGGCACGTGCTATATTTGTGCAGCCTAGGAGCTGGCAGTCGTTGCACACTTGCTTGAGGCCACAGTCTCTTTTTCCTCTGTTGGCCTAGGCTCAGACTATTATATTTGTGCACACTTGCTTGGGGTCAGGCCTCTTGCATCCACGTGGTCTCGGTGCCGGCAGTTACTACCCCCTCACTTGGCACCATGGTCTCTGCGCAGGTCTGCACTTGGTGACTGACCTCAGTGCTGGCTGTTATTTTTTTTTAAAGGCTTCAGATGAGGCTTAGCGGCCACGACCTTTGGCAAAAGGCTGTCTAGAGTCTTTCAAAGTGAAACAGCAATGAGCAACGATGCAAAGCAATGCCAGGCAAAAGCCTCCTTTTTTATATGCGCTCTCTAATTATGCACCAGGATATTTTCTCATTGGCCACCCTTATGCCCTCCTCCCAAGGTACACCTGTTGACCAAGACTACATGCTGTCCCAGGTGTTCCACATAGGTGCCAGTCTTTAGGTTGATTTCTATGCCATTTTTATGAGTCTGTTTTTTCAATGGTATTCATTCAATACAACTGTGTTTCCAAAGAAATCCAAATCTCCACAACAGAGGGACTTAAAAAAATAATGGGGTAAATGTGGTAGAAGTTAGGCCTATTTAGTGAATTGTTAGACAGTTCAGATTAGCATCTGGCAGCACATAAGGAGGAGCTTGATGTTCTTTAACCTGCTGAAATGGACAAAGCCCAGTTATGGCCGGACGATAGGCCCTGTTGAAAGAGTGTGCAAGTTAAATGTTTGTATTACGTTTTAGGTGGTAGGTTTCAGAATTAGGGTTTGGGTTTAGGATTTAGGAATTTGATAGACAATTGTTAAGCACTGATAAATACATGTGTGATAAATAAAAATTTACTGTTACAAGACATTGTCTTTAAATGGACATGTGATATATATTTAGAGTCATCTTTTCCTTATCCTGAGCTGCGTACAGCTCAGCTAATTTTAGAAGGAGTACTTTGGGTACATGCTTTTCACAATTAGTTGGAGAAAATCTTTTTATATAGGTAATTTTTTCTTAAATATTGCAAAGAATACAAGTACTTGTAGAGAGCATGAAGGTCTCTGAGCCCACAGAACTCCAGGGAAAGCAGGAATGCTGAGCATACAAGATTGTCTTTTCAATGGACAATACATATAACCTGTTTTTTTTTTTTTCCCCCAGAAGGCTGTGATTAACATCGTGGTGATCTGTATTATTTGTTGGGCTAGTCCATATCAAGCTCCTACAACTGAGACTGGAGGTGGCTAGTAATCTAAATGACCCTTACCTTACCTGTGTAGCCAGGGGCTCCCCCAAGCTTCCACAACCAGGAAGGGAGATACCAATTTGTAAACATGACCCTTATCTGTACAGCCAGAGGCTCTCCCAGGCTCCCACAACCAGGACCAGAGGTGGCTAATAGCCCAAATGACCTCCACTCTTTCTGTGTGATTGGGACCAGGCCAGATCCTTCTTTGGGACCTTAAACTAATACAGGTAGCCTATCTTCAGAACCTATCTTCTTGGAAGAAATGACATCTACCCTGAGTTGAATTTTGATGTAATTATGTTTCCTTGTGCACTGAGGATTGTATTATACCAAGAAACTTCCCCTCCCCCAATTATACTGTGTTTAAATATGCTGGCAATAAACTGCCTGACATTAGACACTCCGAAGTTTGATTCAGTGTGATAAAGTCAAACTGAACTAGTTTTCATTCTCACCTCCTTGTGGATAGTTTCTCTGCTTGTCATGACACCTGTCGGGGGTGGGGGGCCTTCAAGTACTTACCTTGGTAAAAGTACTATTAGGTTAGGTTTTGGTTCTAAATTCCACCAAGCCTGAGGGATAGCAGGATACTGGCAGACTGGCTTGCTAATATTAAACATTTACATTTTGTTAAATATTTATGAAAGAAGTGTCTGTTGTGATAAAATATCTTTCTAAAATGTAGAGACCAAAGACTTGACTGGTTTCCAATCACATTTATGATGAAATATGCTACATTCAGCAGAAGAAACATCTGGTATGCTTCTCAGTTTTTCTGGTAGAAAGAGGCCCTTTTTATCTCTTTAACTAGGTTCTTTTATTCTCTTTTTATAACTTAATGGATCAATACTGAGGAAATGAAGAGAACGTTCTGTGCTCTGTTGGTGACTGCGCAGCCCAGCCAGGCATTAAGATCGTCACTCACCATTCCCTTCAGAGAATCCTCCAGTGTTAGCTTAACAGTACACCCAAATTCCAGGGGCAAGGACAGAGAGAAGACCCATTTTCCTGAGGAGGTAGAGAACTAGTTAGTTACCAGTTAATATAGTTTCTCAGATAAACAAACAAATAAATCAATGAAAAAGAAAAACAGTTTCTCAGAGATACAGTTTGCCTATAATTTTGAGAAGCAATCCCACCCATATCCAGATCATCTTTGTGATTTAGTGTGATAGACCATGAGCCCTGGATTTAGTCCAACCTTGCTGAACTGTTTGTTTTTTTTTAAAGCTGCTTATTTATGTTTACTTAAATTTTATTTTTGGATTATATCTTTAAAAAATTTTTTGAGATTATATAACATTTCTCCCCCCACCCATTCCTCCTTCTAAATCTTCCCATATAAACCTCTCCACTGTCCCTCAAATTTATGGCCTCTTCCTTCCCTATTTGTTATTACATGCATAATGTATATAAACACATTTCTAAATAATACCTGTTCAGTTCATATAATGTTACATGTATATATGTTTTCAGAGCTGTTTGTTGGCACTGGTCAACCTATTAGTATGCTCTACCCTGGGGAGGGTCCCCTTTCCCAATCGGAACTTTTCTCACTTGCCTGTAGTGTAGGGTTGAAGCCTTGTGGGCTTTTCCCCATCTAGTGTGGTGTGTCCATTGGTGTCATCGTTGTTCAGCTCATGTTTGGGCAGTCATGTTGATGAAACTCCACGGGTGTAGCTTCTGATAGTGCTAGAAGATACAGTCTCACAGCAAAATTTCTGACCCTGTGGCTCTCAGAGTCTTTCTGCCCTATCTTTTGCAATGACCCTTGAGCCCTAGGTGTGGGTTTTGTTTTTGTTTTTTGTAGATGTATCCATGGGGCTGGGCTTATTTGGTTTCTAACACCATTTTGGGCTAGTTATACAACTCTCTGGACCATCATCTTCCTTATTTAAAAGTTGAGGATATTAACACACAATAGACATTGGATGAGAAACCAGTTAATAAAGTGTAGAATGTTGTGCATATTGTTTTTAGTGAAACTGTAGTTCTACTGTTACACTTTGAGAATTGATAAAATTAAATTTACCCCTCCTACCTCTCTTCATTGTATAAAAAAGCTTAGTGGTAGTGAACAGAGTGACTGCAGGGTAATGGAGTTTGTTTCAGACACAAGAGAACAAACATGAGCCACTTTTCTGAGGTTTTCTGGAAGCATGCAGATTCAACAGATTTTTGGCATTGAAATAGACGTTTTAGTCCCTCCTGTAAGAGCTCAGGGAACCTGGAGGAAGAGTAGGAGGAAAGAGTGTAAGGTCCCAGGGTCGCAGAGACGGAAGCAGCAAGCACAGGCCTGTGCAGGTGTCTATCAGGTGTATATTATGCCTTCCAGTCTAGTGTTTTAATGGGACTCTTGAGTGTGTGAACAAGTGGGCCTGTGATCCTAGTGCTTTTTCCTTCTGTTGGATTGCCTTGTCCCATTTTGACGTGATAATTTTTGTTTTATCTTATTATATTTTATTTTGTTATGTTTTGTTGTTATCTCTTAAAAGCCCATTCCTATCTAGTGAGAGACAGAAAGGGAGTGAATTAAGATGGGAAGGGAGGTGGGGAGAAACTGACAGGAGTAAAGGGAGGGAACTGTAATCAGGATTGTATGAGAAAGGGATATTTTTAATAAAAGGAAAATATTTCACATTTGCATATTCTTGAATTGTTACTTAATACTTTAATGTTTAGTTGGACATTTATATATTTTACGTATATACTGTCTTCATTTGTGAGGATTGAAAATTAAAAGTTTATTCTACTAATTAGAAGAAAAAGATGCTCTGTATATTATATATCAGGTTGAAACATGAGCAGTATTTGAAACTGCTCACTACTAGAGAAAATGATCAGCTTATTGGAGGAAAGGAGATTTCTGAAGCTTCTTCATTAAGGGTGTTTGGTGCATAAAAACAGTTCAATTTCTTTATGTGACGTCTTGTAAATATATCTAAAACTATAAGATACTCTATGAACTGGGTAAAAAAGGAAATAAGCATTTTAGTTCCTGGTCAACAATTTAAATCAGCTTCTTTGGCCACTAAAGGCAAATTTAATTATTTTGTATGATGTACTAAATTTGAATTCTCCATAGAGAACTTTTATTCTTAAGATCCAAAAGGAGAAATGACCTCCCAGGAAGAAAAATTTGAGTTCCAGATCTACGACTTTAGCCGTTTGAGTGTGAGTTTGTCTTCTGCAGTGCTAGTGTCTTCTTCTTGGTGAAGGTACCAGGGACATGAGGCCAGAGATGGCACTGCCTAGTCATGTGTGGACTGGTTTGAAGCTCTATTTTAGGGTACAGACTCACACAAAAGAAGTCATTCTCAAGAGCTACACCAGATTTCAGGACCTCACAGCTCCCCTCATCGTGTATTCATGGGTGAAGAATTTCTTCGTACAAACCCAGATACACTGAGTCATTCAGATACTAACAGGCTAAATTAGATTGAAGCTTAAGTTTCCTTTCTCTCACTTTAGATTTGTGTGTGGGTCCATGTGTGTATTTGGAATTCAGAGGGTGTTCCTCAGGACTGTCCACTTTGCCTGAGACAGGTTCTGTCATTGGCTTCAAATAGGCGGGGCTGCCTGACCAGTGAGCCCTAAGGATTTTCTTGCCTCCACCTTCCCAAGCATTGGGATTACATGCACATGCCAGCATGCTTTTTTTTGTTTGTTTTGGTTGTGTGTGTGAGTGTGTGTGTGTGTGCGTGTGTGTGTGTGTGTGTGTGTGTGTGTGTGTGTGTGTGTGTGTGTG
>CAJQZJ010033704.1:0-45798 GCA_907164525.1 Lophiomys imhausi | reverse complement strand
TGTGTGTGTGTGTGTGTGTGTGTGTGTGTGTGTGTGTGTGTGTGTGTATAGGTTCTGGTCATCTCACTTAGAAGCTCTTTACTAAAGAGCTAAGCCACAAGCCCTTAGTATTCCTGAGAACTGTGTACTCTCAGGAGCCAACACTTGGAGAGATGAACAGTCTTTCAGTCTCTCTCTCTCTCTCTCTCTCTCAAAAGAAATTTTGACCTTCCCACATTTTCTACAGAAATATATGTATAGGTATCTTACAATGCAAAGGGGAAAAATTAACTCATACTCACCTTTAATTCCCAAAATAACTCAAGTTATGACATGTTCTCAAATGAAAAGCTACATAACGTTTGTTTTGAAGAGTTTGGAAAATACCATAAAGTACTGACCAATCACCATTCCTTAGAGTATTATTTTCTCAGCACTAAACTTCCAAAAAAATGCCTCATTATAGAAAAGCAGTTCTCAAATACTACATGATGCTTGGTCTGAGCATTACTAAGAAGAAAACATGATGCCAGTAGTCTCCGATCAGAACACCACTGTTTCAGTGAGCCTTGCTCACTCATAATGGATTTCTCTCTCCCCTCAGCTGACTGTATGCATTCAAGGACTTCAAAAATGACTAGAAGACAAACCACACTATGATTATTAATTAGTCTTGCTTTGGTCAGGACAATGGCCTTGAACTGCAAAACAAATCAATGGTCAGGGTGACATCTGTCAAATGCAGGCTCCTGGGTTCTGCAGCTTAGTGTTGGTGATGTCCTCTGCATTGGGAGCTGCCTGCTTTCCATGCCACAGCTCTCATTCATACCTCATTCCAGTGAAGACCAGTGCTAAGCACCTCTTCCTGAGCAGGTGGAATATAGAACCCAAAGCCTGAAGGGAGTCCATAGTAGGCAGGGAGTGACAAAGCCCTGAAACCGAGCAGCAGCATGAGACCAGGCCTCTGCCTTATTCTTGCCCCTGTTGAGCCAGATGAGACTCTTCTCTGCTTCTCATGGTGGAAAGATGAAGAGGAGAAGCAGCTTTAAGTATGTATGCTCTACAAGGACAAGAGAGCCACCTTCATTGTTTGAAAAAAATATTGCCTTTTTAAAAAAAAGCTGTATAATTTCAAGGGAATAACTTAAAAACTATGGGTTGAATTGAAGGAAAACAGATTACATACTCAGCTGGGCATGGTGGCACACTCCTTTAATCCCTCCCAGCACTTGGAAGGCAGAGGCAGGTGGATCTCTCTGAGTTTGAGGCCAGCCTGGTCTATGAAGCAAGTCCAGGACAGCCAGGGATGTTACACAGAGAAACCCTGTCTTGAAAAACCACCACCACCACCACCACTACCACCACCAAAACCCAAAAAAAAGCAAAACAAACAAACAAACAAACAAACCAAACCAACCAAACAAACAACAAAACAGATTACATACTCAAATCAGAAGATAACTTTCCATGATGTTGAAAAGTTTCTGGGACCCAGGAAGTTTTTATCATTAGAAACAACAACAAGAACTACAACAACAGCAACAAGGTCGTCACTTAGTAGCATGCTGTGGCAGAGAGGAACACAGGAAGGTCAATTAACACAGATTTCATGATCTTTCTTTTTTTATTGTAATGTTTATTTATTACATCTAGTTACATCTCCATCATAATGCCCTCTTTCCACTCCTCCTGGTTCTACCCTCCCAGTCTCTTCCCTCTCCCACTCATCTAACTCCTCCAATGTGGAGTGTCCCTACAAATCAGCCCCTCTCAGTTCAACAGTCATATGAGGGCTAAAGGCTTCCTCTTGCACTGGGGTCCTACACGGCAGCACCCCTAGAGCAAATTGTCCCATTGATAGGTAACAAAGTCTATGTTCCTGATCTTTTTGGTGTGTTGGTTGTAGGATAGTTATCCTGTAATATATGGCTAAAATCCAATTCTAAGTGAGTAGATGCCATATGTATCTTTCTAAGTCTGGGTTAGCTCACTCAGGATGAGCTTTTCTAGTTCCATCCATTTGGCTGCGAATTGCATGATTTCCTTGTTTCTGATAGCTGAGTAGTATTCCATTGTGTAAATAAAGCACATTTTTTTTTTTATCCATTCGTCAGTTGAGGGACATCTGGGTTGTTTCCAGTTTCTGGGTATCACAAATAAGGCTGCTATAGGAACATGAGGAAATGTCCTTGTGGTTTGGTGAGGAAACGTTTAGGTGGATACCCAGAAGTGGTGTGGCTGGGTCTCAAGGTAGGGCTATTCCAAGTTTTCTAAGATATTGCCAGACTGATTTCCATAGTGGTTGTACAAGTTTGCCCTCCCACCATCAGTGGAGGAGTGTTCCCCTTTCTCCATAACCTCACTAGCATGTTCTGTCATTTGAGTTTTTGATCTTAGCCATTCTGACAGGTGTGAGATGGAATTTCAGATCAACAAAATAAAAATGGCCATCCTACCAAAAGCTATATACAGATTCAATGCAATTCCTATTAAAATACCAACACAATTATTTACAGACCTGGAAAAAACAACTCTCAACCTCATATGGAATAACAAAAAACCCAGAATAGCTAAATCAGTTCTGTACAATAAAAAAAAACATTTGGAGGTATCACCATCCCAGATGTCAAGCTGTACTACAGAGCAATAGTAATAAAAACAGCATGGTATTGGTATAGAACAGACCAGTAGGTCAATGGAATCAAATCGAAGACCCAGAAATGAAACCACACACCTATGGTCACTTAATTTTTGACAAAGGAGTCAAAACCATACAATGGAAGAAGGACAGCATCTTCAACAAATGATGCTGGTCTAACTGGATGTCGACATGTACAAGAATGAAATTAGACCCATACTTATCACCTTGCACAAAACTTAAGTCC
Organism: Lophiomys imhausi; assembly: GCA_907164525.1. NCBI lineage: Eukaryota > Metazoa > Chordata > Mammalia > Rodentia > Muridae > Lophiomys > Lophiomys imhausi. The sequence continues at coordinate 42,934 of CAJQZJ010033704.1, read as the reverse complement.
AAGTGGATCAAAGACCTTAACATAAAGCCCAACACTCTAAATCTAATAGAAGAGAAAGTGGGGAAAAGCCTTAAACTCATTGGCACAGGTAACAACTTCCTGAACAGAATACAAATAGCTCAGGCTCTAAGACCAACAATCAATAAATGGGACCTCATGAAACTGAAAATTTTCTGTATAGCAAAGGACACTGTCACTAGAACAAAACAGCAACCTACAGATGGGAAAAGATCTTTACCAACTCCACTTCCGACAGAGGTCTAATATCCAAAATGTATAAAGAACTCAAGAAATTAAACACCCAGAAACCAAATAATCCAATCAAAAAATGGGAAACAGAGCTAAACCAAGAATTCACAAAGGAGGAATCTCTAATGGCAGTGAGACATTTGAAGAAATGTTCACCATCCTTAATCTTCATGATCTTTCCTTTTTTCTTTTTTTAAATGTATGCAATTTTTAATGTTTCATTACATCTAGTTCCATTGCAATGAGTAGTCTCAAATAATTTTAAGTAATTACTTTTAACAATATTCAATTGCACAATATGAGTCTTACAATTTAATTTTCATCTCAAAGAGATTATGTCTCTTGGGTAATTTGAAACTTAAGATTCTCACTATAAACTTGTATGTCACTAACACTTTTCCTAAATCCGCTCCCTAATGGAGAATGTTCACTGCTTTTTTTTATTATAATGTTTTAATGTGGTATGTGCTATAGAACTTTTATATCTCTCATAGAGTCAAAACACATAACTAACACAGGGTTTTTTTCTTAGTTCATGTTCCATGGAGCATCCTATCCTTAGGTATAGGACACTATCTCACTTGATTGATTTTATCCTAAAGTGTAATTATGACATATCACATAGTTGTCTTGGAACAATAGGAGCCTCACAAAGGGCAGTTGATGTGATGGTCTCATTTCTCCAGTAGGGATATTGAGGACTTGCCTGGCTCAGCAATGTGATGGTTTGAACTTTGGTGAGGGGTAATGAGAGCTACTTCAAGTTGTCCCAGCCTCTGTGACTGAAGTATATATTGAGCCATATCAAGAGGTGTGGTCAAGAATACCTGTTTAGATAATGTGATGAATCAGGAAGAACTGGAAGGTCTAAGAGTGGAGAATGAGAAAATAATTTTTCTTTGCTTCCTGCTATAAACTGAGGGTTTTGTTATAGAATGTGTCTCTCTATTAGCATTGATTCTCTTGGTGGTTAATTCTCTGTGTTGACTTAAGTGGCCACAGGATGCCTAAGGAAAGTGTTATTTCATGATGTACCTGTGAGGGTGTTTCCACATGAGACTAGAATTTGAATCAGTGGATTAAGTAGATTTCCTTTTCAGATATGACATTATGGAATTCATTGTGGGGAGATGAGTAGAACAAAAGTAGAACAAAAATTCTTTTTTTTTTCATAAGTTTGCTTAAGTTGGGCATTGTAGCCCTTTAGAGGGAACTCACGCTATTGGATTCTCTGGCTCTTAGGTTGTCAGATCTGGATTGATGACATTATGAGTTATCCTGGATCTTCAACTTGCAGAAAACAGACTTTAGACTCCTTAGTTTCTATAATTGAGTGTATTGGTGTCTCCTAATGTCCTCTCCTTACTTTTATGGTTTATGGTTTAGTTTCCTTGGAAAATCCAGCTAATACAACTTAAAAAACAGAGAATTTTGTCTTGTCCAACACATAAAATAGATCTAGGAAATATTTATTCAACATAAAATATTACAGAATAATCAAATAGCCATGACAAGTAAGTGGTGAATATAGAGACTATTGGATTCACAAGGTGCTAAGGAGAAGTGACAGATTAATGTTTATCCCTAAACAAGACATCAATACCATCCTCTCTATGGCTCAAAGAATATTATGGAAGAGAGTCAAAGTTCAAGAGCCAGAAAATAAGCAGAAAGGCTGTGAAATAACAATATGCAGAGAATATGAAACTATGGAATATTCAGCTCTGAATAGGACATTTATATCTTACCGCTCCCCCAAGAATCAGGGATAATTATGGAAGATGGGTGAAAAGATTGTAAGAGCTAAAGGTAGTACATATCTAGTAGTGAAACAGTGTTGGTCAAAATGATGGGTCCGGCATGAGCTCATAGCAGTCATAACTGCATGCATAAGGCTTGCACAAGACCAAGCAGATCCAAATCCCAGCATGCATAAGGGAAGAACTCATGAAGTTCCATCCCTAACTGAGGAGCTATTGAAACAGAGTCACTTTTAAGATGTCCAGAGTCTAGAGTTTGTCTTTATCTTACCTTGGTATTTCTTAGCTTCCATATTAAATTCACTGATGTTATTGAAACTAGCCCTTTACATCTATGCTTCCATCTTTGCCAATTTAATATTTGTGTGACCATAGATAAGTCCCTTAACTTCTTTGAGTCTCAGCCTACTTATCAATAAAATGTAAAAAACAGTCCTTAACTCTTGGGGTTTTATGAGAATTAGATGAGTTACTATACAGAGGATGCTCAGACCAGTACCTGGTAGATAGTAAGCAGTAAGAAATTAACAGCCATTCTTATCTCACCAAGAGCTGGTAACTGTTGACTTTGCCTGCAGTCTGGTGATTATGTTGGTCAACTCTGTCTTTTCATCTCTCAGTCAGCTACCTAATAGTCATGAAGGTCTGCCTTCTGGAGCAATCTCCTGCTTTCTGCCCTTACTATTCCATCTCAGGTTAATATTACCATGGTTTGCTTTACCACTGACTACACTGAAATCTGTGCCTGAGCACTTACATTTGTCCCTCTCTGAGTCATTCTTTACCCTGGCTCTATAGGAGTGTTTTCAAATAGGACTTTATTTAAAGAGAATAAACAGGGAACACAGCTTGTAACTGTGTCTTTTAACTTGTAATCTATGAAAATATAAATTTTAAATTTTCTGTGCAACTGTACTGTTTATGTAGAGACACTCCACTCTGGAGGAGTGGGATGGAAGGGATAGGGGGTAGAGGGTGGGAGGGCGGGACTGGGAGGGGTGGAAAGAGGACACTGTGATGGAGATGTAACCTGAAGTAATAAATAAATATTAAAACATTTTTTAAATCCTCTTCCTGCTCACTTCACTTTGGATAAAAGTCCAGACTTTAAATATGATCTCCAAATGTATTTACTTTCCAGCATCTCTCTAACTCTCAATGGTTAATTCACTCCTTGTGCCAAAAGTCCTCCACTGTTCAGAAGGCATTCTTATAGGGCTTTTGTGTTTGTCCTTTTCTGATCTTAAGCTTTTGCTCTCAGCTGCTGTTGCATATCCTGCGTTGTCAGATGGCCAGCTTACCCAGCTGTGCAAATGCTGCTTCTTCAGGGCCACTCTCTTTGAACACTTAGACCTGGTTTTTGACCACTCTGTTGATGTTCAGTACTTTCCTTCACAGCACTTTCAGGAACTGCAATTAAATATTTGCAGAATTGTGTCTTAACTGTGTTTAACATGTCTCCCTGCCAGACTCAGAGCAGGTGTAAGTCTTTTATGTTCACTGTTGTATTTCTATTACACAGTACAAAAAGTCTTTGATCTAAAAGTTTGCCAAATATTTGCTGAAACACCATATCATTAAGCCAAATGATAATTAGTAACAAAAACTGATAGATAATGTCATTGGAGAAATGTTAAAAAGTTTTACAGTAATAGCTTGAGAAAAATAAATAGTTGAAGTGACTTGGCCTAGGAGAAAGTTGATTAAACCTAGAGTACAATTGAGGTGGCCCAAGCATTAAGCATGATGTAGTCATCAACCTGCATTTCTTTATAATCAAGACAATTCAAGCTCTTTCTTGTTTCATCTCTCTTCATGCTTCTGAGTAGGTGCTATGGAATTCTGGTTATTTGCTTGACTTACTGCAGTTGAGTATTCAGGAGTCATCTCTCAGGAGTAGAGAACTGGTAAAACCCAGTTCTCTAAAGGGTTAGGAACTGGAGCAAAGGTATAGTGGAGGCATTTGTAGGACTTATCCAAATAAAAGTTATAATTAATTCAAGAAACAAGGCATGTTCTACTCTCCTATTTTGACAAACTGGCTTTGATAATGAGCTAGAAAGACAAACTATAGCTTAGAATTTGAGCTCCACAGCAGGACAGTGCAGTGTGGTGAGAACTCAGCCCTTACTTTCCCTGCTCATGTTCTATAGAAATATCTTGCCTCTCTAGCCACCCTCACTTTGAGTTGCATTTCAAGGGGTGTCCTGTGCAAATGTTGGACACTACAGATGGCACATGAATGGCCATCACTGAGACCAGAGCTCCACACACATAGACAGTAGCCAATGGGTAGGGCTCAGGCAAGCCTTGCATTTGAGTTCAGTGCCATTTTAATAGAGAATTTTAAAACCAAAATTAAGACATCACAAAAATGAGCCATCCTACTGGCTCAATTTTTAGTGTTTTGTTAGAAGTATTTCATGTATTTTTCAGCCATATTTGAATTAGAGTGAAATGGTTTGGGAGTCTCTGCAAATGGAATGGCCAACAGAGAAACAATTCACATGAAGCAAGAAGGAAACCCATTCAACATAATTTAGTTATCCAGTGTTAATTCAAACTTTTAGAGTCTGAGGTGTTTATTTTTTGACACATTTAAGCCCAGCACAACTTAGGAAAAAGTATCACAATTGGAAAATTCATGACAATTATCACAGCAAACATTGGAACTACTTTGCAAAATACATATCTTGCAAAGTACCTGTGACCTCTTCCATAAGAATGGTTCTATTGACCGAGAAACAATGCTTGAGAGTCTGGGATAAATATAATACTCTGGGAGATTTGGGTGAGGCCTGGCTCTACAGATAGCAAAAGATTACCAGGTTATTAACTATTTCCAACTCCAGCTTTCTAAGTAGAAACAGGTGTAAATCTCTTCCATTGGAGATAAAGTCCTGCAAGCTTAACATTCCTGATTTCCCTAGTGCTGTCTGTGAGCATAAAGACCTCATGACCTCTACAAAATGGGTCATCAGGAATGCTGATTTGAACTATGCTCATGCTAATGGGACAACATGGATGGGTTGGTGGTGTGAATCTGAAATGTCTCATGAAACCATGAGTATTAAAGGATTGGTTGCTATTTGTTGGGGCTCTTTGGAAGTAATTGATTAATGTGGGCCATGACTTCACCAGTAGATTGAGCCATTGATGGAATTCTAGTTTGGTGGTGTTATTGGAAGGTGAATGAAGTGGAGCTGCCCTGGGAGATGTGTCAATTGGGGGTCTCTGAAGGGCATATCTTGTCTCTCATGTCTTTCTTTTTCTCTCTGTTCCTGGCTTCCATGAGGTTAGCAGCCTTCTTTGTTACATGGTCCCATCACTATTGTGTTCTGCTTCTACATAGGCCCAAAGCAATTCAGTCAGCCAATGATGGACTGAAACTTCTGATACCATGAGCCTGAATAAATCTTTCCTCATTTATGTTGCTTTTATCAAGTATTTTGTTACAACAATATAAAACTGACTACATACTCAGACACAAAGGAAGTCTTAGTGGATACAAGAAAATTGAAACAACTCTCTGCATCCTACCAGACCATCACCCACAGATTAAATATGGATATCAACAACAATAGAAATAACACCTTAAAAACTCATGGAAACTGAACAACTCTCTACCAAATGAAAAATAGGTCAAGACAGAATAAAGAAAGAAATTAAAAACTTTCTAAATTTTAATGCAAATGAATACACAGCATATCCAAACTTATGAGACACAATGAAAGCAGTGCTAAGAGGAAAGTTCATAGCATTAAATGCCTACATTAAAAAAAAAATCTCATACTAGCAACTTAACAGTACACCTGAAAGCTCTAGAACACAAAGAAGTAAGCATACCCAAGAGGAGTAGGTGACAAGAAAGAATCAAACTGAGGGCTGAAATCAATAAAATAGAAACAAAGAGAACAATAGAAAGAATTAGAGAAACAAAGAGTTAGCTCTTTAACAAAATCAACAAGATAAACAAACCCTTATCCAAGCTAACTAAAAGATGGAGAGAGAATATACAAATTAACAAAACCAGAAACCAAAAAGGGGGGACATAACAACATCCATCAAGGAAATCCAGTGAATCATAGGGACATACTTTAAAACCTGTTCTCTGTCAAATTTGAAAATCTAAAAGAAATGGATAAAATTTTCTCTACAGATACCAGCTACCAAAGTTAAATAAGGAATAGATAAATAATTTAAATAGACCTATAGCCTCCATTAAAGAAGTCATTAAAAATCTTCCAACATCAACAACAACAACAACAAAGCCCAGGGACAGATGGTTTTATCATAGAATTCTACCAGACTTTCAAAGAAGAGAAAATTATTTATACTTATCTCTCTGTATAAAATCAAGTCCAAGTGAATCAAGGACCTCAACATAAAACCAGGTACACTGAATGTGATAGAAGAGAAAGTGGACAAGAGAAGACTTTCTGAACAGAACAGCAATAGCACAGGTATTAAGATCAACAATTAATAAATGGAACCCCATGAAGCTGGAACGCTTCTGTAGGACACTATCAATCAGGCAAAGCGGCAGCCTACAGAGTGGGGAAATACTTTTTACCAACTTCATATCTGATAGAGACTAATATCCAAAATATACAGAGAACTTAAACTAAATATCAAAAAACCAAACAATCCTATTAAAATGAGGTACAGATATAAACAGAATTCTCAACAGAGGAATTTCAATTGACTGAGAAACAAAGAAATGTTCAACATCCACAACATCAGGGAAATGCAAATCAAAGGGACTCTGCGATTCCATCTTACACCTGACAGTACAGCTAATATCAATTACACAAGTGACAGCTCACGTTGGAGAGGATGTGGAGCAATGGGAACACTCATTGCTCGTGGGAGTGCACATTTGTACAGGCACTATGATGGTTCTTCAGAAAACTGGAAATCAATCTGCCTCAAGACCCAGCTGTACCACTCTTGGGCATATACCCAAAGGACACTCCATCTTACCATAAGGACTCTTTTTAAAAAATTTACTCATACCAAGTAGAGGAACAAGGAGGGAGGGAGGGAGGGAAGGAGAGAGGGAGGGAAGGAGAGAGGAAGGGAGGGGCCAAGAGGGGAGGAGGGAGGAAACTATGTTCTAGAAGTAAATAATACTTTTTTAAGAAAAGAGTTAATAAGCTTAAAAATATAATAAAAATACAATATAAAATTTTCAAACTATAATTTACCTTACTGGCATGAAAGGAAAATGGCCTTAATTTCAGATTAGAATGTTAGACTGCAGGTGGCTACAGAGATTACACAAACTTGATAGCAGCTTAAAGGTTTTTTTTTTTTTTTGTAGAGGTATAGGCTATTTCCATGGTTTGGCATTAAAAAGCAGGTAACAGGTTTAAAACACTGTAAATAAATTAAAGGTGACAGCTGTTCAATCTGGTTTTATAAACCTCCAAGAGTTGAAAAAACTTAGAGCTAAGGTAAAATAATGCATGATGTTAGCCCATGCCTTTACCTCCAGTAGAGACAGGAGGATCACTATAGAGTTAGTTGTCTTATAAATTCTAGAGTTACAAGAAACAGGGTGGTGATGGTGCACACCCTTAGTCCCATCATTGGGGAAGAATACACCCTTAATCCCAACTCACTAGAGACAGAAACAGGCAGATATCAGAGCTCAAGGCCACCTGATACAAAACAAGCTCTAAACAGAGAAAAACTTTGATCCAGGGGTGGAGGAGCACATCTTTAATCCCATCAGTTGGGAAACACATGTCTTTGATCCCAAAACTTAGAATGCAGAGACAGGCACATAGGATTTGGAAAGATTTAAGTTTAAAAGCTACTTACAAAAGGCAGGCTGCAATTCAAACAAATTGTCTTTTGAGATCTCAAAATATATACACTAAAGGTTTGTTTAGCTCCAAAATATCAAAATAATTTCTTCTTTAATCCAGATTGAAAGGTAATACTTTATATATTGTCAAAAAACCAAATTTGCTCCAGGAAAAATATTACCTGCTCCCCCCCCCCAAAAAAAAAAGGTAATTCTCCCAGAGTTAGGATTAGGGCAGGGCTCTGTTCTTATCTTTCCAGGAGATTTAAAACATCCATTCAAGGAATCCAGGGACAACTGGACAATGGAAACCTCAGCAGAAAACAGATCAGACACCAAAGAAGACGAGTGGCCCAGATGATCCAGCCTTGCAGACTTCTTCAATAGCAGTTTCCTCAAAAGTCTACAACCACAACAACTCAAAATCGCTAAGATCGTTCAGCTCCACAGACTACTCCAGCCAGATCTTCAGTAAAGCTCTGAAGATCAGCTTCTGTCTATGAACTTCTTAGGACATCTAAATAGCTGAGCACAAAAGGACTGAACATCAAATGATTCTATTAACATTTTTAACCATTTTTCCATTCTTATTTGGGCCCCAAACAGGTTTACTATGTCCCAAATCAGCAGGAAGTCATTTTAAGAGAACAACGTCCCATCCCCAGAAGGTGGGGAGGGTGTTCCCTCCAGTTTGGTTATTTGATAGATAATAGAAAATTTTGTTATTTAGGGGAAAAGACTACAAGCTGTTAAATGGTCTTGTTAAATGGGTTTTGGAGGTTAGACCCAGGGACTTCTCTCTTTGTCTTTTCTGTATCCTTCTTTCTCTCCTATATGGGAGTGAACAGACTTGAGAAAAATGGGACATAGACATAGTATAGGAAGGATCAAGAAAAAAGGACAGATTATTAAATATGGCCTTATACTTTTATATACTGATACAAAATTTATATTATATTTGGCTAAATTGGTATTGATCATTGTATATTAATGCAAAATTAAGATTGTATAGGGCTACATCAGTATTGATCTTTGTATATTGATACAAAATTAAGATTATATTTGGCCACAATGGTATTGACACTTGTATATTGATGTAAAATTAAGATTGTATTGGGCTACATCAGTATTGATCTTTGTAAATTGATACAAAATTAAGATTATATTTGGCCACATTGTATTGATCTTTGTATACTGATACAAAATTAAGGGTAACGCTTCTTAAAGGTATTGTTCGTAGCAATACTTAAAAATGAAATGTCAAGTTTTGACCTCTTGCTACCAACCGACATAAACTGTTTAGGATAATTAAGAAATGGAAACTAATAATCATGAAAACGTGTCATTTTGTTAGTTACTATGACAGTCTATCACAGTTATTTTCTAAGCTACTCAGAAATCAAGTTGCTAAGACACAAGCAATATTTGCTTATCTAAATATAAGAGATAGATAGGGCATCTTCAAAAACCTCAAGAGATCTGCAGAATATGGCATTCAAAGATGTTTTCTTAACTTAAGATTTTTTGATATCGAGACATGTCAGCTCCTGACAGCACCCCCTATTCTACTCCAAGTAGAAGATGAGCATCGAAGAATCTCCAGTGGGAGATGATTGAATTGGTGGTAATCCTTTCTCTTGGCAAGAAAAACCCCTTGCTTCAACTGTAGACAGACTTGTCCAAAAAGGACAAAACTTGGAAGCAGATAAGTCGACAGCCTAGCTCTGCCAAGACAGGGTAGGTAAGTCCTTCATAATTCCTGCTCTACAATCAATGTCTGTCAGAGAAACGGGGCCAAATGGCTGAAGATTGATGCTGTAATGTATGGAGAGAAAATGGGAACTGTCCAGGCAGCCACTGGTATGTCATTTCTTAGTTTTGGAAGCTGTGGGCCCTGCACTTCCTATATATAATCAGATATATTTATCCCTCTCAGGTCTCTGAGGTGGTTGAAGAATAGATAGCTAGAGTCTCATAGTTAAATTTTGAGTTATTTAGGAATCAAGAGGGTATTCTGGATCTAAGAAGATATTTTTAAAATTATGAGGCAAGTTAGTATGAAAGCTGAGTTAGATATAGAACTTTAAACTCATGGAGATGGTTAGATAGTAGAATGTTAAAGTCAGGTGCCAAATACATATGGATTGGACATTGGGAATGTATGCTAAGCCATATAACTGTTATAATTGTGGCCTATTTATTTCTGTTGTTTTGTATTGTATTTATAGTTATAAGAAAAAGAACCATTTTTTGGACTGAAAGGAAGAGCTGTTGGGGGGAAAAGAGAAATACCTTAAACTAAAAAAAAAAAGGGAAGAGGATGGGGGCTTGAGGGGGAGGAGGGTAGAAGGTTGGGACTGGAGGTGGGAGTAGGGAGGGGATTGTGTTTGAGATGTAACTTGAAGAAATAAAAAATAAATTATTAAAAAAAAACAAAAAAAATTTACTCATTTTTTCATTTTACATCCTGATCGTATCCCCTTCCTTCCTCTCCATCTGTTCCCACCCTCTCACTCTCTTCCCTTCCCCCCTCCATTTCTCCTCAGAATGGGAGCCTTCCTGATCAACCCATCCCCGCTCTTTAAGTCACATCAGGATTAAGAACATCCTCTTAGACTGAGGGAAGATAAGGCAGCCCATCTAGGGCAAGGTAATCCTCAAACAGGCAATAGAGTCTACATCAGGGACTGTCTCTGCTCCACTTGCTAGGTAATCGACATGAAGACCGAACTGCCCATAAGTTACATATGTGTAGGGGACCTAGGTCCAAACCATACATGCTCTTGAGTGATGCTTCAGTCTCTGTAAGCCCCCAGGGGCCTAGGTAAGTTGACTCTGTTGCTCTTCCTGTAAATCTCTACCACAGGGATTCTTGCTCAACTGTGTTCATTGTGAGTTTATTCATAACACCCAGAAACTAGGAGCAACCTAGAGATGTCCCTCAACCAAAGAGTGGATAAAGAAAATGTGATACATTTACACAATGGAGTATTACCCAGCTGTTAAAAAAATGACATCATGAAATTTGCAGGCAAATGGATGGAACTGGAAAAAAACATCCTGAGTGAGATAACCAGACCAAGAAAGACAAATATGGTTTGTATTCACTTATAAGTGGATTGTTAGCCATTAAGTAAATGATAATCAAGTTATAATATGCAGACTTAGATAAGTTATATAAAGCGGATACTTCTAGGGGAGACACATAAACCTCTTGGGAATGGGGAACAGACTTGAGGGTGGACTGGGAATGGGAGCAGGAGAGATCAGGGGGTGAGGAGATGGGATGGGAAGAGAGAATCCAAGGAGAGATGGCTGGAATTGGGAGCACTTTTGGAGGAGTTGTTTGGAAACCTAATGCAGTGGGAACTTTCTGGGATCTATGAGGGTGAACCTAGTGAGGACTCCTAATAATGGGAGTTATGGAGTCTCAACCAGCTCTCTCTTGTCACCAAGCAATGCTTCCAGTCACAGGACTCGGTTTCATGCAGTTGAACTGTTGGTTGGGGGGTGGGGGGGATGGGGGGCCGGCGCTTCTGTGAAAATCCCCAAACAACCAAGGCTGATGCTAGGACAGAGGGTTGCTCTCTGCAAACTGATAGTGGGGCCCCACTGCAAGGACAATATCCATACAGCTCATTTTGAAAAATTTTTAATTAAAACTTTTAATTTTTGAGAATTTCATACATGAGTACTGTACCTATATCATTTTTCAAATCCCTTCTTCCCTTCCAGCTCCTCCCATGCCATTCCACTTCCTCTCAAATTCATGACTTCTTCTTTATTGTTTGGTGTATGTACACACACATACACACACTCAGCAATGTGTGTGTGTGTGTGTGTGTGTGTGTGTTTAGGGATGACCACTTGGGGTTGGACAACCAAGCAATCAGGGGCTTTGTTCTTGTAGGAAATTGATTATCTGTAGCTCTTCATCTAGGTGTGGGACCTTGTGAGATTTCCCCCCACCTAAGTTGGCATGTAGCATGATTACTATGTAGGTTTTATTTACACCACTAGTTTTTTTTTTGATATTTTGTGGGTGTAGCATCCCTATAAAGTCTAGACAGACACTGTCTTGCAGCTGGATATTACAATTTTTACATCTAGTCTTCGCCTGTGAACCACAACAATGACAATGGGTACAACCAGCAGTTGTCTAATTGTATTTAAAGCTCACTTAATAAGTGGGGATTTGTACCTGATACTGTAAAAATATCCAAGTATGTGTAGTTGAAGAGGTCATAGACCCCAAAGCAGAACCTTCTAGTTCCAGTTTGTAGAATCAGTAGTTTCTCACTGTATTATCAATATTTATCTTTATACCCACAGAAAAGTGTGGCTCCCACCACTTGTTGAAGTAGTTTCTTTCTATCTTTTTCTCTTTCTTTTTTTTTTTTTGAAGCAGGTGTAGGTTACTGCAGAGATTCACAACTAGTGAAAATGCAGAGTAATGACTGTGGGGAGCCTAGCTTCAACGGGTGTATAGCTATAATGCAATGCAACCCTTGCACCTAAGGCTCAGGGGACATCCTTTTTGTAGTTTAGAAAACTAATTCTGATGGATTAATTTTTTTTATCTATCTTTCACGTGCCATGTGATCTTTTAAAATACACATACATTGTAGAACAGCTCAACATAGATCCATCTTTTCAGGAATGCTTACATTCAAAGTTTGAATCACACACCGGTTTTTGTAAATTTCTGACTTTTCTTCACAGCTGTCTCAGAAGAAATCTCAAACACACTTTAGGAAAGGTGTTCTCTGGAAGGCAGACATGATTCCTTTGGGGATAGGGTCTAGGTTTAAGATATTTGAGCATACGCTCTCAACAGCTGTGCATGTATGAAAGTCTGCATCCTGTGGCTTTGATGTTAGTCATTACTGGATCTATTTTTGCATGACTTTGACCCCAACACTCAAGAGAAGCAAGAGTTCAGGGCCATTTTTGGTTCCATGGTGAACTTAAACTCAGCCTGGACTACCCGAGAGCCTGTATTAAAAACAAAGCAATAATGCAACAACACAACACAACAAAAGTCATTTCTATTCAATACTCTATTTGTATTAGCTATGGAAAAATATTTTACTCAGTGCCCCTTCCCTAAGTTCCTGAAAGACCAGAGAGTATTATGTTTTTTTTTTTCAGGTAATGTCAAAACTTATCATGGAGATTAATAAATGAAGAATATATTGACCAGCCTTTCCTTGACTGGAGCCCCAGGTGTCCATATACTTTCCTAGTAAACGCCTTGTGTGATGGTATTGAAGGAACTTAGGATGGCTTTAGAATGGGAAAAGAAAAAAGAATGGGATAAAATCTATTCAAGTCCTGGCATTGAGGTCCCGGACTTGAAGCCAAAGCCTTTAACTTTGTCTAGGCAGAGTGAGGTTAAGGTGTCCTGTGCCCTCCCCTGGCAGTGAAGCTGCCATCTATATATACAAAGGGCTGAGACCACTATAAGGTACTTCCTGTACTAGAATTTAGTTAATTGGATATACAAATAGAAAATGCATATTATTAGTCTCTAAGCAGAAGGTGTGGTAATGATTTAGGCAGGGGGGAAATAGAACCCTTGCCAGGTATAAATTAACCCAGGTTGGAGACAAGTATGCAGTGCACAGTCTGGACTTTGGAAAGCTGCCTTGTACCCTCTTCACAAATTATAATGTGACAATGCATGAATCCATACCACAGAGCATACACCTTCAACTCCTTAGATGCTAGCTTGGATTCCAAATTTTAAATGATGGCAATATTGACAAAAGAACTACTGGAAAACCAGGAATCCATGGTCAGTACTTTCAGTGTCTGGAGCAACCAACCCAATTAACACAGCATCCTTAGAATGAAGAGTGGGAAGGTTGGTAACATTGCCTCGGAGTGACTGACAGGATATGTCAGCTGACTTAAAATTTACTGTGTTCCCCTGAACTTCTATTACAGAATGGTTTGGTTCAGTAGGAGCTGTATTTCTATCTTTTTGTATTTGTCTCTGAGTGCACATGCTTGTGGAGGCCAGAGGTTGATGTCAGGTGTCTTTCTTTTTGTTCTCCACATCATTTATTATGAAGGTCTTTTGCTGGCAAGTCTAGTTAGCTAGCTTGTCCAGAGCATGCTTTGTTTCTGCTTCCAGAACACTGGGGTGGTTCCAGGCCATCATACCTGTCCCCCCTTAATTTAAATGTGTTTGAGATCCAGGTCCCAGTTTGGCATGACAAACTCCTTTTCTACGGTCTATTTACCCAGCCCCTTGGTTTTTTTTTTTTTTGAGACAGGATTTTCTGTATAGCCCTGGCTGCCCTGGAACTTTATATACCAGGCTGGTCTTGAACTAGGAGATCTGCTTGTCTCTGCCTCCTGAGTGCTTGGATTAAAGGTGCGCACCATGGTTGGTCATGGGGGGAAGATCTGGATAGATGTTCTGTTCACATATCTGAGGTCTCTCTAGTGCTAGGGGATTTCAGTCTCTGTGGACTCTCTTCCAAGCAACCTCATAGGCCATATTACTGCATACAATGGTGACTAGTTTGTAGTAAAATTTTTGTTTCTTAAAAAACACAGTTATGTTATGAGAATGTTTTTGTTTTGATCCCAGGTGTGGGATCAAATTATGTCAGTATGTCCACAGGTATTAACTACAATTGTGGCTCATGAGCTAGCAAGGGCGTGGCTTAGTCAGCTTCATAAAGTTTAATTCTGAGGACTTTGGAGAGGGGTATAAATGCTAAAGCCCTGAAAGGGATGGGGGCGTGCTCTGAAGGAGGAAGAAGTTGCTGCTTTCTTTTACATGCAGAGTTTGGTCAGCATCATTTGTTTAAAGTGTTGTCTTTTTTCCTAGTGTGTATTTCTGGTTTCTTTATCAAAAATCAGGTGCATAGGCATGTTTTCTGCTTTGCTGTGTTGGCTGTTACTGGTTTACCAGACTGCTGGATATCCTGTCTACTGAGCTTGTTATTGCCCTAAAAAGTACCCAATGAACCTAATCAGCAAGAAGTAGCTCAAAGAGACCTATGTCCCTTTTTCCTCTAACTTTCTTTCTGTCCTATCTAGTGTTGGAGAGTTGGAAGGAATAGGATTGAAAGAGAGGTAGAGGATTAAGTACTGTAGAATAACAGTGTAATAAAACAAAAAATAATAAAAATAATAAAATTACACTAGTTCTCAATAGGCAAGTATCAAAAATAAGGTGCTGAAAACAAGATTGGTAATTACTTTGCCCTAGCTCCCATTTTTCTGCTAATTTATCCTAGAAATGTAAAATCTGCATTAGCTTGATTTAGAGGCATGATAGTACACACAATAGAATGCTTTATTTATAAATTGTGGTTACATTAAAGGTTAAAAACACTGACAGATTAGTTTTAAAGGTATCACAAAGGGTTATAGTACATTAAAATAAAATTAAAACATGCAAATATATAAATATCAAAGGCATGTCACATTCTTAAACTTTATGTTGCCGTGGTCAGCCAAAGGGGACAGAAAGGATGAAAACGTCTTTGAAGAGAATGATTCCTCATCCCATAAAAAAGGTGTGGACTGTGGAAACAAAGTTCAGTGACTGATTATTTACTATTTTGACATCCCAAGGCTCAAGAATATTTTTTTTATCATTGTTGGGCCTTTTTAATTTAATCTTTTTTTTATTTTAAATACTTTATTTTTTTTCTTCAAGTTACATCTCAGTCACAAACCCCTCCCTATTCCCCCTTCCTGTCCCGCCCTTCCACCCTCTTCCCCCCAGAAGTTTCCCCTTTCAGTCCAACAGATGGTTCCTTCTCTTATAACAGTAAGTATTATACAAAACAATAGATATAAATATGCCACATTTATGAGAGTTAAATGGCCCAGTATACCTTCCCAATGTCCAGTTTATACATATTTGGCCCCTGACTTTAACATTCTACTATCTAACCAACTCCATGAGTTTAAAGGTCTATATGTGACTCAACATTCATACTATCTTGCAACACACTTTTAAGAGTATCTTCTTAGATCTATAACACCCTCTTGATTCCTAAACAACTCAAAATTTAACTATGAGACTCTAGCTGTCTACTCTTCAACCACCTCAGAGACCTGAGAGGGATAAATATATTTGCTTATATAGGAAGTGCAGGGCCTGCAGCTTCCAAAACTAAGAAAGAACATACCAATGACTGCCTGGACAGTTCCCATTTTCTCTCCCATACATTCCAGCATCAATCTTCAGCCTTTGGGTCCTGTTTCTCTGACAGACATTTGTTGTAGAGCAGGGATTATGAAGGACTTACCTACCCTGTCTTGGCAGAGTTAGGCTGTCGACTTCCCTGCTACCAAGTTTTGTCCTTTTTGGACAGCAGTCTGTCTGCAGTTGGTGCAAGGGGTTTTTTCATGCCAAGAGAAAGGTTTGCCACTAATTCAACCATCTTACAGTGGAGGTTCTTCGATGCTTATCTTCTACTTGGAGTAGAATAGGGGGTGCTGTCAGGCGCTGATATGTCTCGATATCAAAAAAAAATCTTGATTTAAGATAACATCTTTGAATGCCATATTCTGCAGATCTCTAGGGGTTTTTGAAGATGCCCTATCATCTCTTGTATTTAGATAAGCAAATGTTGCTTGTCTCTTAGCAACTTGATTACTGGGTAGTTTAGAGAATATCTGTGATAGACTGTCATAGTAGCTAACAAAGTGACATGTTTGCATGACTAGGAGTTTGTTTTAACTATCCTAGACCGTTTTAGACGGTTGGTATCAAGAGGTCAGAGCTTCACATTTTATTTTTAAGTATCTCTAGGTATGATACCATTGGGAAGCGTTACCTTTAAATTTGTATCAATATACAAAGATCTATTCGATTGTGGTTAAATATACTCTTAATTATGTATCAATATACCAAGATCAATGCCTATGTAGCCCAATATAATCTTAATATTACGTCCATATGCAAGGGTCAATACCATTGTGGCCAACTATAATCTTAATTTTGTATCAATATACAAAGATCAATACCGATGTAATCCAATACAATCTTATTTTTGCACAATAAACAATGGTCAATACCACTTTAGCCAAATAAACTACTAATTTTGT
The DNA here is from genome assembly GCA_907164525.1 of Lophiomys imhausi. Taxonomy (NCBI): domain Eukaryota; kingdom Metazoa; phylum Chordata; class Mammalia; order Rodentia; family Muridae; genus Lophiomys; species Lophiomys imhausi. The sequence goes on along the minus strand of CAJQZJ010033704.1, from coordinate 26,032 downwards.
ATCTTTAATTTAATCTTTAAATAGAGTAACAGCAATAGCAAATTTGAATCTTCAATATATATCAATTACTGTTCTAAAAATTCTTTTTTAAAAAAATTTTGTTTATTCAAGTTACATCTCCATTACAGTTCCCTCTCTCCACCCCTCCTGGCTCCACCCTCCCCCACTCCCAGAACTGGTAATTATTTTTTTTGAATAATTAGGCCACAATTATGAAAATTATAAAGTATAGCATACATTCCCAATGTCCAGTTCATACATATTTGGCAATTGATATTAATATTCTGTTATCTATCTCTCTCCATGAGTTTAAAGTTCTATACCTAACTCAGTTTCCATCCTTACTTGCAACACCAATTAAAAACATCTTCTTAGACCTAGAACATCCTTTTCATTCCTAAACAACTTAAAATTTAACTGTGAGACTATAACTACCTAGTCTTCAACCACATCAGAGACCAGAGAAGGATAAATATATCTGATTATACTAACCATTTTTCCATTTTTATTTGGGCTCCAATCTGGTATTTTATGTCCCAAATCAGCAGGAATTAATTTTAAGAGAGCGATGTACCATTCCCAGAAGGCGGGGTGGGTGTTTTTAAAAAAATTTATCCCCCCCATCCTTTGGTCATTTGATGTGTTATAGATGTTTGTTGTTTAGGGGGATTGGTTACAAGTTGTTAAATGGTCTTATTATATAGGTCTTGGAGGTTAGACCCAGGGATTTCTCTCTTTTCCTTTTCTCTATCCTTCCTTCTCTCCTATTAAGGGGGGGAAAGACTTAAAAATGGGATATAGACATAATATAGGAATGATAAAGAAAAAGGGACAGATTATTGAATATGCTCTCATATCTTTGTATATTGATACAAAAAAAACTGTGGTACATCTACACAATGGAATACTACTCAGCCATCAGAAACAATGAAATCCTGTAATTTGCAGCAAAATGGATGGAACTAGAGAAGCTTCTCCTGAGTCAGCTAACCCAGACTCAGAAGGATGCACATGGCATCTATTTACTTATAGTCGGATTTTAGCCATATAGTACAGGATAACTATACTACAACCAATGCACCAAAGGGAACAGGAACATAGACTTTGTTTCCTGTCAATGAGACACTTTGCCCTAGTGGTGCTGCCTTGTAGGCCCCCAGTGTATGAGGAAGCTCTTGGCCCTCATATGACTGCTGAACTGGGGCAGGGACTGTTATGTAGGGACACTCCATTCCAGAGGAGTGTGATGGAAGGGATAAGGGGTAGAGGGTGGGAGGGCAGGACTGGGAGGGGTGGAAAGAGGACACTGGGATGGAGATGTACCTGAAGTAATTAAAAAAAAAGATTATATTTGGCCACATTGGTATCGATCTTTGCATATTGATACAAAATTAAGATTATACTTGGCTACATCACTATTGATCTTTGTATATTGATACAAAATTAAGATTAACCCTTTTTTAAGGTATTGTACTTATGTAACACTTAAAAGTGCAATGTGAAGTTTTGGCCCATTGATAACAACTGTAACAAACTGTTTAGAATAATTAAGAGATGCACACTAATAGTCATTCAATCATGCCATTTGGTTAGGTACTAGCATAGTTTATCACAGATGTTTTCTAACCTAACCGGAAATCAAGTTGCTAAGAGACAAGCAACATTTGCTTACCCAAATGTACATAAATAGATAGGTGGTCTTCAAAAACCTGAAGAGATCTGTAGAATATGGCATTCAAAGAAGGTTTCTTAATCTAAGATTTTTTTGATATTGAAACATGTCAGCTTCTGACAGTACCCCATATTCTACTCCAAGTAGATGATGAGCATTGAAGAATCTCCATTTGGAGATGGTTGCATTAGTGGCAACCCTGCCACGGGTCAAGAAAAATCTCTTGCTTCAACTGTAGACAGCATGCTGTCCAAAAAGGAGAAAACTTGGAAGCAGGTAAGTCGACAGCCTAGTTCTGCCAAGACAGGATAGGCATGTCCTTCATAATTCCTGCTTTACAATTAATGTCTGTGAGAGATACTGGGCCAAGAGGCTGAAGATAGATGCTCTAATGTATGGAGAGAAATTAGGGACTGTCCAGGCAGACAGTTGTCTGAAGATTCTTTACACAAAAACCTTATAGGTTGGTGATTGTGACCTAGGACTTTAGGGAGGAGAAGAACATGATCAAAAGTATATTGGAATTTAAAAATTGTTTTAAATAATGAAAAATAAAATACATAAAAATAATAAAATTTATATGGAGGTAGGCTAACTGCAGATCTTCACCTGTCTCTCCTCCAAATCCAATCCCTCGGTCTAACCCATAACTCTGCAGCAGACCACTTGTTGCAGTCTCCCCTTCTCCCTGCCCCCATCTCCAGTGGTTCACACAGATCTCCTCCAAATTTCCTCCTCTCCGCCCATCCCATTATCCCAGTCTCCAACTCCAGCAGGCATTTCTTGGGAACCCACCAACCAAGCCTGCCAGAGAAGCACATAGGTCAGCTGAACAGGTAGGTGAGCTACAGGTCTTCTCTCTCTCTCTCTCTCTCTCTCTCTCTCTCTCTCTCTCTCTCTCCTTTTCCCCAAATCCAGTCCCCTAGTCTCATCCTCATTTCTGTAGCAAACTGTGGTTGTAGCCTCTCTTCACTCTCTGCCACTATTCCCAGGGGAATTAAGCAGATACTGGTGGAGCACCATGCTTTTAATTCTCCTGTGGACTCCCTCAGCCCCATGCCCCCCTTTCCTATTCTTAAGTGTCATCTCTTAATACCTAGAAGCACATTCTTCCTGAAACACTCAGTGGCAATACCTGGCAGGATCTCAGAATTCCAGACCAAGCAAGACACAGCTACCATATATGGGGAACTGAGGCCATTGGTGTTAAGAGTCATCAATGAGCAGTGTTTGTTGTTGATTCTTATTATTTTGTTGTTGTGCTATGTGTGTGTGTTCCCCCCCCAACTCTGGGATTATTTATTCCTTGTAGTTTTTTGGGTGTGGCTAACCTCTTTAAGTTGAAGTTTTCAACAGTAAAAATAACCATTCTACCAGAAGCAATCTACATAGTCAATGCAATCCTTATCAAGATTCTAGTACAATTTTTTTTTACAGACCTTGAAAGGATAAATTTCAGCCTTATATGGAAACACCAAAAAAACCCAGGATTGCTAAAACAATTCTGAATAATAAAAGAACTGCTAGAGGTATCATTATTCCCTATTTCAGCTAAGTACTAGCTAAGTACTACAGTTATAAAAACAGCATGGTATTAAGTCAAAAACAATCATGTTGGTCAATTCAATTGAATTGATGACTCAGTTATAAATCTACACACGTAAGGGCATGTGATTTTTGATAAATAGGCCAGAAATACACACTGAACAAATGATGCTGGTCAAACTGGATGTCTGCATATAGAAGAATGCAAATAGATTAATATTTATCCCTCTGCACAAAATTCAACTCCAAATAGATCAAAGACCTCAACATAAAACCAGATACATTGAATCTGATAGAAGAGAAAGTAGATAAGAGTCTTGAACTCCTTGGTATAGAAAAAGACTTTCTGAACAGAACACTGTTAGCATGGGCACTAAGATCAACAATTAAATAATGGGACCTCATGAAAATGAGATGCTTCTGCATAGAAAGTCACCATTATTCCAACAAAGTGGCAGCCTACAGAATGGGAAAATATTTTTACAAACCACATATCTGATAGAGTAATAAAATACAAAATATATAAAGAACTCAAGGAACTAGATATCAAGAAAACAAATAACCCAATCAAAAAATGGAGTGAAGATATAAACAGAGAATTCTCAAAAGAGGAAACTCAAATGGCTGAGAAACACCAAAAGCAATGTTCCACATCCTTAGTCATCATGGAAATACAAATTAAAACTACTTTGGGATTTCATCTTACACCCATAAGAACGGCTAAGATCAATAATACAAGTGAAAGCTCACAATGGCAAGGATGTGGATAGGGGAGCATTCTTCCACTGCTGGCAGGAGTGCAAACTCATACAGCCACTATGGAAGTCACTGTGGTGATTCCTGGGGAAGATAGGGAAAAGGCCTACCAAAAGATCCAGCTAGAGCACTCTTGGGCATATACTCACTCAAAAGATGCTTCATCCACCACAGAGATACTTGATCATCTACGTTTATTGCTGTTCTATTCATAATAGCCAGAAAGTGGAAAAAGTCTAGCTGTCTATCAAAAGAAGAATGGATAAGGAAAATGTACATTTGTACAATGGAAATTACTCAGCCATTAAAAATTGACATCATGAGCCAGGCATGGTGGTGCATGCCTTTAATCCCAGCACCCAGGAGGCAGAGGCAGGTGGATCTCTGTGAGGTCAAGGCCAGCCTGGTCTGCAAAGGGAGGTCAGGATAGCCAGGACTATGCAGAGAAACTCTGTCTCAAACAATCAAAATAAAAAAGAAATAAATCATGGAATTCACAGATAAATGGATGGAAATAGAAAAAAAATGATATCATCCTGAGTGAGGTGACCCAGGCCCAGAAAAACAAACATGTATTTGCTTATATGTGTATATTAGCTGTTAATTCAATGATAAGCAAACTGCAATCTGTAGAACCACAGATTTTAGGTATAGAATGAGGGATTGGGGGGGGGATAGATCTCCCTAGGAAAAGGAAATAGAATAGCAATTGGAATGGATCAAGTGGGGAGCAGAAGGAGGGAGGAAGGGTGTAAAGGAAAAGACAGCTAAAATGAAGGGCCACCCGAGGGATAGTATAGTAACCTAATTTAGTAGAAGCTTCCTAAAGCACGTGCACATATGAAAGTGATCGAAACTTGGAAGCAAGTAAGTCGACAGCCTAGCTCTGCCAAGACAGGGTAGGTAAGTCCTTCATAATTCCTGCTCTACAATCAATGTCTGTCAGAGAAACAGGGCCAAACATCTGAAGATTGATGTTGTAATGTATGGAGAGAAAATGGGAACTGTCGAGGCAGCCACAGGTATGTCATCTTAGTTTTGGAAGCTGCGGGCCTTGCACTTCCTATATAATCAGATATATTTAACCCTCTCAGGTCTCTGAGGTGGTTGAAGAATAGATAGCTAGAGTCTCATAGTTAAATTTTGAGTTGTTTAGGAATCAAGAGGGCGTTCTGGATCTAAGAAGATGTTTTTAAAATTGTGATGCAAGTTAGTATGAAAGCTGAGTTAGATATAGAACTTTAAACTCATGGAGATGGTTAGATAGTAGAATGTTAAAGTCAGGGGCCAAACACATATAGACTGGACATTGAGAATGTATGCTAAGCCATATAACTCTCAGAATTGTGGCATATTTATTTCAGTTGTTTTGTACTGTATTTATTGTTATAAGAGAAAGAACCATTTGTTGGACTGAAAAAAAAGAATTATGCATTCTGGGCAAAGGGTAAGAGGGTAGGAGGGTGGGGCTGGGAGGGGTGGAGGGAGAGGGCTGTGATGGAGATGTAACTTGAAGTAATAAATAAACATTTAAAAAAAGAATTAAAACAACAACAACAAAAAAAGAAAGCTCCCATGCTTTCATAAGAAAAAAAAAAGCACCAAATAACAGGGCTCTGGTTACAGAGCCTTAAATGGTCATTTCTTGTCACCAAATGGAGCTTCTAGTACTGGGAATGGGTTACAGCTAATTGAGTTGTTGGACAAAGGGGTGTCATGGGAACTCCCAGCAACCCAGGCTGTTGCCAAGACTATTGGTTGTTTTCCACAAACTGATGGAACTTCCTTATTGCTGAAGACAATACTTCCACAACTCACTGAATGCAGAGAAGTTCAACTCTTGCTTACTTAGAACCTTCACCATTATGGGATAGTGTTCTTGGAACTGGAAGATACTCTGAACACTACCAAAGAAGAATAATGAACACTAACTCATCTATAAATACTTTGGTCTACAATAGCATCCTGTCTGCAAGATAAGCTAGTGCAGTGTTGGCACAAAGCTTGTGGAAGTAACCCACCAATATCTGATTTTACTTAAGGCTCACTCCTTAAGTGAAAGATGGAACCCATACCTGTTACTGCTTTGGTGACCAAACTTGAGACTAGATAACCCTGGGGACCTAGGGGGTAAGCCAAATACTACTGTTCTACCAAAGGAACCTAGCAATAAAATGATTCCTAATGACATTCTGCTGTACTCATGGATTAGTGCCTTGCTCAGCCATCATTAGAGAAGCTTCCCCTTGCATCAGATGGGAACAAATACAGAGACTCACAGCCAGATAGTATGCAGAAGAGACACTCTAAATGAGATGCCTCCATCCAATCCCTCCCTTCAGGACTCAGAAAGCTCAGAGGAAGAGATGGAAAAAATGTAAGATTCAGGACACCAAGGAAACAAAGCCCTTTAAACACAAGAAGATTGACACAATATTAACTTGTAGAGACTGAGGCAGCATGCACAGGGCCCTATTAGTCACACTTGATGGGATCCTAGATCTGAGAGGAGAAGTAGACACATGCTCCTATCCTTAACATAGAAGCTAGCTCTAATCAATCACCACTTGGAAATGAAAATTTAGTTTTCTCTAAGGGAGTCTCACTGGGGAAACAAATTACTCTTAAGGGTAGGCTGCATGCCCAGCAGTAGACAGAAAATGAACTCAATTGCATCCTTGGAAGTTCCTTTTTACATAATGTTATGCCAGAGCTTTTTCTCTTTTGAAACTTTAATCCTTTTTATTTTTTCTTTTTATTTCTACCACACCCTTTCTCTTTGTCCTATTGGCCCTTTGAGTATATATTATGGCTTACAGTTTTACATTTTTATGGGATTCCTGAGTGTGCCAATGAGTGGGTCTCTGTGTCTATATCTATTTCTCGTGCCTTTTCTTGGGCTCTTTTCCTTTTGTTCATTTTGTCTTTGTTTTATTTTATTATTATTCTTTAGAAGCCTTTTTGTTTTCTAATGGGAGACAGAAAGGTAGTGAATCCAGACATGAGGGGTGGGGGGAAGGAGCTGGGAGTAGAGGGAGGGGAGACCATATCAGGATATACTATATGAAAAAAAAACTACTTTCAATAAAAGAAATTAAATGTTATTCTTTGACAAATCTATACGTTCACATGATGTGTTTTGTTCTTTTCCACCCATTAGTGTCTCTCATCCCCTTTCATTTCTAGGGAGCCACCCCCTTTTTCTACTTAAGTCTCCCTGCTATTTTCATCTCTTAAACATTTTTTGTTTGAATGTTGTGTGTGTTAGAGAGAGAGAGGGGGGGGATGCTTGGATAAACACACGTAGGGAACATTTACTAAAGCATGGGCAACCCACCAGTGACTTCACCACAGAAGAAAATGACTCTCCTTCACCATTGATTGCAAATAGTTCCTCTGGGAGGGGTGGAGCCTCATGAGCCCCTCCCTCACGACTCAAGAACATTTTTTGAATTTGAGCACTCTCTGAGCTGGAGAGCTAAATTTAGGGCACCAAACTAGGAGCAATATTTTACATAATCCATCTTTTATGAATGGGAGCCACAAAGATCTTATTTTATAAGGATTTATAAGGAAAACAACTCTTAAAGAAATCTTTAGTGGTGTTGCACACCTTTAATTCCAGCACTTGAGAGGCAGAGGCAGGCAGATCTCTGTGAGTTCGAGGCCAGCCTGGTCTACAATGAGAGTTCCAGGACAGCCAGGGCTCTTATACAGAGATACCCTGTAGTGAATTAGTAAAGGGTTTTTAGAATGGAGATCAGTGTGGCAGCATATGCACCTTTTCAAAGCCCAGGAAACTGAAGGAGGATTTCTCAATTGTAGGCAGTCACACTTTGAAAGACTCTAGCTGAAGCTCTGAGCCACTGAACACTGGCCAAGACTTGAGGCCAAGGAGGGGCAGAGAAAAGCCTCATTTTTAAGTTTTGAAGCCACCTATGAGGGAGCCAGAGAGAGCACTTGGTAGAGGGTCATGGCTGCAAAGTCCCAGAAGCTGCAGGGATGGGGTGAGGTGGGGTGGGTTTGCTGTGGGTGGCACCAGTTACTGGGAGACTGTGAGAGCCTGTGAGAGCCGGCAAGACCCCGGGAAAGATCATGAGAAACCATGCCCTATATAAAAAGACATGGGGCGAGGCCGAGGAGCCCCAAAGGAAAAGAGAGAGAGAGAAGTCACTGTGTGCAGTAGATGCCCTAGCTGTGTTAGGAGACTCCCTCGAGGAAAGAGAGACAAGATACAAAGTAGCATATGCCATCTGCCAGCCCTGAGACCAGGCTAATATAGCCGAGCCCTGAGGCAATAAGAAGCAGGCAAATAGAAGTCTCAGCATAGAAATTGAGAGGTGGAATCTGAGAGAGTGACTCTTGCCACGAGCCAACCCAAGAAGGCTGGGAAAAGGACAACAGCAGAGACAGAGCCTCCTAAGGCAAGCTAGCAAGTGAGCATAGTGCAAGGCGTGTACTGACTAGTGAGACAGAGGCTGCAACTCAGAGAGACTGCAGAGACACAGCCCTGTTGAGGAAGCCAGGGACCGGCCATAGACCTTGAAGTCAAGCAAGGCCGAGAAGATAAAGACTAAGCCAGATGGTGCAGCAGCTACCCTGAGGGGGATCATCTGGTTTAAACAGCAGCTGGAGGTATCTGTGGGCAGTCTAGGCTGACTGAAGCTAGCCCCAAGCTGAGCGGGTGAAGCAAGTTGGCTGCCTACAGCAGTGATGCTAGGCCCGGAGGAAGCTGAGCCAAGCTGAAAATAAGACTGCTGCGACTGTGCCCGAGCCAGTCTGCTGACTGCTGTTTGAGGTGTGCCTGCAGACAGACTACAAACCAAGCTGCCCTTATGCACCTGCACTAGAGAATCTTAATATCCCTTCAAAAGGGTTAAAGTAGGATTTTTTTAAGTGTTCTTAGGTATTAGGTGTTTATAGGTTATAAGGTATTAATAAATATAGGATAATAAAAATTTTGTTTACAAAATCCTGCCTTGGAAAACCAAATATATGTATGTGTGTGTGTGTGTACACACACACACACATACATATCTTGACTATATTTAACAACAACCAGAAATATGTTTTACTCATATTTCTTATCAGGGCCACCTTCAAGCTTAAGATGTTTGGTCGTTTTGTGAAAAGACATGAAGAGAATGTTCCAAATTGGTAAATTTAGAACTTTTCTATCCCTCCATTCACCACAGACATTGGCTTTGGATTCAGATGTTCAGTTTCAGATGCTGTAAGGTAAAATATTACTGTCAAGAAAAGATACCCAAGGATGAAGAGAGGATGATGAGACTGGACCTTCCTGTGGCCTTCCATCAATTTTTACAGTGACTATGTAGGAGTCATTTTCACAGAGTACATGGTTGGTATAAGTGTAGGGTCTTCCTCAAACAAACGCAAAATGTAATGGATAGTTTTTGCTTTGAACATAACTATGAAGATTTGCATATTAAAATTTGGCCCTTATAAGAATTCTTACCCAGTTATCTTGTAAGTGGGTATGGCCACAAAGACAGCAGTGTCTATATTGTATCAGGAACCAATTTTGAGCAGGAGGGCGCAACTGTAGGTAATCTAAAATATAAGGGCTTCCACGGGGGGGGGAAACAATAAAAACATGAATTAGAAAGCAGTTCAGAGGTCTACAGGGCTTTAATTCTAGCCTCAACCCGATAGTTCAGTGACTCAGCAGCCTTGATGTAAAACCCTAATAGATCTCATAGCTTCTTATAGCTTCAAGATTGCTGTGTTATACTTGTTCAGCAGCCTCAGACCCACTCAAAATCCTCCATTCAGGGCTAATAAGTTTATGGATACAGAAATTATTCTCAGTTAAATAAAAAATACTCCTAGAAAATTCTGTGTTAGAATAATTGGCTGAAGGGAAGATGTTCCTAAAATCTCTCAAAGTTGAACTAATGGGTTTCCAGGAACTAATGAAGTCTCATTACTTTTATTTAAAAGTTGTATTTGATTATTATATATATGTGTGTGTGTGTGTATGTGTGTGTGTGTGTGTGTGTGTGTGTGTGTACACCAGGACAGTGCCCAAAGATTCCATCAGAGGGTGACAGACTTCCCTGGAGCTGTAAGGGTTTGTTGTGAACGCCAGATGCTGGTGCTAAGTATCAGGTCGTCTGGAAGAGCAGTAAACTCTCACCTACTAAGCCGTCTCTCCGGCCCCTGATTGCTGTCATTTCAGACTGTGTCAGTGAGACATGTTGGAACATGAGTTCAACAAATTCATTAGCCACCACAGTGCACGAAAACACAGTTAAAAAGAAAACCATAACCCAAAAAAACAAAACAAAAAAACCCCCAGTGTTTTCAGGTCATTTTGGCAAACTTAAATATGGAACTTTCTGGCTATGTGAATCTGGAAAATAATTTAATGTATTTGTGTCTAATTTTCTGTCACTAAGTTGGCACAGTATTCATGTTGCACATACAGAGTTAATTGTGAGGGTTCAAGTACCCTGGATTCACAGTTGCTGGGGGTGACATACATCAGAACTCAATGGTTATTGTCATTAGCAAGCACTGAATCATATTCTTACCTAAATGCTGACACCATACACAATCTAAATTCCAACTTATTTCAGGAATTACAAACTTTCTGTTTAAACCAGATGGCTGTTTTTTTTTTTAAGTCTCATCTTCTATGTCATTTATTTACTGAATTGTTTTCAAACATAGAAAGTGGAATTAAATTTTATTTGACTTTCTGAACTCTTATCTCTGAATAACCTAGAGTCTCAATCCCTCTCCCTCTCCCTCCTCCCTCCCTCCCTAGTCCTGTGTGTGTGTGTGTGTGTGTGTGTGTGTGTGTGTGTGTGTGTGTGTGCGCGTGCGCGCGCGTGCGCGAGTGTGTCTTTCAGTATTTGAGATTCATCTCAGGGCCTTGTGCTTTCTAGGTAAGCACTCTACCTCTGAGCTCTATCCTCAGCCCTCTTTTACATTGAGACAGTCTCACCTAGGTTTTTTTTAGGGCTGGCCTTGAACCCACTGAGTTGTGTGGCAGGCAGGTCTTGACCTTACAGTCAGTCTCCCTTAGCCTCCTGAGTAGCTGGCTTTACATGACAGCTAGGGTCCTTTGGGTTATTCAGAAGGTCATAGCTAAACAGCGTACTTAAGAAATTTCAGTAGATATCTGTGTGCCAATGTTGGTGTGATGTCTTTGTCTTGGCAGCATGTCCTGATAACTTTTAGGGAACAGATAGGATGAAGAGTGAAGGCCCACTCATGGCTATGTTTCTTGTGTCACTTTCTTGGCCCAAATTTTGGCTTCTGAGTAGGGACTCCAGTAGGGGTTAAGATGGACTGACATGCTGCAGACACACAACTACATAAGAAGTCATAAATTTTAAGGTTTGCAGACGAGCAATGGTATGTTTTGGCCAAGAGCTATTAGAATTGAATCAAGGAGCCAGTAGGGGTTTTGTACTGACCTGGGAACCACACACCGCAGCTGAAGCTCTGCAGAAATAGACACAGTCTTGGGCTTGTAGGTGAGCCAGGTGTAAAGGATGGTTCTATCAGGGAGCGTCTGTTGGGATAAGAGACCTTTGAAGTATACATATGGTTTTTCACAACACATTTTAATATATTCAAATAAGAAATTGAAAAAGAAATCACCTGCTATTCTACCACCTCAAGAAATAAAGATATAGCCGGGCGGTGGTGGCGCACGCCTTTAATCCCAGCACTTGGGAGGCAGAGGCAGGCGGATCTTTGCGAGTTCGAGGCCAGCCTGGTCTACAAAGCGAGTCCAGGACAGCCAGAGCTGTTAAACAGAGAAACTCTGTCTCGAAAAACCAAAAAAAAAAAAAAGAAATAAAGATATGCAGCCAAATTAATGTGCTTAAATTCTCTTTGCAATGCAGAATCACTTAGCAAATAGAAAATAAAGCAATGGACTTGACATATGATTTATGAATGAGATTGCCAAGAGGCTGGTCACATTATCCCTGGAGCTTTTCCACTTGCCTTTTCAAATCAAAGTTCTAGGAAGTATTTCTTTCTTACTTAGATGGAAACTTGCCATATGAGGATTTAAAAGACAAAGAAACTAGTTGAAGGAGTCTGAGATACTCTTCGTGATACCACTGACATCAAATATAGTATTTGGCTTTTACTTTGAATGTCCACATTTCTAAAAGCACATCAGAGGGAAGATTGCTAACTAAAAATGATGCATTTGTACTGACCAATTTGATTTCCTGAGCATGAAATACATATACATTATATAAATAAGTTATAAATCCTATAGTTTTGCCATACTGGCTTCAAGTTCTGGAACAATCAGATCCTCCATTATTTAAGCTTTTGGGATTCACATTAGACATGTTGTATGGTTCCAGTTAATAGATGTTACAAAGTCAGCAACTGTTGAATGAACAGATTAGCTTCAGAGTATCCTGGAAGATGGATGATCCATGTGGTAGCCAAGGTCTGAAAGATTGCATCTAGCTTTCAAATCAAGAAGTAAGACAGACAGACACTATTAAACTATGCAGTGGCCTCATGATGGTTGGCAGAGTGTAGACTGGGTCAGTTGTAGAAAAAGTCTGCCCAGAGCAAGGGGTAAGGAGAGAAGATCATAGTAGGTATTTTGACTAGAGTTTCTTAGCTGTGACACTTACACTTTAGGATAGGTAGCTCTCTGTTATATATGGAGAGGCCTGTGCCTGCAGGTGCTAAACATCTGCTCCTCCTCACCAGAGGCCAGTTCAGTTACATCCTTCTCTCTCTAGATGGAGGGAGTCAGTAATATTTTCTCCAAATTGCCCAATGTCCCCTGTGGAGAGAATTGTCTCCACTTGATAATGATGGACTTCACTTCTGTGAAGGGCTCTATATTTGACACTTGCCTTAGCTGCTGAAAACCTCAAAATACCTTTTGATGGGTATATGGAACAAATCAGAAGCCTGGCATCTTGCTGTGGGTAGGCACAGGCTTGAGAAATAGACTGAGATAGGCAATATACTTCTAGGCAGAGAAGACTGGAAGATATTCATGTCAGTTTGTTTAAGTTATTCCATGCTCATGACATGAAGTTGAGGTTCCCAGAAGAACATACTTATTTCCATGATCATAGCAATGCAAATTAAGACAAGATAAGTGGAATGTTTTAAGTTTACCTTGGATGTGCTTGAACCTTCCTACTCCAAAGCCTACTTTGTTTTCCTTACAGATGTTGAAGTGCTATTGGTTTCAATGATACACACACACACACACACACACACACACACACACACACTATACATACATATATATTAATTAGAAGTGAACAAATGAAGTCTACTTCTAGCTCAGGACCATTCCAGATCATTCATGCATCTTAATTTCCTGGGAACAGTTTTAATCAGAAGAGTATACCTCTATGTTTTCTCCTTTGGACATCTAGCCACTATTATCTTAAGGCCCGGGCACTGAGCACTGCACTGAGGAGGAGGAGTGCAAGTTGCCCTCAGGTTTAAGCTATAGTTTGGCGATACAGACAGATCTGTAATTCAAGCACAATAGGATACTTCACTAGGGATATCGTCTTTGGATTTCTTCTAATTGTTGTTGCTCATTTCATTCTGCTCATCCCACAATCATCATAGAACAAAAGCAATGTGCTAAGACTAGCATCAGCAAGCCTTGTCTTTGACCCTTGCTCTGCTATATACTAACTTCACATGCTGGGTTACATGGCTGGCTTTTATTCCTCAATTCCTCACTCTATATAAGTGGAAGCAGAATTGATCATGTATGATTAGGTGTGTGAAAAGCCTTGTGAAAATAATATGTGTGCCATATTAATAGATCTTTAATTAATTTTGATAGAAAAGTCCATAGTTTTCTTATTAATGAATGGTAAGTATCCTGTACATATTAAGTCTCTGGTAAATGAATAAAAGTGACAAAAACATTCTTTGTGTTCCTCTTAGGCTAAGGCCTAGGCTGGCAGTATGCTGTTATATACATATTAAGATATGAACAGAAGATAACACCCGAAAAGACTTTACAGATGGCACCAGGCAGAACAATTCCTTCCCTTACCTCTATAACAATCCCACAGAAATTGACAGGATAATCAAACTCAAGTTCATCTGGTCTCACGTAAATTACAGTGCAGCCTGTCCCTAGGAATAATTCATCAGGGCCTACAAGTTCATCTGGATAAAACAGTGCCCTTTTAGCAATAACACGGAGATTAAAATAATTGCATTCCACTGATGCTGTTGAAAGAGAAGAAAAGGCAGTCAGCTGATCCACCTCAATACATAGCAAAGAACTTTGAGCCGGATTAGGGGGGATAAAAGAAGACCCAATTTAACCAAAAAAAAAAAAATAGAGTTTAGGGATGTGGGGCAAAGAAGATTCCTTTCATAATATGTCTCCCCTTCTCTTTACTTCCCACTGACATCCCTCAAATGGAATCATCTTGTAATACATTCAGAAGTTCTGCCCAAGATTAACTATAGTGGCTATTTAGAATGGAAGCAGAGGTATATACTTTTATCAGTACATACTTCAGCTACTATTGGGTACCATGTTCCCCAGTCCTTAGGGTGTGTGTGTGTGTGTGTGTGTGTGTGTGTGTGTGTGTGTGTGTCTGTGTGTGAAAGAGAGAGACAGACAGAGAGATGGAGAGACACATGCCCCCCCCCGTGTATGTATGTGTGTGTGTGTGTGTGTGTAGTTGCATGTTGGTGTATATACACATAGAGGTCATAAGTAGATGTTGTGCATCTTTCTCAGTTGCTTGCTTATTTTTTGAGGCAGGTTTTTCTCACTGAACATGGAGCCTGTCAACCTTGCTAGAGTAACTGGCCAATAACCATGCGCTAATGAGAATTAGGTTTATAAAACCTGTATGCTAGGCCAATAATTTTCTAGTACCCAGGAGGAGATAATATATAGGGCTAGGAATTATTAAGTCATTAACTTTTCAGATGGGATAATAAACCCCTTGAAACCAAGAGCCTCAGAACTCATGGCTGTTGAGGAACTACCCCTTGAGAACATTACCAGTCAAGGCCCACTCTGGTACCTGGCTCTTGCCCAGAACACCTCCACATCCCAGACATGAGCAGCAGCAGTCCTGATGTAACAAAGGCCTTCATTTTGCCAGACTGTGGGCTGGGTCTTCCTCACGTATTGGGTAGTTGAGAGGATCTGGCAAGCCGGAAATGTTTTTATACCCAAGACCATACTCAGATGTATTAAATGAACCCAAGAGAGGAAAAAAAATCCAAGAAAACCTTTAATGCACAGTCAGTTTCAGGTCCTGAGCCTTTATCATATGGGCCAGAAAAATATAGTGTTGGCTAAGTGATTATGGCCACACATTATGAGGCACTTTTGAACTGTATGTGTAAAACCTCAAATATGTGAGCCTATGGGGGACAATTCTCATTCAAACCAACAGACTCTAAAAGTCTTCCAAGTTTTCTTTAGGTATGTCAATAAAGATATTTGTTAACATCTACACTAGTATTAATTGTGTAAGTTCAGGATGCTAGTGTTACATTTTTTATATACGCAACAATAAAATGTGCATGTGGAAAATGTCCTGGGAAGTCTATTAACAAAATTGCTCAATGACTTATCTGAAAACCAATTTCATGCACATTAAAAGGATATTGTGTCATAAAAGAGAAATTCTGTGTATACCTAGAATAAAACTGTAATTCAAAATGCAACTTCCATCTCAAACCTCCTATACTATGTTGTTCAGTTTTTTCAACTTCAGAGATAGTTTGAAAGGCATCAAATAGATAGTTCTGAAAATATCATTAATTTTCACAATAATTTAAAAGTTAAACCAGGTATAGCAAACTTGATATCTAAGAATGTTGATGCAGAAATGGGGCAGAGTCCTGTTAACTGATAACTTTAATAGTTGCCAAATATGTGTTCAGTGGACATTGGGATTGTATGTTATTTCTTATAATTTTCATAATTCTTGCCTGTAATAGGTTTAGAATTAGAGTAGGATTCTTCGAGGGCAGGAAAATCAACCTGGTACTTATGGGCACCTGGCATGGCAGTATATGGACTAAAAACAGGGTTTATGGCTAGAAATTGGTTTCAGCTGCAATAGCCTTACAAAGTTGGCGGAGTCCAGATTGACAGAGGCCTGCTAAGGGCAGCAGGTGTAGGCGTGGCTACAAAGCTGCAGAACTCATTGGAACTGTCAATTTCCTTGAGAGAGTTCAAGAATCCATGGGACATTTCAGAAGATCACAAGACAACTCCCTATATAAACTTGGGGGCTTCACATGACTCTCTTGCCATGTGTTCTTCTCAGAAGAGAAGAAGAACAAATGTACTGGAGATTAAACAATGTAGGCTTTATGCCCTGAGGTCACAAGAAAATACCTCAAGTAAAGAAAAGAACTCTAAGCCAGAGACTTATCGGTGTCTACAGCAGGATTAAAACTACATATGGTATGTTAATGAATGAGTGAAGCCTGAAGCGATCTTGGGCGGAGGAGAAAGTTGAGACTAGCAGAAGCCAGGGAATTGCTATTATAGACTTTAAATCTTAACCTGTGAATAATGCAGGAATAGATGAGGGAGCTGAACTGAGCTGAAGATAATTCTGCTGTAATTGCCAAAGCTAAACTTTTAACCAAGATGCCCGAATGAAACTTCATTAGAGAATTTTAATATCCTTTCAAAAAAAAAATTAAAGTAGGGTTGATTAAATATTTTTAGATATTAAGTGTTTATAGGTTTTAGGTTTTAGATCTTAGGTATTAGGTTTTAAGTTATAGGTATTTTATAGATATTTGTTAAGTACTAATAAATTTAAGTGTTTTAAATAAAAATATTGTTTCAGTTGTCTATTGTTCTTAATGTTTTGTATTGTATTTATTGTTATAAGAAAAGGAGGAGATATGGGGGTGGGGAGATACACCTTAAAGAAAAAAGAGGATAGGAGGGCGAGGGGGAAGAGTGTAGGAGGATGGGACCAGGAGGAGAGGAGTGAGGGGGTTATGATTGAGATGTAACTTGAAGAAATAAATAAATGTTGAAAAATTGTTTAAATGATTAAAAAAAAAAAAGAAAAAAAAAAGAAAAAGAAATCCCATTAGCCAGGTGTGGTGGCACACACATTTTATCCCAGAACTCAGGAAGCAGAAACAGAAGTAATAGTGGGCAGATCTCTTTGAGTTTGAGGCCAGCCTGGTCTGCATAAGGAGTCCACACCAGCCAGAACTACATAATAAGATCCTGCACAATCCCCTGATTGCAAACAAAACAAACCAAAATGAAAGAAAATTCATGAAATGATACAAAGTGAATGTAGAAAACTTGTTAAAAACATAAAATTAAAGACCTACCTAATATATTCCTTAATTGTGATACTTCCTAAAGTTTTCCAGAAGGTATATATGTGTATATTAAGTGTACATGTATAGATACAAATATGCTGCATAAATGTGTACTACGTGTGCAGATGCACACAGACGTATACTGTAGATGTAAAGATTTATTTAGTCACTTTTTTAGTGTGTGTGTACGTGTTCCACTGTCTTTCACTAAAGGTGTCTACAGAGCATGAATCTGCAAGTTATTTACTTAAAGAGAGTACAATACCATCAACAAGATCACTGAAGAATGTGGCTTCCCCTCCTCCAGCAAAATTGCTTATTGTTCCTCAGGGAAGGGTGGGACTTTATGAGCCTCTCTTCCATCCATAATGGTATGTTGGAGGACGCCATCTTGTACAGTTTATCGAGAGATTAGCCATTCCTACTGTGAGTTCATGTGTGCAACAGCTATGCCATGTCTGGTGGATATTTTATACCATCCCTCCCTGTGCCCCAGCTCTTATATTCTTCCTACCCTTCTTATGTGATGATCCTTGAAAGACTGTACACATAGAGGTTATTTCTACAGAGATTCTCCTTGAGCTTGAAGAAGGTGGTATAAATGCCCAGTTAGGGCTGAGTCCTGAACAGTCACTTGTTCCCAGCACAATGACTAGTTGTATGTCTCTGCATTGAATATTGCCCACTGCGAACAGAGCTTCTCTGATGAAATCTGAGAGCAGTGCTGAACTATGGGCACAACATAAATATTTAATGGCAGTTTGACACTGTGTCCATTTAGTAAAATAAAAATACTCTAATTTTTAAAATTGCTAATGCATATGTATATGAATTATGTATATATCTATGTATCTATATGTTGCTTGACTATTTGTCTGTGCATTATATGTGTCTCTGTAGAAATCACAATCGGGTGTTGTGTCTCTGGCAGTTACAGATGATTGGGAGCCACCATGTAGTTGGGAATTGAACACAGATTCTCTGGAAGGGCAACTAGTGCTCTTAACCACCGAGTCATCTCTCCAGCCTCCCATACTCCATTTTTAAAAAACTAGAAAATAATACAAATTTAAGCAGAAGGAAAATTAGAGATTGGATGCATGCATCTTTATTGTATTAAGAAAAAAAAAAAAAGGGCAGTGATAAGAAAGGGGAGAAGTAGGTCCCAGGGTGCAAACTTCCAGTTATCTAAGATAATGAAATCAAGAGATGTAACATACAGCATGGAGACTACAGTAGATAACATTGTATTCCATACAGAACATTTGTTAACACACACACATACACACACACAAACGGGGAGGGAGGGGTACTCACTGTAATTATGGTGAGAGAAGACTTTGTTCATTTACTTTACAGCAAATTTGGAAAAAGGAAAGCAACTTGGAAAAAGGAAAGCAACAAATGGTGCTGGTCTAACTGCATGTCAACATGCAGAAGGATGCAAATAGATACATACTTACCACCCTCACAAAACTTAAGTCTAAGACCTCAACATAAAACTGGACACACTAAATCTAACAGAAGACAAAGTGGGGGAAAGCCTGGGTCTCATTGGCCCAGGTGACAACTTCCTGAACAGAACACCAATAGCGCAGGCTCTAAGACCAACAATCAATAAATGGGATCTTATGAAACCAAAAAAACTTCTGAAAGGCAAAGGACATTGTCATTAGAATAAAATGGTAGTCTACAGATTAGAAAAGATCTTTAGGGCCGGGCGTGGTGGCACACGCCTTTAATCCCAGCTCTTGGGAGGTTGAGGCAGGTGGATCTCTGTGAGTTCGAGGCCAGCCTGGTCTACAAAGTGAGTCCAGGACAGTCAGGGATACACAGAGAAACCCTGTTTCAAAAAACAAAACAAAACAAAACAAAACAAAAAACAAGAAAAAGATCTTTACCAATCCCACATCCAACAGAAGGTTAATATCCAAAATATATAAAGAACTCAAGAAATTAAACACCAACAAACCAAATAATCCAATCAAAAAAAAAAAATAGGGAACAGAGCTAAACCAAGAATTCACAAAAGAGGAATCTCTAATGCTGAGAGGCACTTGAAGAAATGCTCAACATCCTTCATCATCAAGGAAATGCAACTCAAAAATGACTCTGAGATTCCATTTCACACTTGTCAAAATGACTAAGATAAAAAACTCAAGAGATAGCACATGCTGGTGAGGATGTGGAGAAAGAGGAAACACTCCTCCAATGCTGGTCGGAGTGCAAACTTGTACAACCCCTTTGGAAATCAATCTGGAGATATCTTAAAAAATTAGGAATAGTTCTACCTCAAGACCCAGCCATACTACCCCTGGGCATATATCCAAAAGATTCTCCACCAAACCACAAGAACATAGCCTCAACTACGTTTATAGAAGCTTTGCTCATAATAGACAGAAAATGGACACAACACAAATGTCCTTCAACTAACGAATGGATAAAGAAAACTGTGGTACATTTACACAATGGAATATTACTCAGCTATCAGACACAAAGAAATCATGCAATTTGCAACCAAATGGATGGAACTAGATAAGTTCATCCTGAGGGAGCTAACCCAGACCCAGAAAGATACACATGACATGTATTCACTTATAAGTGAATATTAACCATATATCACAGGACAACCATCCTACAACCCAAAGAGACAGGAACCTAGCATAACTATCCTATGAAAAACTCCACCCAGCAGCGAGCCATGGACTTTGTTGCCTGTTAGTGGAACATATCGTCCTAACTAGGTTGTCATATCAGACCCCAGTACAATAGGAAGTTCTTAGCCCTCAAGTGACTGATGAACTGAGGGGTGCTGATAAGTTGGCGGCTCCCCTCATCCAAGAAGAAGGAGAGAATGGACATGGGGAAGAAGGAGGGAGGCTGAAACCTGGAGGGGAGAAGTGAGGGGAGTTTGATCAAGATGTAACTTGAAAAAATAAATTAATAAAAAAAACCCAAAACAACAAAAAAGATAAAAAGAACAAACAAACAAAACTCCAAAACCAAAACAACAACAAAAAAAGTTCTTCAAGGTGAAATGTGTGCCTGTACTTCATGTGGGTTGAAAATACTTGAGAAATTCTTTTTTTTTTTTTCCAGTGCTGGGGCAGAACCCAGGATCTTGAGATTTTTAGGCAAGTGCTCTACCAGTGAACTAACTCCCCAATCTTAAGAAATTGTTAAATGATAGTTACATTTCTTTTTACTGTTACATCTTTATCTCTTATTTTTGCAACAGATCTGCTAAGCCCTGGAGATGAATATATACATTGAATGTCCTCTACCCTTAAGGAGTTCGTTACATAGTGACTTTGCAGAACTGTTATTAATAAATAAATTGATCAATTTTGGCATGTATGTTTTGCTTTGAGACAGCCTATCATATAGCCCATGCATAATAACACCTAATTTTTGAAGTGCTGAGGATCAAACCAAGCTCTTTATGTATGTCATACAAGAGGTCAACCAGTTCAATTACAACCTCATCCTTCTATTAGAACAGAGTATTAATTCTGTTTTAAGAACTAACAAAGCATTAAGACATTTCAGGCAATGCAGTCAGGAGTTGGTGTATTCCTCTAGCCATTTTGCCTTTCAGTAGTTCTGTTTTTCATGCTATAATATCATGGGATGTAGTTCTGAACTCAAGTATCTGGTGATCTAGAGATGGAAAAGTAGGATGAGCTTGACTCTGATATTTGGGAGGTGCTAGGAATCAACCTTCTAGGCCCACATGAGGTAGGTAAGCTTCCCACCATTAAGCTATATTCCCAGCACTCAAATATGCACTTAAGCTGTTTTTCATATTGAGGTTTAACTTCTAATTTTGAAGAAGTGTCTTCTTTCATTTGGAAGAAAGGAATTTAAATACAGTGTAAATTATTTTCAGGCCTTTCTGCTTAAAATGTAGTCATAGAGTATCATTGGTCTCACCTAAGAATTTATTACAACTGCAGCATCTCTGGGTTTGACACCCACTTCTGAGTTAGAACCTGCTTTGTAACAAGGTACCCAGGTGGTACGTGTATTTTTTTTTTAATTTGCTAACAAACAGTGCTAATGAGCATCAGCAAAGCATCCTCTGTGAAGGCAAGCCCCCGTGCTCCAACTATTCTGGGGGCATTAGTGTCAGTGTCACTTGCAAACTTAGAAATGTAAATTCCCCATTCCTCTAGTCTTGCTGAATCAAATCAAAACAAACAAACAAACAAAAAGAATGACCATAATTCAGCCATCAAGTATTAGAAAGAATATTTCACAGGTGAACTGATGGGAGCCATGCTCAGAGGTGGATTGGTGGGGTGAAGTGGAAGTGTGTGAGGTCTCAGGGTGATGAGTGTTTGCATTCTGAGCTACCCAAGACAATTATATTCTCAGGCAGTTACTCCTTCAATGTTCAGATGTGGAGGTGCAGATATTTTGGGATGTTAGGGCGTTTTAAGAACATATACCTTAGTGTATAAAATCACTCTATACTTAATGGTACAGATTCTAATGCAAGTCAGGCCTCTATACCTTTTGAATCACCTGCAGAAGTCTCATCTCCTCTCAGCAGTGACGGTTGAGAGATGAATGTGATTTTTAAGTGTGCTATGGGAACACTCCAGTGGCAGGTTTTGCATCTTACTCTCTCTAGTTCTTCAATACCTAAATAAAGTGTTACATTGTAGCTGATGAACTGATGGTGTTTTAGTGGCAGGTGTGTGCTGCTAAAGGTGCTAGCCAATTACTCCCAACTGAGGGTCATCTATTCTGGCATATAAGAAGGCCTCTTACTCTTTGCTGTTTCTTGTTTCCTCTGTGGGGTCTGATCTCCAGTCTGAGCAATGACATCTTTCCTGGGCTTGTGTGGAGTCATCTTGCTTCTTCCCATTATGAGGACTTGTGCTGATGATTGGTCAGGTATCACATGTGACTTGGGAAACTGGAATTTCTTAATATGTGCTGAGGAATGTGGCCTTTAGACTTTTTAAATATAGATTGGTCTCTTTCAGATGGATGATCTTAGAATGTCACAATTCTGAGACTAGACACAGTCCTAACCTGAGTTCTTTCTCCATCTCCCTTTTCTTTTGACCTTTCCAAGACCACATTACATTCTGGGAGCTCAATACTTGCGGTGAGTTAGATATAAGAAAAGTAGAGTGGCCTAGAAAGCACAGAGGTGTCTATAGGCTGTTAAGAATTCAGGCATCGATGGTCGTGGTGGCACACACCTTTAATCCAGCACTCAGGAGGCAGAGACAGGCAGATTTCTGAGGTCAAAGTCTATCTGGTCTACAGAGAGAGAGAGTTCCAGGACAGCCAGTGCTGCAGAGAAAACCTGTTTCAAGAAACCAAAAATAAATACACAGAACTCAGGGCTTCCTGTAGGAAAGGAGCCTTTGCAAGTGCTCAACCTTCCTCGGCCATATCTGTTATAGAGCCCATGGTGTCTGAGAGGGAAGGTCAGCTCCTTGTAGTAAGGTGACGAACTGATGCAGTTACCTCATCTTAAATGCCAGCAAGTCTTCTACTTCAAGCAAACTAGAATGGTTGGTCACTTAACTATTAGTGTAGACTCTCAGTTTAAAAGTTTGTAATTAGTTTTCTCTCCCTGTCAATGAGACACTTTTCCCTGGTGGTACTGCCTTGTAGGCCCCCAGTGTATGAGGAGGCTCTTGACCCTCATATGACTTCTGAACTGGGGCGAGGGACTGTTTGTAGGGACACTCCACTCCAGAGAAGTGGGATGGAAGTGATAGGGGGTAGAGGGTGGGAGGGTGGGGCTGGGAAGGGGGGAAAGAGGACAATATGATGGACATGTAACCTGAAGCAACAAATAAATAAATTTATTTATTAAAAAGTTTATAATTACAACAAAAAGTTATGTATTTTTGTTAAACTACTTTCAACAAGATAACCCAGTCTTTTTTTATTAATGTTTATTCACTACTTCAAGCCACATCTCTATCACAGTGCCCCCCCCCCTACCCTCCCATCCTACTCCTCCAGAGTGGGGTGTCCCCACACATCAGCCCCCCCACCCCAGTTCAGCAGTTACATGAGAGCCAAGAGCCTCCTCATATACTGGGGGCCAACATGGCAGCACCATTAGGGGCAAGTGTCTCATCAACAAAGTCTATGTTCCTGTTCCTTTTGGTGTGTTGTTTGTACAATAGTTATCCTGCATCCTGCATTATATGGCAAAAATCCAATTATAAGTGAACAGATGCCAGGTGCATCCTTCTGAGTCTGGGTTAGTTCTCTCAGGATGAGCTTTTCTAGATCCATCCATTTGGCTGCAAATTGCATAATTTCATTGTTTCTGATAGCTGAGTAGTATTCCATTGTGTAGATGTACCACATTTTTTTTAAAATCCATTCATCAGTTGAGGGATATCTGGATAGTTTCCAGTTTCTAGCTATTACAAAGAAGGCTGCTATGAACATTGATGAGGAAATGTCCTTGTGGTTTGGTGAGGAATAATTTGGATGTATACCCAGAAGTGGTATGGCTGGGTCTTGAGGTAGAGCTATTCCAAGTTTTCTAAGATATAACTCAGTCTTGATGCTACAGAAGTTGCAAGACTCTTACTGTGTTGATTAATGTATTTTTTTCTTTCTGTTAGAAGCTATTTCAAGGAGACAGTTCTAGGAATCTTATTAGTATCCACTACCTCATTATTTTGACTTATTAAATCCATATTGACTAGCTTCCTTTGCTTGAGTTTATTTAGGATAAAAGTGGGAGTTAGAATTGGACGCTGTGGTCAGATCTGATCTCAGTGTCTTCCTTCTATCCGTATGGAAGTTTGCTTACTAATCAACCATTTCTCTTCACATTTCATAACTTCACTTCAGCTTTACAGAAGCACAAGTGTGGTTTTCAGGCATCTAAAGTTATATTTATAGTTCGTTCTATAGCTTTGTTTTGCTCAGTATTATTTAAAAATATGTGTAACATTGGTTTATTGTAATTACTACTTCGTAATCCATTGAATGAATACATTGCAATTTGTTATTTTTCCTGTTCTTGTTAGAACTTCTAAGTGTTATTTATTGGGGTGTGTGTGTGTGCTTGTGTGTTCTCATGTGTGTGTGTACATGCATGTGTGTACCCACAGCATGTGTGTGGTGTTCAGACTTGGTGCCTTTTTCCATTGAACTATCTCACCAGCCCTGAGCTCCTTTTTTTTTTTTTTGCCTTCCTAGAAATAGAATTGTGGGGCTATAGGATAGGCAGATCTGAGATCTGACCCATTTGTTTAGTTTTCTGATATTGTGGCTCTAGTTTTGTCTTCTGAGAAGAGAAAAAGTCTTATGTAATTTTTCATTCTTAGAATATTTGGTGTTCACAGGTGACTGGATTTCCAAGAGTATGAAGTAAATTAAGCCTTTGCAGTTAAAAAAAAACCTTTTTAAAAAATTTTTAGATAATTACCATTACACAAGTATTATAAGAAGTAATACAGAACTGCTCATGGTGGTACATGCCTTTAATACCAGCACTTGGGAGGCAAAGACTGGTCAATCTCTGAGTTTGAGGACAGCCTGGTCTACAAAAGGAGTTCCAGGACAGCCAGGGCTACACAGAGAAACCCTGTCATGAAAAAACAAGTAAAACAAAACAAAAACCAAAAAAAGTAATACAGAAAAATCAATATACCATTTATTCAGTTTTACTCAATAATAACACTTAGCACTGAGGTATTTATGTAATCACAGCCAGACTTCAGAGCTTCTCTATTACCATGAGGACAAGCCATATTGTTCTTTCTTCATTTTATTTTTTATTTTTTAAAGAAGAGGCAATCCCATTTTCATTTATACATATATGTTTATATATTTGTGACAGGGTCTCACTATGGTCTCACTGGCTGGTCTGGAACTCTGTACATCAGGCTGTCCTTGAACTCCCAAAGATCCTCTTGGCTCTGCCTTCTGAGAGCTGGGATTAAAGGTGTACACCACCATATTGTCATCTCCATTCTAGTCCTTAATCTTTGACAACTGCAATGTATATTTTACAGTTTTGTCATTTAAATTGTGTTTAGTATAAAACATTTTGGAATCACCCCTCCCCCATTGTGTGTGTATGTAATATTTTCTCCAGATATTCTGAATTAAAAGAAGTGTAATAGTATCTTCTCAAATTTTATGTACACCGGATTGCTGTGTTGTAGTGTTCTTTTTTTTTTCTTTTGATATTTTTTTGATGGGGTGGTATTAAGCATTCTAAATGTTGATTGGTCCTGCTTGCTGCCTGTTACTTTGTAAATAAATGCTGAGGCCTGGAGATTGGGCAAAGACGGAGGTAGGCAGGACTAAGGTGCATGGGCTTTTTTTTGAGACAGAGAGCATCTTGAGAAGAAGTTGGAGAAAAAGCCAGGAACAAACAAGGAGGACATGCCATGGGGTAGATTAAAGAAGACCCTTCCTCGTGGACTAAAACATCAACATAGTGTGGAGAATAATAGTCCAAAGGGACATATGCATATATGGGGTTATATTTGAGTAATAGAATTATGAACTAACTTAGATGGGCTAGGATTGCATAATTCAGGCCTAAGCTTGTTAAAATCCATGTGGTGTCTGTGTGTATTCATAATGACGGGTTAAGTACTAACAGCTTCCGAATCAAATACAGTTTAAGTACTACATTTTTAAACTTAGTTTTTCTTTTTACTTAAAGAAATTCTCCATACATTTCATCCCCAAACAATTTCCCCTCCTTTCTCTCCTCCC
>CAJQZJ010033698.1:0-33531 GCA_907164525.1 Lophiomys imhausi | reverse complement strand
AATTTACTGTTATAAGAGAAAGAACCATTTGTTGGATTGAAAAGGGAAGCTGTTGGGGGGGAAGAGGGTGGAAGGGTGGGACAGGAAGGGGGAATAGGGAAGGGTTTGTGACTGAGATGTAACTTGAAGAAAAAAAATAAAGTACTTATATAAAAATAAAAAAAGAATAAAAAAATTAAAAATGGAGAAATTCATAATGTCTCAATATGCTTGGATTCCAATTGAGTTTGTTTCTCTTTACATACAGATCATTTTTACACTGACAATTGTGGTTTTATATATACTTTTTGAGAAAGATTTGACTAGGATAGGCTTAAGGATATCTGTAAGGGAGAGAGTTTACAGATGGAATGCTAAGCTACTGAGGATAACAATGGGGGAAGGAAAGAGGCCTGACCTGATACAAAAGATGTCAGCGGGAGCTCACAAGTGCCTGAGAACTAGGTGCTAATCAAGAGTATCTGGGAAAGACCCACCAAGGATATAGTCAAAGCTAGATGTCAGGAATTATTATCAGAACTTTAATTACAACACGGGATGGCACAATTAGACCAAGGCTTTTGGAATGTTGTTGTTTCTTTGCTTAAATTTTGTTTGGATGTCTTTTATTTTCCTATATGGGGAGGTAAAAAAAGATGTTTTTGTCATCTGACAATGCTGAGATATAAGAGATTTTAAAGATATAAAGAGAAAAGGGCCACATTAGACCCTAGGGGAGATACCTTAATCCTTGGAAAAGATTTTAAAGATATAAAGAAAAAGGGGTCACAAGCCAGTCTCCTTAGATGTGGGACACCCACTGGAAAACTGATTTCAAGAGAGATATTAGATCCTAGGGGAGATCTGTTGGGTGTGATGGTACATGCCTTTAATCCCAACATTTGAAAGACAAAGACAGATGGATCTCTCACCTTTGCCAAGGTCAGCCTGGTCTACAAAATATATCCAAGACAAGGATATACAAATAAAAAAATCCTGTCTCAAAGGAAAAAATAGAGAGATATGTTAATTTTGAGAAATTACTTATTTTCAGAGAAAAGGGACCAAACACCAAAGAAGACAAGACAAGCCCAGATGGTCCAGCTCACAGACTATTCCAGCCAGGACTTCAATGAAGCTCTGAACTTTCCCATCCAAAGTTCAACGACTACAAACTGCTCGGACATTCAAATTGCTGAGCACATAAAGAATGGACTATTAAATTGCTTAACCAAATTTTTTGTATTTTATTTGGGCCCCCAAACAGGTTTTCTACATCCCAATTCAGCAGGAAGCAATTTTAAGTAGCGACGCCCCATTCCCAAAAGGTGGGGGGATAATATTTTGGTCATTTGATATGTTATAGATGTTGTTTAGGAGGATTAGTTACAAATTGTTAAATGGTCTTATTAAACAAGGTATAGGAGGTTAGGCTTAAGGACTTTTCTATTTCTTTTTCTTTATCCTTTCATATATAGGGAAAAGGACTTAAAAAGAAAAGAGGAGGAATATATGTATATAGTATAGAAATGATAAGATGTGCCGGGCGGTGGTGGCACACGCCTTTAATCCCAGCACTTGGGAGGCAGAGGCAGGCGGATCTTTGTGAGTTCGAGGCCAGCCTGGTCTACAAAGCGAGTCCAGGACAGCCAGAGCTGTTAAACAGAGAAACCCTGTCTCGAAAAACCAAAAAAAAAAAAAAGAAAGAAATGATAAGATGTAAAGATAGATTATTGAATCTGCTCTGAAACTTAAAACTGTCATTATTCTTAAAATAAGGTTATCTTTTGATACAATAGAATTTTGTATATTGATAAAAAATAAGATTAATTTTGATAGAATTTTACAATTTGCTTGTTCAATGATAGATTTATAAATCAATAGATGTCTTCAAAACCCTCAGAGATGTACAGAAAATAGCATTTAAAGATATTATTTTAAGAATTGTTTGACTTTAAGACAGTCAGCTCCTGATAGCTCTCATTTGACTTGGAAGAAAACATTCAGCATCAAAAAGAAATCTCCCATCAGGAAATAATTCCTACTGGACAAAAATGTCCCTGCTCTCTCAACAGACTATATACAGTCCAAGGATGGACCAGAGCTTAAATGCAGGTAAGTTGATGTCCTGATTCTGCAGAGACAGAATGGGAAAATCCTTATTTCCTGCTGCACAATTATGGCTGTGAAATATGCTTGGCCAGAAGGTTGAAGATGATGCTCCAATGATATGGAGAGATATTTGGGACTGTCTAGGCAGCAAACTGTCACTTTTTTCTTTTTGGAAGCTGCTCTTCTGTGCTTTCTATTCACTCAAATAATAACTTTATCCCTTCTTAAGTCTTTGATGGGGTTGAAGACAACATGTATGATAAAAATTATTTAGGTTCAGAACTTTAGACACACCAAGATAGATGATTTTTTTTCTTCTTCAAGATTGCCTGATAGAAATAGGCTAAACATTATGTATGTACCTTTTATCCTTTTTATTAGACAAAAGGAGGGAAATGATGGGGTGGTGTTAAGCATTCTAAATGTTAATTGGTCCTGTTTGCTGTCTGTTACTTAATTGACTCTGATTGGTTAAATAAATGCTGAGGCCTGGAGATTGGGCAAAGACAGAGGTAGGCAGGACTAAGGTTCGTGGGCTTTTTAGAGAGATACAGAGCATCTTGGGAAGAGAGAGGTCACTGGAGAGAAGCTAGGAGTAAACAAGGAAGACACGCCATGGGGTAGATTAGAGAAGATCCTTCCACGTGGCCTGGAACATCTGCTTAGTGTGGAGAATAATAGTCCAAAGGGATGTATGTATATATGGGGTCATACTTGGGTAATAGAATTACGAGTTAGCTTAGATAGGCTAGGATTGCACAACCCAGGCCTAGGCTCGTTAAAATCCACCTGGTGTCTGTGTGTATTTATTTATACTGGCGGGTTAAGGATTAACACCCCGATCAAATAAAGGTAATATAAATACTAGTAAACAATTTAATTAGCTATATATTTTTTTTACAATATAGTGAGATCAATTCTCATCCAGCCTAGGCTGGCTTCAGACATGCTCTGTAGCTGAAGATTGACATTTGTTTTGTTTTGTTTTTGATAAACTGTTGCATAGAACATAATTATTGTTTTTATTGAAAAACTAAGTACATAAATTTTAAATCCATAGTGAGCATGTCTCTACTGAATGAAGAAAACCATTTGGAAGTGAAAGAAGAAGTCAATGCAGAAAGAAACAAAAAGATAGAAGGGTTGGTCATGGTGCCAAGGTGTCAAGTCCAACATCCCCAAGACTCAGCTGGATCTTGACTTTCTCCTAGGAGCCTTTTCCAAAGTCCTCCATCCTTGGATTGTTGCTTCAAGGCCTTCATATATCCTGGACAACTCTCCTTCACCATCTCAGCCCAATCTCTTACTTCAGTTGCTGGGCAAAGGTCATCTCACCGATGAGATTGTTCTCCCTCCCTAACACAAAGCGTTTAGTGTCTGATAATTTTACAATGTGTCTTGGCTAGGTGGAACTCACTTTCTTATATGATTCCACTAGAGTGAACCACAAGTAGGCTTCTGGTGAGACTAGTAGGGCGGTAGGGCAGTAATAAACACTATGTAACTCGTGTATTTTGCTGCTGATCTGATGGCTTCCATCATCAGTGTGAAGCAGCAGCAGACCAGCAACTGTTCTATCATCCCCTGGCTCTTCCTTCAACACCCCCAATATTTATCTACTGTATGTGTTTTACCACAAAGGCCATTGGCAGTCAGCATTAACATGAGTTTTCACCTATCCTTACATGTATATACATGTGCCCACACGTACACACACACATGAGATTTTAAAGATACAATTGGGTATATACAATATATATTATTTATAAGATTCCAATGTACTTTTGAAGAATAAATAGGTTTTTATTAGATGGAAGTTAGTCCAGGGAGAAAAATGCTCCAAGTTAAGAACATTCAAAGCCAAAGGCATATGATATGACCCATTAGAAAATTTGTTTTTCTTAGAACACATACAGCAAAGATAACTGTAGGATGAAAACTTTAAATGGTATTAGAAGCCAAATACTAAAAGGTTTTATATACCACCCCGAAGAAGCTTAGATTTTAATCTTATAAGCATTTACCTCTCTGTGGGTATTCACAAAAAAAAATTGTGAATTCACAAGCATTTACACACAAAAAAAAAATTTGTTTGTCAAATTCCCTTCTAAAACTACAAGTCAAAAACAGACTCCAAAGTCCCAGCCTTACTCACAATCATAAAGTCTGTTACAGGGCAAATGAATTTGCATTTTTAATATACCATCCAAATGACTTGGGTGGGGGTCTCCTTCAGGCCTTACAGCTAGCAGGGAAGCAATCTGGGTGAGGCAAGAATGAAACTTGGTTCAGCCCAACTTAGAGAGATGGAGTTGGGCCAAACTTCCAGAGTCTGACACAAGTTGGTTTATTTTAGCCATATTTAAGCACAGCACAATTTTGGGGGAAAAAGGTTTCTGATAACAATTAACTCAGTCCTGTGAGTATAATAGAGCTTAAGACATGTGAAAACTGCAAATTAATTAATTAATGTAGTTATTAGTAAGTATAAACTGTAAGATTAATCCGGCGGAGTAGCTGGTGGCTTGGCAGAGGAGCAGGCGGCCTGGCCTGAGTGCCTTAACCGGTCGCCTAACTTATCCTGGAGAAAGAGCCCCGGGACCAAGGTTGGCCTACACCACCTGTAACCTAAACTCTGTTAATTAATATAAGTTGTTATATTAGGCCAGTAGAATTACCAGCGGCTTGGCGGGAGATTTGCCTGGGCTCAAGGGGAGTCTGAGAGTCTGTAAGTCCAACGGCCTGGGACTGCTTGGACTGAGGGCCTATAAGCCGCCACAGTCTTTTCCCCAATAATTAAACACACCAAGACCTTTAATGTTTTAACACTTAGCCCTTAGCTGGGCAGACTCTCAATTAGCTACTCTAAGTTAACCCGGATCGGATCACCTAATCCCAAACCACCATGTGCCTGTGAGTACCTTCCAGCCTTCTCCAGACATCTGTCTCCTTCTGCCAAGCTGCCAGCTGCTCCGCAGGCTTAATCTTACAGTTTATACTTACTAATAACTACATTAACTAATTAATTTGCAGTTTTCAGGTGGTGCCCCATGTTGGGTGCCATTTGTAAAAAAAAAAATTAGTTAAATTACATTGCGGTATTTATATTATTGTTAATTGGTTTGGCGGTTATTAATCTTTAAGCAGCCATTATAAATGAGCACACACAGACACCACATGGATTTTAACAAGCCTTGGCCTGAATTAAGGAATCTTGGCCCATATAAGCTAGCTCATATTACCCAAATATGACCCCATATATACATATGTCCCCTTGGACTGCCATTCTCCAAGATATGCCGATGTTCCTGGCCATGTGGAATGGGGTTCTTTTTTCTAACCCATGGTATGTACCTCCTTCCTGTTGCTCCTGGCTGGAATGCCTTCTTCTTCCTGCTGCTGGCTGGAATGCTTTCTTCTTCTGTCTAAAACACAGGCTTCCTGCTCTAATCTCAGGAAGTCCCACCTTTCTCTGTCTTTGCCCAATCTCAGGCCTCAGCATTTTATTTAACCAACCAGAGTCAATATAAGTAACAGACAGCAGCAGGAAGAAGAAGCATTCCAGCCAGGAGCAGCAGGAAGGAGGATGCATGCCATGGGTTAGAAAAAAGAACCTCATTCCACATGGCCAGGAACATCGGCATATCTTGGAGAATGGCAGTCCAAGGGGACGTATGTATATATGGGGTCATATTTGGGTAATAGAATCATGAGCTAGCTTATATGGGCCAAGATTCCTTAATTTAGGCCAAGGCTTATTAAAATCCATGCAGTGTCTGTGTGTGCTCATTTATAATGGCTGCTTAAAGATTAACAACCACCAAACCAATTAACAATAATATAAATACTGCAATGTAATTTAACTAATTTTTTTTACAGACATGCTTACATTAAAATTGTTTACAAAGTACATCTGACTTCTTTTACAAAGCTGAAAACTGTTGACTCGGGGATAGTGCCCAAGATTTAGGGTCTAGGGAGATGACTGAGGTAAACATAATGCCTGTGGGTGTCAGGATTGGCCTGCCCCTAAGGTAACAATGAAGTCACTTAGGCTGTTGTAAAGCACAAGTGACATCCTTCATAAGGATGAGTTTTATGACCTAGAAGCAATGCTCAACATTTTGGTGGAAAGGGTCTGGAATAAGTAAAGCACCATAAATTCTGGGGGATATAGGAGGAGCCTGGCTCAACAGATAGCAATGGATCACCAGGTTGTAATCTACATCCTTTCCCTACATTCCAGATGGAAAACGGGTTAACATCTCCTTCTTTTGAAAGAAGCCTGTGTTAGAGGAAGGTCTAATACATTGGCTCTCAGAAGCTGATTTCAATGCTGAGATCTGGTTACCGCCCTTTGTGAGCCACTCCTGATTGGTTAATAAAGGTCGCTGATGGCCAATTAGCTGGGCAGAAAGAGTATAGAAAGTGGGACTTCCTGAGACCAAGAAAGAAACCCTGGGTTTACACAGAGAAAGCTCTCCTTTCCACCAGGAGACACAGAAACAGATAGATGTGTCTGGAAACTCTGAAACATACAGCAAGCGCATGGCTGGTTGGGATTAGGTGGTCTGGGATTAATTTAGGAGAGGTAGTTGAGAGTCTGTCCAGCTAAAGGCTAAGCATTGAAACATTAAAAGGTCTTGGTGTATTTAATTATTAGGAAAAAGGCCACCATGGGTTTCAGGATGAAAGGCCTATAGGCCTCTAGCTAAGGCAGACCTACAGGCTTCCAGCCACAGGCCTCCCAGCAGGCCCCAACAGCCACCCTGACAGGCCACCTGGCCTAATATAACAGTTTATAATTATTATTATTTTTTTTAAAACATTTTTTAATTTATTTATTATGTATACAGTATTTGCTCCACACATATGCCCGGGCAGATCTCAATGTAGATGGCTGTGAGCCACCATGTGGTTGCTGGGAATTGAACTCAGGACCTTGGGAAGAACAGCCAGTGCTCTCAACCTCTGAGCCACCTCTCCAGCCCCAGTTTATAATTATTAATAAATATCAAACAGCTGCCCTGCCAGGCCACCCTGTCAGGTGAACCTCCCAGGCCTACAGGCGTCTAAGGTGAGTCAGGTCTGCCGGTCTCCCACTAGGCCACTGTCTGCTCCACCAGCCTAATATTACAGTTTGTACCTATTAATAAATATGATTGATAACTAAGTTGTAGTTTCAAGCCTGCGTGTTTGACTGTCCTGGCTTCTCCAGTGTTTGTCTGTGTGCACAAGACCTCTTGCCCTCTACATCTGACCCAGGAAGAACATGTCTAGTAAAATAGAGATAATAAAACACAACTGAGAACAGGGATGGTAAGAACATGGCATCTTTAGTGCTTATACCTCCAACAGGTTCATTGTGCTCAATCAATCATCAATGTTCAAATAGACATTTTTTCAAGAAATTATATAGGTAATACAGGTAAGTAATACATTGTGCCACACAAAAGCCATGTGGCTGATCCAAAAGCACCACTAACTTCTAGATGGGCTGCATAATTACACAGATCTCTAATTTCTCATGCTCAACCTGCATCTATATGGTTGCTGCCACTTTCCCAGTCATCCCTACTATAAACCTTTCAAGGGAATATTGTTTCTTTGTTGTCTTTAAATGCCGTATTATCCCAGAATCCAAAATCCTGAATGGGCTGAACAGACTGCACTTTATTCTCCCATGCTTAAACCTATTCTCTTCCCTACTAAAATGTAGACATAGTAGCAAAAAGTGTTAGCTACCCATCTATATATATATATATATATATATATATATATATATATATTTGTTAATGGTCACAAACTACCAAGATAAAGTCTACATAACCTGGATCTTTCCTTTTCTTTCATTTTTTTCTAAGAGTTTAACTCCAGGCTGACTTTGAGCTACATGGGCTCAGGCTTGCCTCACAATCTTCTTGCCTCAATCTCTTGAATGCTGGAATTACAGGACTGCGATGATACCTGGTATATAACTTAGCTTTGCTTGAAGTCACAGAAGGCTAACAGTAGACTCTGGTACTTCAATAACTACCAGAATAACTAATCCCCATTCTTTCTTTCCTTTCATTTAGCCAGTTAGAACATGAATGCTGAAGCTCCAGTGGTTATCTAGGGCTATAACCAAACTTGGCAATGGTTAGGCCACAAGAATAGACACTAACATGTCCTTCCCAATTCTCCTTCAAGTGAAAGCTTTGGGAAGAGGTGTCAGTAGGTGTCCTATAGCTGCCTTCCCCTTAGATAGCTTGCTCAAAGTCTATGTGTGGGTGCCCTGCATTTTATGACATGTCATTGTGGGAACACAAAGGTCTGGCTATTTACTTAAGACAACCGAGAGGCCATTATAGCTGCAGTTTCCTGTGGGATTGAAAATGGCTATAATTTTTTTTTCCAAGACAGGTTTCACTGTTGTCCCTTGGCTGTCCTGGAGCTCGGTCTGTAGAGAAAGCTGGCCTAGAACTCACAGAGATGCGCCTGCAACTAACCCCCAAGTGCTCAGATTAAAGTTGCATGCCACCACCGCCAGGCAGGATATGGCTATCATTAAGCCTGAATATAGCCAATTTCCCTCTCTACCTATTCCTAATTCTCTGGAGAGCAGACAGATAAGTTTTTGTGTGTCTGTTCCTTCAGGATGTAGCACCCTTTGCATAGTCAGGTGAACTTCCTCATGTCTTCCAGTCTTTGTTCTAAACTCCCTTTCCCAGTGAGCCTTGCAGCAGTAGATCATTTGTCCCATCAGCACTCTTGACCTTCTTCATCCTGCTCTGTATTTCCTTTTTTTCCCACAGTGCCCTGTAATACAATTACTATTGATTGTGGTTTTACTTACTTTCTCCTCCTATAGGTCGTAAAGTCCACAAGGGATGTTGGTTTCATGCACTCATACATCCAAACACTTTTTTGATTATGAATGACATGTGAATTCAGTGAACAATTGTTGAATGAATGAATGAAGATGTGAATAATTCTCTGTGGAATTTTGCAGATATTCACTGGTCAGGATCCTCTGTTTAAAAAAACAGCTGAAAAGGACTTTGACCGCAGATTCACTGAGTATTCCAACTTTTATAGCATCCAAATCAAAACATGACTCATGTATGTTTATAGGGTATCCGAAATCTCTTTATAGTATATATTTGTACACGCACACAGACACACACACACATAGTGTTTCACAATGAGGTTGTGATTTTATGTTCTGATGAGACATCCTTTGAAAAGAGTGGTTTTTCCTCAGAATTAGAATTTATTAAAAAAAAAAAAATTATGAGTTCTGGGAGAAGGGGGAAAGGGTGGACGAATGGGCCCAGGAGGGGTGGAGGGAGGGGACTGTGATGGAGATGTAACTTGAAGTAATAAATAAATAGTAAAAAAAATAAAAAAATAAAGAAAGAAACTTAGAAAAGGCTAACCATCTCCAGTATGGTGATTCAGGACAACTTGCTGGGTGACATTATAGGGTACAGTTACTTCTAACAGGATCTGTCTGTTCTCAAGCACAATTCGTTGAAACTGAGTTGCTGGAAGCTTTGTTGTGCTTCATGTTACCCATTTCTGAAAGAGGTCAGAATGGGGGAGGTTTCAAGAATTGTCCTTTGAAGTCAGCAGTCAACAAACATGAACCAGATCAACTGAACACCCATGGAGTTGGCCTGGGGATTTTATTTTTGTAGTTTTGAGTTTTCAAGGGGGCCTTCCAATCCACGGGAAGTCCTCTCACTTTTTATTAGTAAAGGTTATTTAAATGTCACTATCTGAATTAGAAAGTCAATTATGATATTATAATGTGGTATAATTCAAGTCAATCATTTGTATTGAAACAAAATAACTCCACTATAAATATATTATAAACATTATTTTAAAACACTGACCTAACCATAATATGGTTTTATCATTATTAACTAATTAATAGTTTCTAGTAAGAGATGGTGAGAATAAATATGCTAATGGAATTATTTTTAACACCTTGGCTTGGTTTGATTGCTTTGAGCTTCTAAGTCAAGCCTGGCCCCTAAGTCATGAGACCTTCTTGTCTCAGCCTCCTGAGTTGTGAAATTACAAGCATGTACTACCAAGCCTGGCTTTTGATACCCTGTTGATATGTTAGCAATTCAAAGATAAAAGGCAAATAATCCATAAATGAAGTCTCCCCCAACCAGAGCAATGTTGCCCTTAGTTAATCTACTCTTTATTCCTTGGGCTCAGTGAAGCCGAGTTCAAGATGTAATTTTTAAATATTAGACTTAAATTTCAAATGAAATTTATCTTTGGACAATGTTTTTTATTCTTTCAAGATATTGTTCTATGGCAAATAATAAAGATTCATTAAGAAAAATAGTCTGGGGGCTGGAGAAGAAAGCTCAGTGGTAAAAAAGCACTGGTTGTTCTTCCAGAGGTCCCGGGTTCAATTCCCAGCACTCACATGGCAGCTCACAACTTTCCATCCTTCCTGTTCCAGGGGATCTGATACCGTCACACAGGCATACATGCAGTCAAAATATCAACATATACAAAATAAAAATAAGTAATTCTAAAAAGAGAGAAATAGTTTTCCTTTAAAATGTGTTAATATGGGCTGGAGAGATGGCTCAGTGGTTAAGAGCACTGACTGCTCTTCCAGAGGACCCGGGTTCAAATCCCAGCACCCACATGGCAGCTCACAACTGTCTAACTCCTGTTCCAAACAATCTGATGAAACACATGTAGTCAAAACACCAATGTACATAAAATAAAAATAAATAAATTATTTTTAAAAATGTGTTAATATGAATCAAGTTTTGAAAACCTCAGTTCATCCATTTTGATCCTGTGGCTTTTTATTGGCCTCCAACTGGTTCTCAGTAGAACTTTATTATCATCACCAAATGGGTAACCATTTGATGGTGGACCCTTAGAGCTGTTTGCAGTTGTCATAACTGGTCTTTCCTTATGGAAATGTTCTTCCTTGTCTCCAACAATACTCTTGTGCTTCCTTCATCTACTGTCTTCTGGTGTCTTGATATTAACATTCTTTTCAAATTCTCGGGCCTCAGTAGTCTCTTATGAAAATAAATAGCTCTCTCCCCTATATATAAAAGTATATTATGGGCCAAAGAGATAGATGG
This sequence comes from Lophiomys imhausi, assembly GCA_907164525.1. Classification (NCBI taxonomy): domain Eukaryota; kingdom Metazoa; phylum Chordata; class Mammalia; order Rodentia; family Muridae; genus Lophiomys; species Lophiomys imhausi. Next base: position 22,327 of record CAJQZJ010033698.1, on the reverse strand, counting down.
GTAAGGGCACGTATTGGCAAATCCAAAGACCTGAGTTTGATTCCTGGAATTCACATGGTGAAAGGAGAGAACCAACCTCCACAGATTATCTTCCCACCTCCACATATATGCTGTGGCACATGTGTGCACCACTTCCAACACACAGACACAAAATAAATAAGTAAACACAAATTTTAAATTAAAGGAATCTTACCACTCACAAAACAGCTTCTTATAGTGTTCCTAGAACGGATGTGCTTTGCATGTCACAGACCAATCTTTAAGAACTGATATCCCTGGCCACAGCAATTTAGTTATGGAGGGCTCAGAGGTGGATTATCACAAGGGATTATTCTACTCCTTTTCCCACGAGTGCCTATATCCAAACCTTGGCCTATATGCAGAACAATGGCCTCACATCTCAGCTTGAGCCATGACCGAAAAGATCATCCTAGCTCTAAAGCTCCCCTTTGAATTGGTAGAGGCCTTTGTCATCACTGAGTCACAGTTCGACTCCATCCTAGCCCTGCTGCTCTCACTAGTCTATAGATATTGATCCAAAAGCTACTTCTCCGTAACTTTCCAGCACTCTAATCTCCAATTGCGAGTTTTCCTCTAGGACGCTTGATCCCTGAGAAATATTTATGTCTTAGCAAAATCACTACTTCAGTGATCTAAAAATCTCACCTTATAAATCTAAAATGTTCCTAGTGACTTGTGTGTTAGTCATGGTAGTTTAGCCTCTGTAATAAACACTCTCAACATGGTTGGTGACTCGACCCAATAAAACTTTGCGTCACAGTCACCCCACGGTGCACTGCAGTCTAATGGGAGAAGCTTGACTCCTGTCATCCAGGACCCTGCCCTTCTCTAAGAACCTGCCCTTCTGACAGACCAGGAAACTAAATGAAGGGGAAAAAAGTCTCCAGTAGGCTGGATGGTTTGGAAGGGGTAAACATGGATTCCGCTGACTTTCTGTTGGGAGGAAGCACTCAGTCATGAAGGTATTCTAAAGCAAGGCTGAAGAACACCCTCAGTCTCTGCTTCATGTGTATAACATTTTGAGATTTTTAAACATTCCACTGCCCATGACTTATGACATATTGCTCTTTCTACCATCCTTCAATTTGCACGATTTAAAAATTCCATCTTTTTCAAAGATTCAAGAGTCATGATCTCTCTGCCTTCAATACATGTCTCCAGAGGGTTTGGGATTTCTATTGTTTACTAGAGACTCTCTGTATCTTTAACAACTTTTTAAAGAAAAGGAACATAATATCACCATCATATTTAATGGAAATGATAATTCTTTAATGTATCTAGTAGTATGTGCACACACTTCTCTGATTACTCTTCCTGTGCCTCTCTCTTCATCTTCTAATTCTCTTAATTCCAGACATCCAATGAGATTGCTGCTATACTAGTCCCAGCACTGGCCATGGCACTACTCCATCTTCCAAAACTGAAGTGCCTTAGTCCATTTTCTGCTGCTCTAGCAGAATGTCTAAAACTAGGTAACTTATAAAGAACAGAGATTTGTTTCTCACAGCTTGGGAGGCCGAGACATTCCAGCTCTTGAGTGGTATCCTGGCAAGGGCCTTCCTGCTGCTTCAGAACATGGCTGAGGATATCGCATGGTAAGGAGGCATGCAAGAAGGTACAAGATTAGGTTCTCTTCTTTGTAAGTTTTGTACTTACATAAATGTGAACTCTCAGATTCTTGGTGACAATATACTGTTTTAGTTTTTGTATCTTGGTGGTAGAAGGCTTATTCTATATACATACAGCATATACAAGGTCATGAGTTTACTCCTAGCTTTACACACTTGGGGGTGGGCAAAACAAAAAGAGAAAGCAGGGAAGGGCAAGGAAGGCAAAGTCTGGGAAGGGAAGGGGAAGGAAGGGAAGGGGGGGAAGAACTGGGAAGGACTGAGAAAATCGTTCCTCAGATAAAAGCTCTAGCCAAGCAAAGTTGATAAGCTGAATTCAAACCCTGGAACCCACGTAAAAAACTAAATGAGGTTACACACATCTGTAGTCCCCACTAGGCCATAATAAAAACAAAAGAATCCCTGCCTTGATGTGGTGAGAGTGAAATCCTGCTCACACATGTACAAGCATGAGCATATAAATTTTAAAAGAAAGAAAAAGGAAAAGTGAATGAAAAAAAAAGAAAGAGAAAATCTTCGGTAATAGATTAAGAATTCCTTACAGGTACTAAATGTGGTTTAAAAAATTCATATTTCCATCACTTGCTGTTAGTAGTCATAAAAAAAAAAAAACAACCCACCTGGTATCATATCTTTAACTACTTTAAAGTACTATCATAACTTTAAACTACTCCTTACTTCCATTTTGCTCATTGGAGATTTGCAACACACATTTTATAGTGATGCTAATATAGACTCCTTCCTACTTTGCATAATTGTATACCAAAAACTTTCAACAATCGTTAACACACTCTTCAATTTTTAGTAATAGGAGAGCTAAATGTATCACACTTCTTTATCTTTTTCCTTCCTCTTTCATATGCATAGAGTTTCCATTATTCATCTCTCTCGTGTTTTTGGTGCTTTTTATTATTCAAATTATTCAAAAGACCACCTAGTTCAAATGCCAATCGTTTCCTGCCTAACTTTTCATACATCTCCTCATCACTACTTTCTGACATAAAGCTCTCCTCTATTGATTTTACTTTGCAAAATACTTCTCTACTAGGGTCAATTATGCCATTTTTCAAGGACATTCAAGGATCTAAGCCAAATCCCCTACAATTTTGACATGGGTCTAATTATTTCCCTTTTAGAGTGTTGTGTGTGTATGCACATGTACATGTTCGTGTGTGTGTGTGTGTGTGTGTGTGTGTGTGTGTGTGTGTGTGTGTAGGCCAAAGGACAACTTCAGATGTCGTTCCTTGGACACTATCCACATTGTCTCATCTCTTACTTAGCCTGGAGTTCACTAGAGCTGACTGATCATGAAACTCAATATCCACCCATCTCTCAGTACCTCCTCAACCTGGGATTACAAGCACATGCTACCATGCCTGCCTTTTTAAATGTAGGATCTGTGAATTGAACTCAAGTTCTTATATTTACAAGGCAGGCAAGCACTTCACCAATTTGAAATATCACACCAGCACTTATAATTCCCATTTTATAGAGGAAAAAAAATCATTCTATGAAAAGTCAGTGACTTGCCCAAAACCACACACACAAGAAACAGCAAAACTGGTAGGGGGATCCAAGATGGCGGCGGCCGGCACGGACGTATTTTGATTTCGGGGGTCAACAGTCACAAGGCGGCAAGTGTTGCAGGATGCTGTACAAAGGGCACGACCCCTTCTAAATCTCACCAGCTACACAGGGACCACGGAAGATCCCTGGGCAGGACGCCCCTTCCCACTCTCGGACACGCTAGGAAGCCTCTGGACCTGGGAATCGGGATAACCCATCCCCCAACAGGAGAGACCCCCATCTAAATGTAATATGTATTCCTGGAGTAATGTTGCCTGGCATAAGTAAAAGAAATTCAGGATTGGTAAAATGTCTCAGCAGGTTGAAGAAGTGTTGCCATGAAAACCTTAAAAATCAGTTGGAAGGAGAGAATAGACTCCCTCAGAAATGTCCTTTCTGATCCCCTGGTATGAACATGTGCACATGTGCATATGCATGTGCATGCACGCACACAGGCACACACATACACACATACTGAATAAATATAAAAATCAAAATAAAGTAAAATAATTAAGGGCACTTCAACTTCAACTTTGCTTGTGTGTGCATGCAAGCCGTTTTTAACTGTTAAATTTTTATTTCCACTAAACAATAAAAAAAAAAAATCAAGGAGGCTGGAAAGATGGCTCAGTGTTTAAGATCACTAATTTCTCTTCCAGAGAACCTTAGTTTGAGTCCCTGTACTCATAAGGCAGCTCACAACTGTTTTTAACTCCAGTCCCAGGAGATCTGATATCCTCTTCTGGCTTTCTTGCCAGTGGGCACCAACAGAGTATCCAGGCATACAAGCAAGCAGAACACCAATACACATAAAATAAATAATTTTTTAAAGATTGAATGAAAAATAAATAATTAATTTAAACATTATTTAATGAAGACTTTATGATTGAGGTTGATTTTCCATTTGCTTATTGAATAACTATTTAATATATTGTCTAAATATCAACAAAATCAGTTTACTACTGTATAAGAATGTTTTCATTTTGTGAAATATAACTTATTCTTCTAACGTGTCTATTGCATCCCTATTATGTGAAAAAATCTGATGAAATAATAATGAAAATCAGTTTGGAAATGCTTTATGATGAAAAAATTTGGAGAGAGAAAAGAAAAAAAAAACTGGTAGGGGAAACCAGGTCCATACTGCTTTGAAACCTGAGCTCCTTTTATTGCATCATACTTCCATGACTTCATGTCATGTCTGGCCTTCAGGGAGTTCCCCCTGGATGCTCTTATCAAGAGCAAGCATCTCTCTTCAGTTTCCAAGGCCTTCCATGATTATACCATATCTAATGATTTCTTGAGCTATTCAATGAATAGAAATCTTATCAGATGTGCCTCTCCAATGTCCCTCCTATAAACTGGATCACTTTCATTATATGATATTCTTAAAAATATATATGATTTTTTAAACAATCTACACTAACCTAAAGGTCAATTAACATAAAAGTGAGTAAAGTAGGAAAGTAGTCCATATTTTGACTAAGCTTTAGGGCTGAGCATCTAATCATGGGTGACTGGTTTACACATTTTTAGTTAGAAGGAAAGTGATTTTTTTTTACACTTTGATTAGGTATCCCAGGCTGACATCAGAGTGATCATGTAAAAAATACCCTCTTTTAGATTTCTTACTTGGTTTTTTTTTTTTTCTACCAAGTGCCCATTTAGATTCCAGTCATTCTTGAGAGCCTGGCAGAAGCCACAGGAATACTGACTCCCTTTTTAAAACTGGGCTTCTTCATTACTCATAAGCAAAAACATAAAAAGCATTTAAAGGCCTTAGCACCAAGAAATCTTGCCTGACTCTTCTGGTTCTCATTGGCTTTCTTCTAGCATATACTTAAAACTAGAACCACACAATCAGCATTTAATTACAGTGTTTGCATTGTTTGTTACAAATGTTAGAGTAGGTGACAAGGATGTGGGTGGAATTGGATTATGGGGATCAGGGACAGGGTATGGATTTACAGAGTTGGTGAGCACAAGGACAGGAAGGGAAACAGCTAAGTCTGAGAAATTAAAAAAAAAAAAAAAAGGTATTGGGAACTTACAGCGGAGGTCTGAAAAGAAATCTTGAGACAGAATTTATACATGAACTTTAAGTCAAAGCAAAGCAGTATATGAAGGCTAAGCATTTGGTTAAAAATTCTCTCAGTCTGTTTTCCACAGTTAAAACAACATGGCTAAGGCTGTGTGCTACATTAAAAAAAGTAGTGTAGTTTGGATGTGGACCATCTCCCATTTTTGTCTGTGTTTAAACATTTGTTTGGGAAGGTTGTAGATCCTTCAGGAGACAAAACTCTGCTGGAGGAAGTGGCTCACTGGAGGTAGGTCATGAAGTTTTGTAGCCTGGTATCACTTCCTGTTCTCTCTCTACTTCCTGACTGCAGATGCAATGTGACCAGCAGCCATACATTTCTGCTGTCATTAGTTCTCCACCATGGCGGATTGTATTGACTTAAACTATGAGCCAAAACAAACTTTTCTTCTTTCAAGTTGCTTCTTTATAGCTATTTTGTGACAGCAATAAGAAAAGGAACTAATAGACTTAGAATATAATTCTGTGGGTAGAAAAAAAACAACAAATAGCATGGTTCTGGCATTTGATGAGAAATACTCTAGATGTATCATAGCAAGGAGGAAAGAGAAATACATGTAGAAGGGGCTATATTCATAGGGTGGCTTTGCTATATGATTGTCTGCTCTCAAAAGAAATAATCCAGACACATAAAGCCTAACCCATTCTCTGGAGATGACAATTACTTTTTTTTTGAGAGTGGTATTCTAAAGATCCAGTCATCTCCCATCAGGTCCCAACTCAGAATGCCTTTAGTTTGGGGACCAACTTTCAATGACATGAATCTTTGTAGGGAAAACATACACACACACACACACACACACATTCAAACCATAGCAGAGATAGAGGGTATAATAGACAAAAACCAAAACAAAACAAAATAATCCCCCCCAAAACAAACAACAAAACTAAAAACTAAAAAGCAAACCAAAACAAAAAGATGATTTACTATGCTTAGTTCAAATACTATATGAAACATTTAGTGGGTGGCATTAAAGTATGTCAACCACAGTGGCACATGGATGTAATGAAAGCATACAGGAGATGAAGACACAAGAATTTGGAACTCCAAGCTGTCCTCATCTACATAGAGAGGCCATCTTGGGCTACATAAGATCTCATCTCAAAAAGCCACCCAACCCTAGGGATGAAGAAAATGAAGACAAAACCAAAAAACAAAAATGAAAACCAAAAAAGTATCACTTTCTTCACATAGTGGTGGTGACAGGGGGTTGCCTTATAAAATCTCATTAATGATACATTTTCCAATTTTATTTTGTAGGAAAGTATTTTTAATGATATCAGATAAATATGATGAGTAAGTATTATAAAAAAGATCCATGCAAGTTTACTTCCTTATTTAATGGAAATTAATACAAATGAAGACAAGCAAAACACTCAGAATTCTAACAAAGAACTAAATTTGCAATGGTTTAAATAGTTATACTACTATTAAAAACATGTTACTTTAGTAACCTATGCTCCATTGGCATTGCAGAACCTCTATTTTCAACTTTAAAAAGAAGTACAAATGGCCATATTGTTATGGTTTGAATATGACGTGCCCTTCACGGACTCAGCGTTTTGCACACATGGTCTCCATCTAGCTTGATGGTGTTACTTTGGAAGATTATGGAAACCTGTGAAACATGGGGCCTAGTAGGCAGACATAGACCAATGGGATATGCCTTGAGGCTGTTTCTCAGCCCAGGTTACAGTCCTATTCTCTGCTCCCTGATCTTCCAACTGGTGAGATACCACCCTCAAAGCCCATTCCCTAGTGACACACTTCCTTCAACAAGGCCATACCACCTACTTCTTCTGAAAAACAGTTCCAAGAGACCAAGCATTTGAATACATAAGCCTGTGGAGGCCATTTTCATTCAGACCATCACAAGTAGGTAACAGGTTAAGGTGTCACCTTTGGCTTGAAACTTCACTCAATAGCTTAGCAACATTTTCCTTGGATGAATCTCAAGGTTTATTTACAAACAACCCTAAAGCATATATTATTTTCTAACTATGAATACTAAACTAGTTCTCGATCCCTGAATCAGAATCCTTGCTCCAGGATGTTGATGGAAACACAGCCATATTGCATATTTTATGGCTACTCTTTTGAAGGACACTTGGATACAAAGATCACCATGGTGATTTTGGTTAATTAAATACATGTGCTAGGCCAACCTACCCCAAACCAGTCTGTTGTGTATGCTTTATCCAGAAAAGTCTTTGTGTTTGGTTTGTCAAGTGTCTCAGGCATTTTTGTGCAACAAGATGATATGTGTATTTTTAGAATATGTTTTTAATATGGATTAAAGGTTAATACTTGATTACGTAACCCACAGGATGCAAGGTATGTGTCAGCAATCATAATAAGACAGTATCTTATGAGGCAACTTTAAATTTAGCAGCTGTATCATTGGATTTCTTTGCATTCCTGAAAGAATTTGCAAGCAAACAACCAGGTACTCTATAACTTAGTCACAGAAACATAAGAGAGTGAGCCCAACTACACAGCAGCCCAGAGTTGTAAAAAACTATTAGTACAAAGAAACAAAAACAAAACAGAAACAGAAACTTCATTTGCTCCAACCTTTATTTGAAACGTAAGTCCTGACCTATGATGTCATTTCTGGAACAGAAAAGCAGAAGTCATTTTCTACATTGTTTATCTTTTTTTTTTCTTTTGGCATAGTTTTAAGAGGCTTAGAGACCATCTTTGTAAGGAAACTCTAGGCCAAAAAATGCATATTCACGTATATATCCTATCCAGCTTCCACTTTTTGAATCTTAAGACTGTATTTTTAGTCATCCTGGGCAGTTTAACAAAGACTGGTAAAGCAGACCATGAACATGTGTTCCTTCCATACCAGGTCCCAATACTACCAGTAAGTCTCAGGTTTGGAGCATTTTATATGGTGGTGTAAAATTTCCAATCTTGACTGCTTGCCCCTCTGCTTGGCAGGGGTAGTAGGTATTGGCACTCGCCATGTTGCTGATGTAGTCAGCCCTGTCAGATGACTGCAGGAAAAAACTCATTATTCAATCTTTGCTCTGATTCTGAGTCACAGCTGCTGGTCTTGTACACCAGAGCAAACAAGTCTTGAACTCTTCAGCAGCAAAAGCGGGACAGACCTGCTGGATCTCAAGTGCAAGTTAGAGGGTTGGTTGCATTGAGGGTCTTCGCTTTGAATTGCAATTTGAATAGGGAATTTAAGGTAGGGTGGAGGAAACTCTTTCTTTCCTCCATAACTGGATGGAAAGCCTGAACCAGGCATGCCCTGGCCTTAGGAAGGTTCCTTGAGGACCCGCCACACCGGAGTGGCAGGCGGTCTGACAGCCGCAGAGATAAAACTGAACCAGTCGTGGAATCGGCCGGTCCCGAAAGCCTCGACACCACGTGGCCCTCAACCCATTTCCCCGCTGCAGCATCCACCGTCAAACCGGAGCTAGGGGGAAGGAACCGCGAGGCCGCAGAGGAGCTGGGCGGGGCCGCCGGCAGCGCGGGCGGGCGCCTGGTAGAAAGACGCGGGCGGCAAAGAGTGCGCAGGCGCGCGGAGCCCCGCCCCCCTCCCCTAGCGTCGGTCCGGGCGGGCGGCGCGAGCCCTCCCACTCTCCCCCGCGCCGCCTCACGGCTGCAGCCCTCGCTTCACCCCGACGCCCGGCAAGAGCGCCCGCCCGCCCTCCTGCAGGCCCGGGGCCTCCGCCCGTTCGTCCGCCGCCGCTCGCCGCGGCCCCGCTCACCTCCACGCTGCCTCCCGGGCCGGCGCGGCCGCGGGCCACCGCTGCCCCTCCCGCCACCACCCCGCCCCCTCCCCGCCTGTTCCGCCCGCCCGCCGCCGCCGCTCCGGATGAGGTGATGGCAACGGCCAACTTCGGCAAGATCCAGATCGGGATTTACGTTGAGATCAAGCGCAGCGATGGTGAGCCGCGCCGGGCCGGCCGCCCCTTTTGATGGCTCCGCGGGCTTTGGGGGCGGGAAGGCGGCGGCCCGGCGCTTTTGTGTGCGAGGGGGTCCGCCCGGGCGCCGCTGCAGTGCGGGGCCCCGGCCGGCCGCAGGGCGGGGACCGCTCCCGGGTTCGCGGTCCTCCCCGGAGGGGACTCCGTTAGGGCCGGCGGTGCCTCGCGCTCTCCTGGCTCTGCCTTTTTTTTTTTTTTTTTTTTTACCGGTCTCTGCATCGGTGGCGTGGCGAGGGTGGGAGCTCGAAGATCGGGGTGTGGGGGGGGGTCAGCACCGAGAGACCCGACTGCCAGCCATCCGGTTGTTTTTAACTGCCATCCGGTTGTCAGGCCCCTTTGCCCGTCCTCCTGGAGCATGCTGCTTTCTTTTGCTCGTCCCTTCCCTAGGAGAAGGGTGCAGAGAATGCTGCGCTCGGCCATGATAAGGGGTGGGGAGAGCAACGGAATAGAAATACTCGATACACTTCTCCAGGATGATGATACTGAAAGGGAAGGAGAGGATGGGGGGGGGCAGTCCACGCGAGACAGTGCTGAGCGGGTGGGGGTGGGCGACCGGATGTTGATATTTTCACACCCTCTGGGAGGTAACTGAAAAAAGTGTAAGGCGAGGTGAAGACACATGTTTAATTCAATTAAAAAAAATAAAAAAAGGACTCGTAGGCTTATGGATGTTTTGGCCAATTTACCATCCTTTATCGTAATTAATAAGGGCATGGCCATGGCACCCATTTCTCCGTTTCTACCACAGTTAACCAAGTTATGTCAGTAGATGTGAGTAGATTGCTTTTTCTGTTATTTATAATGTATTGGAATACCCTGTATGATTAGTGATTTTTTTCCCTCTCTCCTTGCATCTGAGGTAATTCGTGGTAACTGGAAGCATTATTTTGTGTATGAGAAAATAAATTATAACCTGTAGAGCTTTTAGAAGTTACCAAGTGGGAAAGGGTTGCTTTCTTAACTTGGATTGGGGTTTGCTTTACTATTTCTCTGCAGATTACTTTCTTGTGATCATTATGCTGTTGAATGCCGTTTTATTTTTTTGGTAAATGTAGGTTGGCTGTAAGTCAACAAATGTAGGATTTATGTGTTAATTTTAAACTTCAAGTATAATAAAAATGTAAGTTCTTTACAGTCTTATAAGTCTTAACTATGGCCGTTAACTGAAATCGTTACAAAAATAATGGGGCAGTTAAGAGGTTTCTGTTACAATTTTTCTGAGATGCCTTTAAAAATTTTTTAATTTTAAATGTATCAGATTTGAAGTAATTTGGTGATTATAGAATATAGGCTTATAATGTTCTTTCTGCCTTCAGCTTCAACCTGTAGAAGAAATTGTGACACATGAGAGCTTTATAGTCCAAGTTAGAGTACCCTAAGCTACATTTCCAGAAGTGTTTTCTCCCAAGAAGTAGAGCAAGTCAGTTCAGTGTGTGTTGTCCTAACCGACAGGTATAAATACTTAAGTGCCTTGGATGCAGAGAGCCGAAGCAGGTTAACTGCTTAAGAACAACATTTAAAATCTGGTATTTTTGGAGACCCTATGATCTCAGGCTGGCCTTGAACTTGCTTTGTAGCTGAGGACCTTGAACAAATCCTGCCTCCGCCCTTGAGTGCCAATTTATGAAGCTCTAGGGGTCAGACATCACCAACTGATCTGCATCCTCAGCCCTGAACACTGGCTAACTTTTAAAGGAAATCATTGGAATTGAAAGTGTTTCACAGTTGAGTATCATGTCTAGGAGATTCCCCAAAGCATGCCCTCTTTTCACAGTAAAGAGGCTGTTTTTGGTTCCTTCCTTCTATAACAGATCTGTGACTGAATAAAATACTAGTGGATATTGTAAAACAATAAATTAGATAAATGAACCTGTGGCTGAATAAATACTGATATCCTGAGACCTAAAATCACAAGAGTAAATACATAAAGAAGGTCCACTTCAGCCTTCTCTTAATGGGGCAGTAGATACTGCTCAGCATGTGTGATCTTTGTCCCTAACCAGCTTTTCATATCAATGACAGTCATATATTAAAAGATTCCAAAGGCCAAATCGTAAACCAAAATGGACCTATTTGTATCTTTGAAGGTCCAAAAATGTTAATCCCAATAAGGTCTCATTGATGACTAAAACCAGATTACCAGAGTGCTTCTGAATTCCTAAGTCATCCTGTATCATTCATGAGACAGCATATTTCCTTAAGCATCAATACTTAGAACTGTACTGTTTAATGTTTTCAAACTGCACAGCTAAAGTAGATGTTCAGCGTAAAGCAATGGTTCTCAACCGATGGGGTTTACATACCAGATAATCCTGCATATCAGATATTTATGTTATGATTCATAACAGTAGCAAAATTACAGTCAGGAAGTAGCAATGAAATAATTTTATGGTTGGGGTCACTGCAACATGAGGATCTCAGTCACTTCACCCAGAGCCGGGATGTCAATGGCTTTAATTGCTTGAATACATCTGTACATCACCTCACACACTCTTGTGGGTAACAGATGAGTGCATTGCTCATTGTTGGAGTTTTGTTTTCAAACATTGTTTTAGGGCTGGTTAAAAAGGTTCAGCCTGATGATTTGAGTTCAGTCTCCAGGACATTCATGGTGGGAGGAGAGACCCAACCCAACTCCTGCAAGTTGTTCTTTAACCTCCACACATGCACATGCACACACACAGTTTTAAAAATTTAAAGCATTATTTTAGCCTACCCACCTGGAATTTTAGCAGGAAGTGAAATCCATCTATCTGTGCTCATTTTGTACTACCGCTGTCCAATTGTGGATTCCTTCCCATGGCCTCTTAGTTCAAGATCCTCAGAGGTGACTGAAATGGAGTGAACTAAGGTCAGGCTGGTGTTTTGGTGGTTTGGGTTTTGTTTTATTACCCCCCGCCAATATTCTAAGGTCAGATATGGCAGGAATTTGGTGGATTCTAGAGATTCCTGTCCATCAGGTAAACTGGTATGAAATTGAAATGGTTTCTTAAAATAGACACCTACATTTTCTTGCATACATCTTACAATTACTTGATTCAGGTTCATTTTAGAGTTCACTGACTCTTAAAACTACCGCTATACAGATGCGTAGCTAGATAGCCTTCATTGGGAAAAATTTGTTTAAAGCCACACTATAAAAAGTTGTGTGGTATCAGGGGTTAATTCCCTTTTAGAGGACTGGGGCATGGCTGAGAAACAGTGAATACTTGAAAAGTGCAGCTGAGGTGGTATGGTCTTTGAAAACCTCCTAATTAATGTGTTATCTAATGGGAATGTAAAAAATTTTCAACTAAGAAAATCTTGGAAGAATATTTGGTTCTCGTTTTGTATGAATGGAAACTGAGTCACATGAGTAACTAATGTGTCTTTATCACATAGCTTGTCAGGGGCAGGACCTGGTGGCACACGCTTTTAATCCCAGCACTCGAGAGGCAGAGGCAGGTAGATTTCTGTGAGTTCGAGGCTAGCCTGATTTACAAAGTGAGTCCAGGACAGCCAGGACTCTGTTACACAGAGAAATTCTGTCTCTAAAAACCAAAAAAAAAAAAAAAAAACCCCAGAACCCTGCTTTGCATAACATAGAAACATGAGTGTCAAGAATGACAGCAGGAAAGGAGACAGTGTCTTAATCAAAGCATCTGAGAAGCAGAGGAGATGGGGATTTCAAAGGGCCATCGCTAATGTTGGAGCTTGGGGCAGACAGTCTTACAAAGATTTTCAAATGACCCAATTCTTTACATCCTTTGCCATTTATTATTCTAGTTTATCCTTACATGTCATTTTATAGGCTTCTAATGAATAGTCAAAATTTACATAATAAAAGTGGACAACATAAGAATACAATTGTAATTATATGACTTGTGGAAGTAGGACAGAATGGATGTTTCTGTAGATTTGGTAGTTTCCTTTTGCAGGTGACTAGTACAGTATTACTTTGATGGTGTATTATTAGGCATGGTTTTCTATGTTCTTCTAAGCATATCTAATTGGGTTCTCACAGGGGCCGTAAACAGGATAGGAAGACAGCAGATGCAACATTTCTTGGGTGCAGAATCAGAATTTGCCAAGGTCCCATGATCCGAAAAGGACATAGCGTGGGCAGATGCTAATTATTCTCTACTACATGCTAGCAAGTTTTATTGATTATAAGAATTTTTATACTTTGTGAATATTAATTTTCTTTTTCAGACACACAAGCCCCTGTTTTAGATGGGTTTTTATTTTATTTTATTACACTATATTATTTTATAGTACTTAATCCTCTACTTTCAACCCTTATTCCTTCTACTTCGCGCCCCCCCCCCCAATACACACACAACACTAGGTAGGAGAGAAAGGTTAGAGGGGAAAGGGACAGGGGTCTTTTTTAACTACTTCCTGCTTTGTGGGCAATACCAATCCAAGTTGTCAGGATACGCAGCAGTACAGCATATCCAGCAAACCAGCAACAGCAAACAAAGCAGCAGGACGACGAACCAGCAACAGCTTGAGGGAAACACCAGCAGGGAAAGCAGCAGCCTCCTTCTTCAGAGTGATCCCCCCCCTTCCTCTCTGGGCCCTGGCATTTATACCTTTCTCCAGAGTCCTCAGAATTAAACTTTCTTCAGCTGGCTAACGAGAGACAATTATAGTTAACAGCTGTGGACAAACCAAGCAGCCCACACCTGGGATTATAACAAAAATATTCACATAAATAACTGAGTTTTTTAAGAATCAAAAACTCTTACCACAAGCCCCTGTAATAGAACTCACCACTATCACCAAAGACATTTAGACAACTATAATATAGCTTCAATTTGCAAATTGATTAATTCTAACACTTTGTTATTTATAAGGGTAAAGAGCTAACAATTGAAGGCTTTTAAAAGTCACTTTTGCTTCTACCAGTATCACATAAAAAGTATATGTATATATACATATATTATAAAGTATATTATATATATACATATATTATAAAAAGTATATTATATATAATATATATATATAATATAAAATCTAGCCATTCCACTGTATGGCAGATCTGTAGGGAAAGGTTGTATATTAACTTTCATTGTCAAATGCATATACTTTTTAATTTGGGATTAAGCAGGAAAGAGCCCGTTAAACTTGTGTTGCTGAAACACAGAAAAGCAAACTAATGTGGAAACCCAGAAAAGGATGAGGCACTCAGGATGCACAAGTGTACTTGTCACTACACTAATGTTAAACTGACCAGCCCTTTGCAGTGGTATTGGCTTATAATGTCTAGAATGCAGCACTCCAGAGGGAAGCTGAGGCAGGAGGATGGCTGCATGGTGAGGCCCTGTCTCAAACACAAAACAGCAGCAACAACATTGCATTAATATTTGCAAAGCTCAGTTTTTTAATTCATCCACTTTCTGATTTCATGTCCTCTGTTCTGTAACCTAAAGAAATTGCTTAAGATATTTGTTTGTGGGCTAGGAGAAATGGCTCAGCTGATAAAAGCTAGACTCAAAACCAAAAATATAAAATATTTGTTTGTTTTGAGGTCAAAGCAAATTCTTGGCTTAAAGGACAGACATACATTTTAAACTCTGGATAAAACTAAGTTTTACTCTTGTGGGAAAATGCGGGTTTTCTTTCTGTCACACACCAGCTTTTTTTTTTGGTTAAAGCTAAGGTTATTACCTAAATTACCTTATCATGTTACCTATATTACCTTATCATATTACAGATGGAACATCTCTAATATGAGACTCTGCGGTCTGAAACTGCAAAACCTGAAACTTCGACTATTTGATGTGATGCCACAAGGTGAAAATTGACGTCTGGTCTTACATGAAGAGTTGCCATCAGAACACAGACACATTAAAAAAAAAATCAAATAAAACTAACTTCACTTATGTGCGTAAGATCTATATAAAGCAAGTGAACTTCAGGTTAGGGTCTCACCTTCACCACGTCTCATTTAGTATGAACAGACAAGCATTTCTAATGAGACATACTAAGCCTGTTTGCTGCAAAACTGACATAGATGTAAGAGAGGAAGAGCAGCCAGTGCTCTTGGGTTAACTCACGGCAGGGCAGCGCATAACAATCTATAACCCAGTTGCAGTGGACACAGTACCCTCTTCTGGCTTCCATAGGTAGCAGGAGTGCATAGAGTACACAGACATATGTGCAAACACAACACCTTTACACACACCTCGCACACAAAGGTAAATTTAATTAAATAAAAATCTCTTTTAAAAATAGGCATTAGTGTTTTCTCATACTAAACTTCAAAGTTCTTGGGAATGCATAGATGCTTTGAATGCTGTGCCACATAGTTAATATGTAGAGCAAAATAATTGAAATGCATGGGCAGTGAGATCTGGTCTAATGAAAACACAAAATGAAATGGTATATTAGTTCACTGTTGGTTAATTGTGTTAGCTTTTTTGTTGTATTCAAAGAGTAAAATGAGCAAATGTCTCTCTTAAAAGTCATATTTCATCTGAGAATGTAGCTCAGATAGAGTGCAAGGCCCTGGTTTCAATCATAAGCACTTGTTGATTTGTTTAAAGTAAAAATCATATTTCCAGGGCTGAGAGTGTATTAGCTCAGTGGCAGACATTTGCAGGGCCATGTGTTCAGTTTCCTAACAGTGGAAAGCCATGCTTCTAAATAGGGCCTTGCCTAGGCCTTTCTTGTTTTTGATAATTTTTTTCTCATTACCCACTATAATAAAACTTGCTGCCGGGAGGTGGTGGCGCACGCCTTTAATCCCAGCACTTGGGAGGCAGAGGCAGGCGGATCTTTGCGAGTTCGAGGCCAGCCTGGTCTACAAAGCGAGTCCAGGACAGCCAGAGCTGTTAAACAGAGAAACTCTGTCTCGAAAAACCAAAAAAAAAAAAACCAAAACAAAACAAAAAATAAATAAAACTTGCAAATCCAAACACTTATTTACTGAAGTGTGAAACATTTTGGAATATAGACCTTAAATGGTTGTGGCACATCCAAATAATTTTTAAAATCGTATTTCTGGTTTTTATGACATTTCATTAAATTATTCTATATCATACATTCAGATACGTGTAGAAATTAAATGAATGAAGTCCCAAAAAGAAATGAATCATTTTTATAGTGTGACTAGTCCTCATAGACACATGCTATTCTCTGTGGACATCTGTGCTTTTTTAGAGTTAGGCATTGCAGTTATCTCCCTGGGTCCCTCACACTGCTTTCCTCAAGAACCATATTCAGCTTAATATGGCACTATCATTCTTTTTTTTTTTTTTAAAGATTTATTTATTATGTATACAGTGTTCTGTCTGCAGGTATATCTGCAGGCCAGAAGAGGGCACCAGATTTCATTATGGATGGTTGTGAGCCACCATGTGGTTGCTGGGAATTGAACTCATGAAGGCATGACCTCTGGAAGAGCAGCCAGTGCTCTTAACCGCTGAGCCATCTCTCCAGCCCGGCACTATCATTCTTAACAGCCCATGCTAGTTAGGTGCATTGATTGGCATTACTTGGCACTAGTGATCTATGATTGTTTATTTTCTAAGTTTTAACCTTTGTTCTAGGTTCAAAAGGGGTAAATTGTACACGAGTTTCAGGTTTCTGGCAGACCATCGTAAGAACCTGGGTTGGAACCCTTACAGACACAGACCAAAGGAGTAGGATGTGGAAACAGACAGACCAGCATTCTATCAGCTGCTCAGACTTGAGTGTGGTTTGAGAATAGACACCCTTCACAGTGTTGCCAATACTTCCCTCTTATATTTTATTTTCTTTAAAGACTTTCCCCTCTCTTTGTAGATTTTGGCATTAGTTTTTAACATACCATCTCTGTTTTAAAAATAGAATCAGGGCTGGAGAGATGGCTCAGAGGTTAAGAGAACTGGCTGTTCTTCCAAAGGTCCTGAGTTCAATTCCCAGCAACCACGTGGTGGCTCACAACCATCTACATTGAGATCTGGTGCCCTCCTCTGGCCTGCAGGTGTACATGCAGGCAGAACACTGTATAATTCATAAATAAATAAATCATAAAGACAAACTTCTTTAAAAAAAAAAAATAAAAAAAAAAAAAATAAAAAAAAAAAAATAAAAATAGAATCAAGAAGGAGAATGTGTATGGTTACATTTGTTGAGTAGGTTAAAAATAACTTACCTATTAGCTAGCTTCTGTTTTTTACACTTGCTGTATAACTTCAATTTCTTTCTTAAAAAGTTGATCCAAGCAGGAGGATCTTTGTAAATTGGAGACCAGCTAGGCTGTAAAGTGAGACCCTATGTCAAAGAATTTTCAAAAGTCATTTGTTACTTTGATATCTGAAGACATTTAGCATTCATGTTCTTTGCTAAATGTGTGACATACAGTATTTGATTTTCACAGCTGCCTGTAGGGTATTTTCTCTACAGAAGAGGAACTGAGGCTCACACACATTCTAGTGAGGGCCAGTATTGTGACCCGTTATTTTGGATAAAGTTGGGTCTTCTACTGAACAAGTGGTGGCTAGACTTCACAAGAGTGGAATGTAAATACTGGAGGATGATTTCCTTGAGGGCTGGAGCAGGTACAAGGCTGGGCTTGTGACACAGCATGGAAGAAGCTCCTGTGCTGGAGACAGGGCTGTTGGTAGAGGGAATTTAAAACCAGGTGGAAGGGTGAGAGATGAAGATGACAGAGAAGGAGGGAAGGGACCTGGAACACCTTGTTAAAGACTTGGAAACAAAGGTCTTGGAATTAGTTTCTAGGACACTTGGAAAGTATTACAGGACTTAATCTCCTGAAGTTGGTAATAGGAGTTAGCCAGTGATTACTGATAGATTAGAGAGACAGCTACAGAAAATGAGAATTAGCGTGGATAAGGGTGCATCAGTCTAGGAGGGTGAACAATGATTAAGAAGCAGTTGAGATGAAACATGGCAAGAGCCTTTGCTGTGTGGCTGGTATCACTTGGGCTAATGAGTTGGGAAGGAACTTCACATTTGAAAAGTCTGAGTGTAGCTTATAAAAATCTCTTTAGTTCTGTTTAATCAAGCTAATCTTTGTGAATACAATGTAAAATACTATAAAGCCTGTGTATGTTGTAACATCAAAGAAATCAACTCTGGGTGCCTTTTGCTATTAGTATCTTAAAAGTAAATGAATTTAAGGTTTGGGGCACTTTCAATAAATGCTTACATGCAATAAGTTTTAACAAATTGCTTTGCCTTAAGACTGAGCCAAGACTGTCAGAATTCCTGGAATGTAGTGGAAAGGAAGAATTACAGCAAAGAACTTGATTGTATCTCTTTAAAAGATAAACTATTGTTTAATTTATTTCATGTGTATGGGTATTTTGTCTGCCTATATGTCTGCACACCAGAAGAGGGCACAGGAGCCCACGGAACTACAGTTACAGATTGTTTTGAGCTGCCATGTGGGGAACTGAACCTAGGACCTCTGCAAGAGCTCTTAACTGCTGAGTCATCTCTCCAGCCACTGAAAGATAAAATATTTTAATTCTTAAAGTGGGGCTGGGGGTGTGGTCAGTTGCAGAGTGCATGCTGGGCACCCGTAGCTTCTATGGTTGGAGTCCCTGTTCGTTCTCCTTTCACACACTGGCTGTCCTCCTTTAACTTTTCCTTTCTTCTTTTGGCTTACGTTTTTCTGTGCTGGCATTTGCTTTCTCTGCTCTTCCTAAGATTCTGAATATTTTTTTCAGGGTTTAGAATGTTCCAACTGCTATTTGAAATGACTTAGACAGAGGTAGATGAATAGGCAGAGCACACAGGATTTGGGAGCAGTGAAATTATTTTGGATAATAGCATAATAATGGATTCTAAAGTCTATAGACGTTATATCACTAGGAGTAAATCCTACCATAAGCAAGATAATGATGTGTGATTATAGATAATTGTAACAAATGTACCTGGTGCAGTATATTGATAGTGAAGGACATATGGGAGAGGGAGGCATAGGGGAAAACTTTGTAAACTTAAAGGGGGAAAGGGATGTTAAACTTTGTCTAGGTCACTTTTGGAATAATGGACCCAGAAATGGTAATCTATAATACTTTAAGATGAAAATGAATTGAACCATCAAATTCAGGTTTGCTGCCTTTTTATTGTTAAGACAGAATCTCATGTATGCTAGGCTGGCTTTGTGTGAACTCACTGTGTAACGGGGGATGGCCTTGAATTTAAGATCCTTCTGCCTCCCCTCTGAGGTGCTAGGATTATAGGTATGTGCTACCACACCCTGTTTGTTCAGTTCTGGGGATAGAGTCTAAGGCTTTGTGCTTGCTAGGTCATTACTTTGCTGAGTTTTGCTAGGCAGTTAACTGTTACTCTATCAACTGAGCTATAACCCAGCACGAGATTTTTTTTTTTTTTTAATCACACTTAGTCTTTTGGCTAATATATGAGAGTTGAATTTGCTAACAAAGATAATCTTAAATGAGCTATGTAGTGCAATGGGAAGGATTCAAATATATTTGACAACTGTAATAAATATTTGATTCCAGCCTATGGACATAGTGAGTTTATAGTTCAGATACTATGTTGAATGCCCCAGCATGGTGTCTTGAAGCATTGTCCTTGAGATCAACCAATATTGAGCGTAAACTGATTGACTAGCAGATCTCTGCTAGAAGAGATGCTGTAAGCACATGAAATCTGTTTTCTATTTAAGTTTGGGGTGCAAACAGCTTTAAAGATATGTGGACTTTTGGTTTTGAAGTTAATTTTGCAGGTAAAAGCTTGTACTTTACTGTTGAACACTAAAGAAAAGTGGATATAAGGATTTACCTATGTTATAGTGGGGAAATGAAAAAAATTAGGGGAGACAAATCTTAGTTTTTAGTGAGATAAATCTTAGAATTTAGTTACAAACAGCTCTTTAACAAAATATTCTTACTGGTTGTCTTAGGGCTCCATTGCTGTGAAGAGACACCATGGCCACAGCAACTCTTAAAAGGCAAACATTTAATTGGGGCTGGCTTCTGTATAGTTTCAGAGGTTTAGTCCATTCTTGTCATGGTGGGAAGCATGCCAGTGTGCAGGCAGACATACATGGTACTGAGAAGGTACAGAGAAGGAGCTGAGAGTTCTTCATCTTCATGTGCAGGCAGCAGGAAAAGTGCCACACTGGGCATGGCTTGAACTTCTGCGACCTCAAAGCCCCGCCCAGTGTCCTTCCAGTAGTCAGGGTTGCCACCTTCTTTAGTCAGAGCTGTTTTTGTCTTTGAAGAAAATGTGTGTGTGTGCCTGTATGCAGGATAGATATGTGGAATTATGTACTCCCCACACAATAACGGTATAAAGTGATTATAGTTTAATTTAATTTAGTTTTGTGAGACAGAATTATTACTCTGCTGTATAGCTCAGGCTGGCCTAGAACTTGTGATAGACCTTTGCCTCAGCTTCACCCTGTGCTGGGAATGTGTTGTGATCCCACCCTCACCCCTGGAGAGCATTTGAGCACATAGTGTCATTCTTTTTCATGATTACATATTGTTAGTAACTGAATACAGCAGAGTTTTATTTATTCATCTTTTGTCCATATGTACACTTGCCCCTTGTTTACAGTTACTGTATGAAGGGAGTATGTGCGTGTGCTGTGGTGTGAAGGTCAGAAGACAAATTGGGAAAGTTAGTTCTGGCCATCCACTGTGCAGGTCTTGCCATTCCAACTCAGGTGTCAGGGTTGGTGGCAAGTGCTTTGCTTTTTATCTGTTTTATCCATCTTGCTGACCCTTTCTTTTTCAGGTAAAAAAAGATTAAATCAGTAAGTAAAATCTTTGAAATAGAATCAGTGGTCAAATATTTTCAGTTTGCTGGAAGTGGCCCATTTGCCTTCCATAAAGCAACAATTTACCTTGCTATGCAAAGTGCCTGCTTTGTTAGACCCCTCATCTGGCTTCACTTCTAGGTATTGCTCTTACTCCAACTGGGACTGGGAGCAGAATTTCACTCTCCTTTTGAAATACCTTCTTCAGTTGTTTTCTAAGACTCCTGGATTTTCCTTTTCTCATGCAACTTCTGGGTCACCAGTACTACCACTATTAGTTGCTTTCTGACAAATTGAAACCTAAGGGCTTCTGTACTCACTCTCTCTGTATCATATTTGGCTTTTAAATGTTATGTGTATCAGTGTTCTTACAAGTGATTGTTATTATTATTATTATTTCACCCAAAGAGCCTTTGTGACGTTGTTTTCCCTAGTCACTCTCCTCCCTCCTAGTGAAAATTTAGTGTCACAAATACCTGTGCGTCTGTTTATGTGTGTGGCCTTTAGGAATGCCACAAACGTTGTGATATCTGATACAGTTTTTTCTGGGAGCCAGTTTTTCACTCCCTTTGTGACATTATCCTAATGGTGAGAAATTGTGGTATGTTGAAAAGCTTCCTAATGGTATCGTACTTAGAGATACTTAAAAATGAAATGTGAAGTTCTGGCCTCTTGATACCAACCGTCTTAAACTGTTTAGGATAGTTAAGAAAAACAAACTCCTAGTCATGCATGCATGTCACCTTGTTAACTACTAAGACAGTCTATCACAGATATTCTCTAAGCTACTCAGTAATCAAGTTGTTAAGAGACAAGCAACATTTGCTTATCTAAATACAAGAGATAGATAGGGCATCTTCAAAAACCCCAAGAGATCTGCAGAATATGGCATTCAAAGATGTGGTCTTAAATTAAGATTTTTTTTTTGATATCGTGACATATCAGCTCCTGACAGCACCCCCTATTCTACTCCAAGTAGAAGAAAAGCATCGAAGAATCTCCAATGTGAGATGGTTGAATTAGTGGCAAGCCTATCTCTTGACATGTAAAAACTCCTTGCTTCAACTGCAGACAGACTGCTGTCCAAAAAGGACAAAACTTGGTAGCAGGGAAGTCGACAGCCTAGCTCTGCCAAGACAGGGTAGGTTAGTCCTTCACAGTCCCTGCTCTACAATAAATGTCTGTCAGAGAAACAGGACCAAAAGGCTGAAGACTGATGCTGGAATGTATGGAGAGAAAATGGGAACTGTCCAGATAGTCACTGGTTTGTCATTTCTTAGTATTGGAAGCTGCAGGCCCTGCACTTCCTATACAATCAGATATATTTATCCTTCTCAGCTCTCT
>CAJQZJ010033695.1:1994492-2014716 GCA_907164525.1 Lophiomys imhausi | reverse complement strand
GAGAAGGAGGTGTCGGGATTTGGATGACCAAACCGCGCTCTCGACATCCAGCCTTGCAGACTTCTTCAATAGCAGTTTCCTCAAAAGTCTATAACCACAACAACTCAAAATCGCTAAGATCGTTCAGCTCCACAGACTACTCCAGCCAGATCTTCAGTAAAGTTCTGAAGATCAGCTTCTGTCTATGAACTTCGTAGGACATCTAAATAGCTGAGCACAAAGGGACTGAACATCAAATGATTCTATTAACATTTTTAACCATTTTTCCATTCTTATTTGGGCCCCAAACAGGTTTACTACGTCCCAAATCAGCAGGAAGTCATTTTAAGAGAACAACGTCCCATCCCCAGAAGGTGGGGAGGGT
Source organism: Lophiomys imhausi (assembly GCA_907164525.1). Taxonomy (NCBI): domain Eukaryota; kingdom Metazoa; phylum Chordata; class Mammalia; order Rodentia; family Muridae; genus Lophiomys; species Lophiomys imhausi. The sequence continues at coordinate 2,014,352 of CAJQZJ010033695.1, read as the reverse complement.
GTTCTTCCCCTTTGGTTATTTGATAGATAATAGAAAATTTTGTTATTTAGGGGAAAAGACTACAAGCTGTTAAATGGTCTTGTTAAATGGGTTTTGGAGGTCAGCCTGTTTTCTTTTAACATCCAGAACTACTGACCCAGGAGAGTTACTGCTGCCAGAGTTACTGGTAGTATGGACCCACCCACATCAATCATTATTCAAGAATGTGATCCACAGACCAATCATATGGGGGCACTTTCTCAGCTGAAGTTCCTTCTTACCGAATGACTCTAGTACGTGTCAGGTTGACATAAAACCTACCCAGCACACCTCACCTCTTGTCTACTTGACATATAAACACATTACCGCTGAACTATTACCTTTATTTTCTTGTTTACCCCCAAGATCTCATACATTATTAATATCACAATATAAAGCATTCAATTTTTAAACGTCCCACAGTCTTTAAAAATGTGAACACTTTAAACGTTCAATCTTTTTTAAATGTCCATTCTCTTTCCAAGTTCCAAGCCTCTCTAAAATAGCCAAAGCCTCTCTAAAATGTCTACACTCTCTCTCTAAAACCCCAAAGTCTGTCTAAAATTTCAAAATCTTTTAACTGTAAGCTCCTGTAAAATAAAAATCGAAGCTCTATATGCTTCTTATTTCAAAAAGGAAGGGCCAGGACACAGAGACAGTCAGATCAAAGCAAACCAAAGCCCAATGTACAAAGCTCAGTTCTGGGACCCACTGGTAAACTGGGCTCCAAAGGTCTCGGATATTTCTACCCGGCCCTGCCCTCCACAGCACACACAGGCTCAAGCCGGCTCCACTCCACTGCTGCTGTTCTTGGTGCTCACCCCCTGTCCATCTCCAAAATACTGAGGCATCTGCTCCAGTGCTCTACACTTTTATCAACAGTTTCTCCTGGGTTCTTTTCAAGGGACTCTGGCCCTGATACATGGTATCAAGCTTCAGCTGGTCTCTGTAACACCTTCAGGCCTCAAACTCTAACTTACTGTGTAGCTAAGTCTAAAGCCATTCCACAAAAAAAAATTCTAGTCTAAAAATACTCAAAGGAATTTTACAATGTTCAAATTTTTCTAACCAGGAGGGCATTTTTCCTTCTACTTTTTTGTACAGGTTGAGTATCCCTTATCTACACCCTGGTGGGGGGGGGGGGTGTTTGAATTTGGGAATCTCTGCATATGTGCAAGGAGAGATTTTGAGGATGGGAGTCCAACATGAAACCTATATATGTTTTATGTACGTCTTACACACGTTTTATGTGTGTCTTACACACACAGCCTAAAGGTCTTTTGCATGATATTTTTAGCGCACTAATTTTACTTTTTTATTGTGATCTGTCATAATGAGGTTGGTCTAGAACTTTCCACATCTAGTATCACGTTAGTACCGAAACAGTTTCAGATGTGAGAGCACTTCAAGCTTGGGGTTCAGGTCAGGGGAGCACGTTATGGGTAACTGGGTGGTGTCCAGTGTGTTGGAGAAGCTAGTTTATTCTCTGAGTGTCCAGGAGGCCAGAATGCAGACCTGGTGCCGGGGTGCAGCGCTGGCCCCTGGGCACCTGCCTTGATCCTTCCCCAACCGCACAGTGTGCACGCAGCATGCAGGCTCCAGCTAAGTCAACTGTTCAGGCTTCTTCTGGAAACTTCAACCAGTTGCCAAAGAGCTCAGGATGAGTACATCTGAAGCCAAAATTGCCCCTCAGCTTCCTTTGGCCCTTTGGTTTTGCTTCCCAAAACCAGGGAAGGGAAAACCAAGCACTGGCTACAGACTGTTTCCTCTCTGCAGGCCGAGAGGCACTGATGTCATGCGGCCTGTCCATTCAGAGCACATTTTAGATCCAAACAATGCTGTGTGTTCCATCTGGCAGGGCAGAAGGGAAGCAGTGAGCGAATGGCAGCCCAGTTCCTAGAAGGAAGCAAGCCCTCCTTGTGCTGGCCAATGATCTGGCCAGGGATTGGAAGAGAAAACTCAGGCACTGCAAAGATGTTGAGTCAGCTGCTCACTCTCATTTCCTCCCCCCCACCCCCCGGGGTGATTGACTGCATTTTAAGTACTAGCACAAACCAGGTTCCAGTTTCCCCTGTTCTCATCCCAGCGGAAGAATCGAAGGGGAGGGGGGAGTTTCTGCTGTGAAAATAAGATTTGCATCACCAGCTTCCTAGCCATCCATCTGACATCAGTGACTGTCTTTGGGACTCCGAATTTAGAACATTTATTTAGGAACGTAACTTCTGTCTCTTAACAGCTCCCTCCTGACAATGCATGCTGGATGTTTTGGTTTGCTAATCCAACAGTCATTTCTGAGATCCATACAAACGAAAAACCATACCAATAAGACACGAAACCCTTAATTACTCTAATGTATGTCCCAAGGCTCTCCTCCCAGCTCCTCCTTCCCCCCCAGCCATGCTTAACTTCTCTGGGCACCTTCCAGGAGGCTGAAGCATCCAGCACATCGCTGCTCTCTTCCACAGGGCTGCGGGAGATTTGTTTTACAAGGCTGGTTTTAACGGAGCTACCTGCTGTGCACCACATTGCTACTGTTTGTGAAGTGAATGATGGGAAACGCAAGTCTGTGATTTCGTGTGCTCAGGCCGATTACTCACGCATTGCACACGGTATCATTTGCTTGTCACTTAATGACTGACCAGCCTGCCTGGATCATTAGTGCTGCAGTGCAGTGAAAGGAAGGCCTCGGCATAATGAGGAGCTGAAGGAAGCGGAGTGCTGTTTTACCTAAAAGAAATGGTGCGCGGAGATCCAGCACAGCTGCAGGTGTTCGGGTGACAATGTGGGAAGCAGTTAGCTTCCAATTTAGCAGAAAATTAAGAGCGAAAAAACTGTTATTTGTGAGAGAAGATACTCATGGCAAGCAATCATCCTCGCTCTGCATCCACAAGACAAGCATTCAGCTGTCTTTGTCGTGACTTAAAACAATTGGTGTCTTGGGCTGCATTCACACCAGATTGGAGTTTATTATCTGCAGTTTATTCTTTCTTGGGATATTTTGTGTTTCCCCCTTCCCCCATTTTATGGTTAATTTGCTTGCTTGAATGTAAAGCATTTAAGCTGAAAAACCTGGATCGTGGCTGATCATTGTGCCAGGGCCCTGGACTGTATGATACAAGATAATTGGCAATTTTCAAATTCATAATCTATTTTGTCCCACTCTCCTCCCCCACTCACTTTGTCCCTTCTGGTAGCTTCTCTTCTGCCATCTTTGGTGCAGTCCCTGAAAGCACCTATGGAGGGGAGACAAGGGCAAATAAATTCCTTCAGTCAAGCCCCCAAACTCCTCAGACTTGGGAGGAATGTGTGAAGTGTCATTCTCCACCCTGTAACCAGGATCCCCTCAGGAAAGCAGTCACAGGCTGTCACCAAGCTGAAAACGTATTTCCCCAGGATAAGATTCCATCATCCCATTTGGAGCCAACATGCTCAGTCATGTTGGTAGGACAATAGAAGGTATTCTTTTTTAACTTAATTTGTGGTTTTGGTTTGGAGCAGGCAAGAGAACTCTGGTATGGACCATCGGACAGTTTCCCACTTGCCACCACAGCGTGCCCTGTCCCTGCTCTCCATGCTTTGGGATGGTCAGCACAGAAGCCGACCTTGCCGGTGCCCATGGACGTGTTGTCTCCCTTTAACCAGGTCTAGAGAGTATGGGGTCTGGTCCGTTCCTTCCTCCCTGTTTTCCTGTGTCATCAGAACTCGGTCAGGCTCTTCCTGAGTGCCCCCTCAGCTTCCTTTGGACATGCAGTGACTTCTTCTGTTTCTCAGGCAAACTGGGGATAGTGGCGGATAGTGTTTGGTCTTTGATGGCACTCCACGTAGGTGGTTAACATGCTTAGGAACCGTAAGCTATGGTCTTGTTGCCTCAGCTAAGCCGTAGAGACAGTATACGCTCTTGGTAAATGATGCATTTCTCAGTGATAATTTTTATTCTTCCAAACAGTGAGACATCATCCCTTCAAATCAGGAGAGTGATCCTTGTCACTTTCCTCTGTTTAATTGCTTACAACGTATTTATTCCTCACTCTGCTGTTTCTGTGGACACACCATCTTACAGCGCCAGTTAAAACTGCAGTATGCACTCTTTCTGCATGTTGCACAGTACTCACTCTTTCTGCATTTTGCACAATACACACTTTCTACATTTTGCACAATACGCACTCTTTCTGCATTTTGCACAATACGCACTCTTTCTACATTTTGCACAATACGCACTCTTTCCGCATTTTGCACAATACGCACTCTTTCTGCATTTTGCACAATACGCACTCTTTCTGCATTTTGCACAGTACGCACTCTTTCTGCATTTTGCACAGTACGCACTCTTTCTGCATTTTGCACAATACGCACACTCTTTCCACATTTTGCACAATACGCACTCTTTCTGCATTTTGCACAATAAGCACTCTTTCTGCATTTTGCACAATACACACTTTCTATATTTTGCACAATATGCACTCTTTCTATATTTTGCACAATATGCACTCTTTCTACATTTTGCACAATACGCACTCTTTCCACATTGCACTCTTTCCGCATTTTGCACAATGCGCACTCTTTCCGCATTTTGCACAATACGCACTCTTTCCGCATTTTGCACAATGCGCACTCTTTCCGCATTTTGCACAATATGCACTCTTTCCGCATTTTGCACAGATTTGCCACTTGAACTGTGATGTCATCTTTCACGTACATTTGTGTAAAAGCATGGAAGGAAAACCACAAGCAATAAGAAGTGCAAATGTGGTGACCAGTCAAAGGATGTGGCATGGGACTGGACGAGGACTCAAGTTCCATGCTCAGCGCCCAGAAAAAAAAAATCTAGATGCTGTGCTGTGCTCATGAGTTGTCCTGGTTCCAGGGAGGTGGATATGGGCAAATCACTGTGACTCGCGGGCCAGGCAGTCTAGCCAATCTGCGAGCCCTGGGTTCAGTGAGAAACCTTGCCTCAAAAAACAAGGTGGAGAGCCATTGAGGAAGATGGCTGGCTGATGTTGACTTGTGGCCTGCGTAAACACACGTGTGTGTGTGTGTGTGTGTGTGTGTCTCTCTCTCTCTCTCTCTCACACACGCTCCCAACCCCACCACACACACTTAACATAAAAAACACAACAAGCCGGGCGGTGGTGGCGCACGCCTTTAATCCCAGCACTTGGGAGGCAGAGGCAGGTGGATCTTTGCGAGTTCGAGGCCAGCCTGGTCTACAGAGTGAGTCCAGGACAGCCAGAGCTGTTAAACAGAGAAACCCTGTCTCGAAAAACCAAAAAAAAAAAAAAAAACACAACAAAAGCCAAATAACTGCTTAGCAGAGGACTAGCTGAGAGGGTTGAAGGTGGTGTCTCTCGGATCCTGGTGTAGGCTTGTCTTTCATTACTTTACTGCCCCAACTCCCCCCACCCCCAGATCTGGAAATTCCTGTTCATCATGGATGAGTTTATTCTCCAGAAAGCTGGCAGGCCTAAACTTCTGATATGGGCACTGTTTTCTGTGGTATAGCTTGGGTTTCCAAGCCCTGCCTAGACCATGTGGAGTTTTCATTTTATTACCTCCTTGCACATAGACCCCCGCTGTCGCCAGCTGGCGTGAGAAAACACTCAGCCATGCTCTATCTTTGTGTCCACTAACAGTCTCTGCTCTGTCAGCTTGATGTGTAATATTTTTGTCTTCTCTGTATTCATTTCCAATACTGCTGTCAGCCTTCAGCATCTACTTCATTAAGCTCCCCTCTGCTTTAGTGGCCATCAGCAATGAAGTATCCTTTGTGAGGCCAGAAGAGAATTGATCTTGTGCTCTTACCGCACTGGCAGACCTGCCAAAGCCAGAGGGTTTACTACAGTGTCATACAGATTGCCTGGAGGACGCTCCTGTCCCCATTTGTCACACAGCTTCCATGGCTCACCAGGCACGTGGTCTTGTAAACTGATTTCTGATGTTGAAAGGATTATCCTCGCCCATAAAATGAGAAATTTGCTTAACTGCCTTAGAAGATTTAAGGCTGCCCTCTTGTTTTTTCAAGAAAGGCTTATTTGAATTACAAAGTAGGGTTGTGGGAGTGAGGAAGAGAAGAAGAAGCCCTCCTGGCCCCTTACTCCCTCCTCTCTTCCTGAGCTGCCATCCTCTGCCCTATATGGAAGGAACATGGCCTGCTGCCACCAAAGGCACAGAAAGAAAGTGTCACTTCCATGTTATTCCACAGCTGAAACAAAAATGACTAGTAAGGGCACCCTTCACAACGGTACAGGACAGGAACCCAGGCCCTCTAAAGCTGAGAGCTTACTTCATTTTAGCGGAAAATCCCATGCCTGGTGCTTTGCCGGGCAGGAGACATCCCAGCCTCCCCCTACCTTGTTTACAGTCTGCACACAGCCTTGGTGATCAGCAACATCCTGTGTTGTTTTCATGGGAAGGATGTGTTGACACGAGCTCCCTAGCTGTGAATGTAAACAGGACGCTGACAGCCAGACATGCGGTCGGGTTATCAGGTACCTCCACTTACCAGGGGCAGATGTTTAACCTTGACGTGAATAGCAATTAAGCAGAACCTCAGAAACCAAGGCCTCCCCGGGAACCAATTAATAATTTGGTGGGGAAGATGTTATATGCAAATTTCTCCCTCAAACCACTTCAGAAAGACACTTCTACCCTCCACCCAGTGGACTGAGCCGGCGAATCATTTATAACAAAGCCCCGTGGTGCGGGTGTGAACAAATTGTAATTAGGCAAATTAAGTGAGTGTTGCATGTACATCAATTAATTTCTGGTCACAAACTACATAGCAATTGCCACCACCTTTGTTGCATGTGGAGGCTTGACAGCAGTGTTTGCCCACGCCTCCTCATTCCTGCTTCTTCTGAGCCCTCCCCTCTAAGCCCTTGCAGAAGCCTCTGCCTGACACTTAATTCCGCTCACTCACCCCAGTTTATTTACTTTGTAACCACTGTGTGTCAATACACACAAACTCCAAGCAGCCTTCTGACTTTTACAAAGAAAAACTCTCTTAGCTGGCTTCAAATGATGCCTGTGAGCATGTGGACCCCAAGTAGATGGCTCTTACCCGGCACAACACTGATCACATCCATTTCCTCTCCCACTGAGGCAAAGAACATAAAATAAGGCTGTGTGAAAGGATGCCAGGCACAAGTTGGGACTTCCCCACAGAGCAAATTGTTTGGGGAAGGCACATGATTCAAGATAATTGTCCCAAGTGAGGTCCCCCCACTGTGGGTTTATGTGGGACTGAGTCATCCCACCATGAAAAGGGCCTTACAGGAAATGCAGTTAAGTAATCAGCTCTCAGGCGAGCATACAGCCATTAACCCCTCCACACTGTCATTGTGCCCTCCAGAACTGTCTAAATTTGCATGCTGAAATTTTACGGACAAAAGCAAAATCGTTTCTTTACTGTGGAGGGGGCTCGACAGGAAGAGAATAAACAAATGCAAATTTTAGGCCTGCAGTGTAATTTAGCCCAAATGCCTTTTTCATCGGGTCCCAGTGTTCAACCTTCTGTTATTCAAAAGACGTTCTGATGCATTTTCCCTCTGGCAAAACTGGCCTGTCACGAGGGGAAGGGTTTCCAGGAAAGAGTGGGATGCGACAGCGACAGGGGTTTGATTGATGGGCTGTTGTAGGAGAGTTAGTCCCTAGTGTCTTTCTGGCTGGTCACCATACAGGGCAGGGGCAGGCCCTGTCTGAAAGGGAGTGGGGACAGGGCCTTGTGGGTAGCAGCCGTTAGTGCCAATCACTCAAGAGGCAGAAGCAGGCGGATCTCGGTGAGTTCAAGGCCAGTCTGATCTACACAGTGAGTCCAGGACAGTCAAGGATACACAGAGAAACCCTGTCTCAAAAAACTGGAGGAGGAGGAAAAAGAGGAGGGATCCTGGCTAGATGCTTGGCTATAAAGAGGGGTATCGTGTGCGCCCGTGGCACAGCCATTCAGGGTTGCAAGTTCTGCCTGTTTGTATTTAATAGCTTCTGTCTGGTCTACTAGGTTCAGAGGGATTATGAGCTGTGACTTCACCCAGACTCAAACCAGCTTGTCACAGAGTCGCCAGGTCCAGTCGCCTCTCCAAAAGAACAAGGTGCCAGCGTTTTTCTTTGGCACTGTGTTTAGTGGGCATCTGGCCATAGTGTCAGCAAGCATCCAATTTCACCAAGGCGGTTATGCGTGGCCACACCACTCAACGAAGTGGAGTGGGAGAACATTGTCACAGCGTGCACGTGTGTGGATGTGTGCATGTGTGCTAGAGTGTACACACACACACGTGCACACACGCACACACACACACACACACACACACACACACACACGCGCGCGCGCGCGCACACACGCGCGCACGCATACACACACTGTGAGCTCAGGTTCTGTCACCAGCATTGCTTCAGTCAGTGCTTCTGTGACCACCTCACACTCAGGCGGTGTCGGCACTGTGAACCTTGAACAACAGAGGTGCTCATCATCATGGACTGTTGCTGGTGCCATGGTGGAAGATATGGATCAGCTTGGACATCAACAGTGTGAGGGACAGTCTTGCCCTAAAGGAGCGGGTCAAACATAAAAAGGTAACTAAAGTGACTGGGAGCTTGGGACCAAACCCACACGTATGTCAACATGCATCATGTGGATGAGAGCAAAGAGTGGAAAGAGAAAAAGGCCTGGAGGGTAGAGCATGAACAGACTCGATGCAGGGCTTTTTAACATACCTGGAGGGACTTGTTGGCCCAACAACAGGAAGTTTGAAGAGGAGGCCATGTCCCTGAATAGGCCAGGAGAAAACGACTGGTACCTGTGAACACTCAGGCCTTTGGATTTTTTGTCCCTGAGCCTCCTATGACAATCTGACCACCTGGGAAGTCTTTTACAGGGAGAAATTGCTTATTCTGCCTCCTGGTGTTATACGTTGGTTTCTTTTACATTTTCCCACGTGAATAGCCTCCCTGAGGGCAATGTACTCTAACCGGGGACTCAGAGTCTTCTCTCAGTTGATGGTCAAGTTCTAGGACAGAAGTCGGTATTTGTGCCCTAAAATTTTTCTCACTCTCTCCCCTTCTTAGTATGTGTACAGCATCTCAAGTATCCCATGGTAACCTCTAACTCTCTGTGTAGGTGAAGATGACCTCGAACTTCTAATCTTCCTGCCTCCTCCTTCAGCTACAGAGGTACCAGAAAGGAAGATATCACAGTTGTAGACGAAAAGCAAATATTAAACACTTCTTCAGATCATTAACTTTAATGATGTCATATTTCAAGTGCTGTGACTTTTAAAAATAATGTTGAAGGGCTGTAGAGATGGTCCAGTGGTTAAGAGCTCTGGTTGCTCTTCCAGAGGACCTGAGTTCAATTCCCAGCAACCACATGGTGGCTCATAACCATCCATTTGGATGGTTCCAATTCCCTAGGCTCTGATTCCCTCTTCTGGTGTGTATGAACAGAGTACTCATCCATAAAATACATGAACAAATAAATCTTAAAAAAATATTTAAGCTGCTAAAGCAGAGGCCCATTTGTTCACCTGATGATTTTTAAAAATCACATTAAAATGGGATGGCCACCATGCCAAGCATCCTGCTGGCCCCTGAGGACATATAAGTGAACCCAGAATAGCACAGAGGGCCCCAGGAGAATGGGAGATACTTGTTCTCATTAATAAAGTATCAAGTAAAGCTTGGGTGGTATAATTGGGCCTTTCAGCATAGAAGGAAGATACAGGGGCTATCATGGCACTATGGCCCTTTCCTAAGAGTGGCATGCTCCAGAGTGGCTATCTTTTCACTCTTCCTGTGCCCAATCTTTTTCTAGTCCATATCTATGAGATTGTAGGGGGAAAGGACTTTTACAAAATGTATTTATGTCAGCAAACATGAAATTAAAATATATGCAAATTAGTAAGAGCTAGCCTCCCCCCCCCCCCACACACACCTTCTTTCTCCAGGGCCTCATTTATCCCAGGCACTAGCCTTAGAATTCAATATAGAGCCAAGGACTACCTTAAAACTCTGATCTTCCTGCCTCCACCTCCCTGGTGCTCGAGTTCTAGAAGTGCACTACCAGGTCCAGTTTGCATGGGCCTGGGAGTCAAGCCCAGGGCCTCCTGCATGCTAGGCCTCTCTACCAATGAGCTACACCCTAGGCTCCTGTCTTTTAAAATACACAATATATCCCATCATTGCAGAAAGAAATGAAGTAATGTGAGGAGATGTTTGAGATGTAACTGTGTGGTAAAGCATGTGTTCAATCCTTAGGGAAGAGAGGTGGGGGAGAAGGAGGAATAGAAGGAAGAGGAGAAAACCAGGAAAGAATAAGCCAGGCATGTTGACCCATATCAATAATCCCAGCAGAAATGTCAGGAGTTCAAGGCCAGCCTGGAATATATGAGACACTGTATCAAAATATACCCCCAAAAGAATGATTTGTATATCATTGTTGTACATCATGTAGTTAGCTTTATTAAATACATCATTAAGTTTTGTAATTTTAAGAATAAAACCTCAGGCCTGGAGACATGCCTTGGCAGCTAAGCACACATCCTGCTCTTGCAGAGGGTCTGAGCTCGGTTTCTAGTACCCACACTAGGTGGCTCACAATCACCCTCAGCTCCTGTTCCAAGGGATCTGACAACCTTACAGGGTACTTACCCTTACCACTCACCACCCTCACATGCAGATATCCACACCACCCTCACATGTGGATATGCACACTACACTCACATGCAGATATGCATACAATACTCACATGCGGATATGCACACACACATATTTTTTATTTAAAAACAAATCTCATTAGGAAAAAGGATACAGCTCAAGGAAATCAAACATAAAAAACTAAACTATCCCAAATTAAACATATCTTCAAGTTTTTAATGTTAGCTTTTCAACTCTATAAAATTTTCAAAAACAGACAGGTGGCTAGGGCTGAACATGGAGAACTCAAAGTAAGGTACCAAAGTCAGGAGAATCCCAGTGTCCTGAATAATTTCAGGCATTTTAGTTGTTGGCAGATAAATTGTGACAAGTTCCAGATGTGTCTGTCATTCAGTGGGGAGGTTGGACAAATGAGTTGGTTTGAAATGGCCAGAACACAGTAGGAAAAACAAAACAAAACAGTACTTTGAATAAAGTTTAATTCTTCTTTTCAAAAAGCAATGTTAAAAGGGGACTAGAGGGCTGCTCTTCCAAAAGTCCCTGGTTCAATCCCCAGCAGCCTGCGTGGTGGGTCACAGCCATGTGTGACTTACATCCCAGGAGCCCTAACACTCTCTCTGACTTCCACCAGCGTGGCACAGGCCTGGTGCAGAAACATACATGGGCAGAACACTCATACACACTAATAAAATAGTGTTAAATTTTTGTTTTATTTTTGTTAATAAGGAAGCTATTTGTGTCATTTGTGTGGGTAGGCTTAAAGATGGAACCATTTCTGGTTTATATATAATATTTTATACTATATATAATATAATTTCATGTGCCAATAAAATAGAAATTCCATACGTGATACTATTTTTTAAAAAAAATAGTGCCTTAGGGGAAAACAGTATCTGGTTAAGCATAAAAGTGAGAACAGCCACTAGAAAACACAGATGTGGTGGTAGTGTGTCTGACAGATAGTTCCTAGCCATTAAAAATGTGATTTTTGGGCTGGAGAGATGGCTCAGCGTTTAAGAGCATTGCCTAGTGCTCTTCCAAAGGTCCTGAGTTCAATTCCCAGCAACCACATGGTGGCTCACAACCATCCACAATGTGATCTGGTGCCCTCTTCTGGAATGCAGGTGTACATGCAGATAGAGCACACATATGCATAAAATAAATAAAATAAATCTTTAAAAAAAAATGTGATTTTTTTCCCCCACAGTTTGTATCTGTCAAAGTGCTGCTGGTGGAGTGTGAATTAAAAGGCAGGACAAGAGCAAGGTGTGGTGGCACAGGGCTGTAATCCCAGCCCTCAGGATGCTGAGGATTGCAGATCAAGGGTTCCAGAGTATCCTCGGTTTTGTAGAGATCCTGTCTCTACAATTGAGACAAAGCAAATAAGAAAAGGCAAGTCGGGTCACGGGGTGAGATCTGAACACAAGGGAACAAAACACGTTACGAGAGGACAGCTGCCAGACTGAAATGTACAAACCCTCAGTGTCCCACAATAATTCTTTCTTCTTTTTTCATTTGCAGTTCCAATATACCATTGCCTTCCTCACCTGCCCTGTCTCCCTCTCCTCACCTCTTTATAAATTACCCACTAAGCACCAGGCAATATGTTAGGTTCCAAAGATTGACAGATGTGAATAATAGAATCCGCGGAGGAAGTATTTCCACAAGCCTTAATATTTCTGGAGTGCAGCGATAGATAAACCCAAGGTTCCTTTCCCAAATGAACAGGAAGAAGGGCTGGCTCCTCCTCCTCCTCTGATTTTAAAAATCTTTTTAAAAAAAGATATATTTACCTATGTATATAGGTGCTGTATTTGCATGTATTTCCATGGCAGAAGAAAACATCAGCCAGAAGAGGGCATCAGATCCCATCATAGATGGTTGTGAGCCACTATGTGGTTTCTGGGAATCCAACTCTGGAAGAGCAGCCACTGCTCTTAGCCGCTGAACTATCTCTCCAGCCCTAGTTTCATTTATTCTAAATGCGCAAATAGAGTAAATCTAGCCCCTCCTCCTCTGGTCTTACTTTTTGTATTTTCAAGGGAAAGTAATTGTCTTTGATGGGGACCGTGGATACATTTGGATAGATGTTGTCTCCAACACAGAAATGGACTAGATAGCAGTTGGCATTTGGCCTGGCATGGGTTCCAGGAAACGCAGTTCACTTGGGGCCTCCTCACTGCGATGGCGCCATGCAGTGGCCCCGGCTCCACCAAACTGTCCCATAGCCTGCGCCGACTCCTGAGTGCGCAGTCTCCAAGGCAGCTGAAATGACCTTGTGCTTGCTGGGTCCTGCTGATGGAGATCCAGCCAGCCTGCCTGTTCCCCTGATCTTTCCATGACCACAGAGGGACAGACCCTCCAGCTCTGGAAGGAAGCCCTCAGCAAGGCCCCTGAAAGTCTGCTGGTAGGTACAGAGGAAAAGGTACCCACCTGTGCTCTGAGCCATGCTGTGCCTTGGCATCCAGCATGCCTTTTTCTTTCTGTTCTTGGGTTTTTGTTTTTCATTTCATTTATTTATGTTTTTGTTCCTTTTTTTTTTTTTTGTCTTAGGAGACTGCTTTCAAACTAGCTGATTGAGCTCAGAAAAAAGAAAAGAAAGAAAGGCATGTGGAAGTCAGGAAGGGAGAAAGCAAATCTCATGACTATAGCCCTGACCTCAGCTGACTCAATAAGGTGTTCATTACTGAACAATTAGAGCCACCTACACAGGACAAAATGAATTTCCAGTCAACAGGTAGTAATAACCAAACCCCTGCCACAGCCAAGAAACATTACAGTGGATTATCCATGAAGAGAGGATTAGAAAAAGAGAGACCCAGAATACAGCAAAGGAGACCCCAGCGGGCCAGCTGGCTAATGTTTGGGATAATAACTCCAAACGTATTAAAATAAATTGTAAGAAAGAAAAGGCTGAAGGCAAGAAAAGTGAGCTTCACACGATACTGTATATTGTGGATAAAATCATGCACATTTGCAATAATCACTTCGCCGGAGGCATGCAGAAAAGGTGCCACCAGCAGAGACTGGTGGAATTTAAAGCCACAAGCACACCGCGTGCTAGTCAGTAGGAGCTGGGGGTGGGGCGGTGGCTCATAATACAAGCCCGCCTCTAGGAAACGTCCCCTGATCCCATTTTTCTATGGCCTGAAAATAGTTCTACAAACAATAGGAAGGAGACGGGGATAGATCTTCTTCTACCATCTTAGGACCAGCTAGGAGAAGTCGGTTCTTTAATAGAGTCAGAGAAAAGCAGCATATTTGTCTCTTTCATCACGTGTGGGTTTCAAGCACAAGGCAGTAGTCACCCTTCCCCCTCAGCCTTGTCCACCAGGGAAGGGCTAGCGCTCAGAAGCTGCCAAGAGGCCAGAGGGAGCCCTGTTTCTCTTCTTCCATGTCCAGTCCAATGTCTGCAATTTTCTTGTAAAGGTTGCTGGTTCTAAGATGCCCCTCCAAAGACTCACCCATTGAAGGTTGGTTCTCAGCTTGGCTCTAGCTGGGAGGCGGTAGAAACCTTCCGGTCTCTGGGGCCCTCAAAGGTGATCATGGGACCGATTCCCTGCCATTTGCTTGCTGTCTGTGGGGTGAACCAGCTTCCCCTGACAAATGTGCTGCTGTGGTCACAGGCCAACCCAGTCAGGATCAGAAACCTCCAAAAGTGAGCAAAGCGAAGCTTTTCTCTTCATAAACTGTCTTGCGAAGGTAAATGTTACAGTAATGAAATGCTGACTAGTGCCTTTCCGTGCTTAGCATTGGCCAATGATACAGCAGTAGCCTGTGCTGGCAGACGTCACCCGGCCGAGGTCGCCTGTGGTCATAGCCTCCTTAGATGCTTTCTTTATTGAGCCTGAACTGTCACCTCTAACTGTGCTCGCTGATGGTGTCTGACCTGACTTAAGAGTGTGCAATCAGCCTTTGCTTGCCATTTAACGCCCTCCATCTGTTGCTCAGGAAGACATGAGCACGAGACAAAACTCTACGTACATGTGTGTGACCTCTGAGCTTTGGGCTTACTGGCAACACAGGCGTGCACCACTTATGAAAACAATGGTCTGACAAAAGAGCAAAGGATTTTTTTCTGTGTAAAGGTATATGGTATGTGTGAGTGTATGCTTGCATGTTTGTGGGCCCATGGTGTGTGTAGGTTTGTAAACACATATGTACACACCTGTATGGAGGCCTGAAGCTGACACTGGGTGTCTTTTGGGTTGCGCTTCACTCTATTTCTTGAGGCAGGGTCTCTCACTGAACCCAGCGCTGGACAATTCCAGGTAGTCTAGTTGGGCAGAGGATTCCCTGTCTCTGTTTCCCAAGCACTGGGCTGCCTTTTGTGTGGATTTGGGGTGTCCAAACCTCAGTCTTCACACTTGCATGGCCAGTACTTGATCTACTGAGCCATTGTTCCTGGTTCTTTTGGAGAGGGCTTAAAGAAATCTTTGTTGGAATCTGAAGGTGAATTAACCTTGGAGACAAGAATAAGAAGCCAGAGATCAAGGGTGTGTGTTGGAAGGATATACCAGAGAAAGAAAATGTGTGTTCAGGAGCCTTAAGGCAAAAACCAAAAACGGGAGTCCATTACTCAGGGACCATGAAGCATTTGTCTTGCTTAATCACAAGTGCATGCTGGGATATTTCAGGCTGGAAGGGAGAAGGTGGAATGGGGATTAAAAGCAGGAAGCAGCAAGAGAGTGAGCTGGGAGCAGATTGTCCCTCTTATGCTCACAAAAGAATCTGGGTCTTCTGTGTGTGGGTTTCTGGATCCCAAGCCTGATGATTCTGTCGTGTTTACACTTGTCTTCCAGCTGCCTACAGCTCACCACAGGTTCCTTTCTTCTGGACAGCTAGCCGTTAGTCTCATTGGTGGTCTTTTTTACTAATGTTGACAGAAGGGCCTTGAGTAATTTATCCCCTCTTACAAATTTCTTAAGGAACTCAGTCAATATTAATTTATTTCCACATACCTCAGTGTTGCTTTGTACAACCAAAGTTCCAGTGCTCTATAGTGGAATTTATTTAGTTAATTTCCTGAGACAATATCTTATGTATATAGCCCTTGTTGATTTTGAACTCTGAACCCTCCTACCTCAGCCTTCCAGGAGCTTGGATTGTAGGTGTGTTGTCCCACACCCAACTTCCAGGAGACTTTAGAATAGAAAATATGAGACTCTGGATTAATTTAAATCAGTTAAAAATTGAATGGCTTCTCCAACTTTATCAATATATGCATACCTTTTTTTTAAACCATAAAAGTGAAACTATAAGAGGCACCTATGTTTTTGTAAGATTACAAAAGGATGGCCTGTAGGTTTAACTCAGTAACAGAATGCTTCTGAATAGAATTTTTCATACTTGTTTAACAGGATTATATGTGGGGGCTGAGAGACGGTTCAGTCAGTAAAGTGCCCATTGCATAAGCGTGAGGACCTGAGTTCAATTCCCAGTGCCCACATAAAAAGCCAGAGGTAGCTGTGCACACTTGTAATCCCAGCACTGGTGAGGCGGAGACGTGAGGATCTCTGAGCTCACTAGCCAGTCTGTCTAACCTATAGGCAAACCCAGCTCCCAGTGAGAGGTTCTTCCTCAAGAAACAAGGCTCCTAAAGAAGAAGCCTAGAGGTTGAGCTTTGTCCTCCACACACATGTACATAGGCATGTATGTGTAATACACACACACATGTGCACCAACATTTATGTGTAACACATACACATGTACACCAGCATTTATGTGTAACACACACACACACACACACACAAAGGGAAGAAAAATTATTTACATGTGGAATCACATTTGCTAAAGAATGAAACAATGAAATCTAGTGAGGTAGGAAGGCAAAATTTCCATTTATATTACTGTTCTCCAAACACAGAGCAGCGATAGAAGGCTGGGCAGAAGGATGCAGTGCGTGGCCTATCAGACACCTCAGGTTCAAATCCCCTACTACTGGGTGGTCTCAGACCCCGGCTAGACCCCAGCTTTGACTGTCTCATCTGCAAGGAGGGCATCATGGCACCACTTCTAGAGAATAAAGTATTTGTCTCAAGTCTGTGTTGGATCCTAACCAAGTAACAAGCATGTGCTAAAAGGGGTCTGTGGATGTGATAAGGCCCAGATCGCTGACAGTCTACCAGATGGTTGTTACTGCAGCAGATAAAGCAAGAGAGACCAAGTACCTGAGGCTGCTATTACACAGTTTGCAAGATCCAGAGACTTCAGCCCTAGCTTTTAAGCCGGACTCTGTCACTTGCGGACTATGTGACTTTAGGACAGTTACTTATTTTGAGACTCAGTGAATCTTCTCTGAAATGGAGATAAAACAGTGAATGAGATAAAGTATTTATGTGTCTAGCCTATCGTAGGTACTCATCAAATAGAAATTGCCGATTTGTGCTGTCATGTTTACTGTACTAATACTCTGGTGATGTTTAGGCACACTTGGAGTAAATATTAATACACAAGTCACTGCCACAGAGTCAATAGTAACTAATATCTATGAAGTTTTCTATCTGCCAGGCATCCTTTCAAGTACTTTGCAAATGCACTCAATTACCTTAACCACTCCGTGAGATAACGCACTGTTACCATCACCCCCTCTCATTTTATAGATGAGGATATCTGGTAGAGAGATAGGACTTGCCCCATGGACAGGGCATTAGGGTCTGGGTCAAACCTCAGCTTCCAGGTCCATGGCCTTGAGGATCGACTTGGTGAAGGATGGACCAAGCCAGAATGTCAGAGAAATACACCATGCAGAGAAGGTGGAAGATGCTCGTCCCTGGTCTGCGTCTCAGGAGATGCAGCTGTCCACCTCTGAGGCTTCACCCTGTCCCTTCTGTAACAGGAGCACTCGCGTGTCCTCACAGAACCCAGTCGTAAGTGCAGACACAGTGGTCTCCAGTTTCCCAGTGAATGCTGCGGTCATGGGGAGCTGATCCCAAAGCAAGGCTTCAGATTCAAGTAAATCAGTACTCAGCCCCAAAACATGTCAAAAAAGCAAATATCAGGACCAGATGGATAGCACAGTGGGTAAAGATGCTCACTATGCAAGCGTGGATCCCAGAATGCACTCATAAAATTGGGCGGTACATCTGGATCCCAGCACCCCATGGGAAGCCAGGTAGTGGAGACAAGAGACTCCCCAGAGGCAAAAAGTACCCCTCTAAGAACAAAGTAGAGAGGTGAGGGTGAACACCTAAAGTCTGTTCTCTATCTCCACATACATGCTGTGGCATGTGTGCACACACACAAACACACACACACACACACACACACACACACGTATTTAAACAAGAAAGGCATCCCTAAGGGTCTGAACTCTCACAGGTGAGAGCCCTTGCTATTAGTAACCTTTAATTAGTAACTGTGTTCTTAGAATTGAGTGGTTTAGGAGAAAATCATTGGCTGCCTCACAGCTTACAGGGTCCTCAATGTAAACCAGAGGCGTTGAAAATAACTCCAAGGATCTACACATTCTTTTTAAAAATAGGGTTCTTCCTTTCCAGTTTAGTCATCAAATACCAATATTTAAGGCGCTACAAAGAACCCATGACTCTGAGCAGATAAATTTCTTGAAACTTACATTTTTATTTTCTGTTTTATTATTCCATTTCACCTCCTCCTCACATGAAGGATGATTGGGTAACACTGAGAGATGAGAAATATTTATTTGCTTCCTCCTCTGATTTCTTATTAATAGTATGCATTTTGGGCTACCCAAATGGACAAACCCCAACCAAAGACATCCTCGGGCGTCCCCAAAGCTCTGCTGTCCCTGTGAAACTGAAGGAAAACTGTGACATTGCAACACATTGTTTGTTATTCGCTAGAAGAAGCTACTTGGGGAGCAAGAGAGAATATGATCCTAGCACTGTAAATAATATAGACATCAAGAAACGTCAGAGAGCAGCTGCCTATCGCCAGGAGAACTGGGGCAACATCACTTTCTTTTGGCCATTTTTCTGTATGTTCTTCTCTTTTTTACAAAGGAGAAATTCTAGTTGGTTCCTCAGTAAAATGGTATATGATTTTCATGCATCAGAAATTGACCATAGATTTGATACATGTAAATATATGTGATAATAAAAATAGTTAATAGTAGTGTAAGAATGGAGATAGAAATCCACCATAGTTTAAAAAAAATTTTTTTTAGTTCATTCTTTGAGAATTTTAAACATGCAAATAAAGCCTGATCAAATTCATCCCCTACCTCCCCACTTCCCCTACAATCCTCCCAGATCCTTCATGTTTTCTTTCAATTACATGGCCCATATATATTGTATATATTATATATTATTACATACAGTAATAAGACCCCCTGAGGCCAAAACTCATTTTAAAGCAAACTGATGATTTGTAGAATATCCTATACTTTCCCAGAAGATGGCACTGTTGTATAAAAACAGTTCCTCAACTGGGCCAGAGGACCAAGGAAAGATACATGCTGTTCTAGAACTCTCCAGGCCCAATGGACAAACCACAGGAGCGAGGCAGACAATCACAAGGCCGGGCATTTCCGTCAGTGTTGCAGTGTGTACAGGACATGGTGGTCAGGGAAACCCCTTTTGTTTATTTAAGGAAGTATGCAGTCCTTCCCAGGATGGGCGTTTTTATCTTCATAGGTCAAGCATTTTCTCTCTAACTGCCCCTCCCATACGTTTCATGGCCTTTAGGTCAAATAGAGCCTGAGATGCGGAAGGAAGGACTAACACCACTGAAAATTATGTTTCGTGTTTCCTCGGGTATATTCAAATGTGAAGAGCGGAATTGTGTGATCGACCTAAAGGTCTTCTTGGATTTCCACTCCTTATCTCTAAATGCTTGACTCTCCAAGGCCCCAGGGCCCTTGTCTGGGAGAAATGGAATCAGCAGTAAGTTCTGATCATGTGACTCTTGGAACGAGCAGTTTTCATAGAGTCAGTCCACTGACATGCGCCACAAGGGACAGGGCCATAAGTGGCAGTTATCAAAATGAAAATCCCTATCACTACATGTTGGAAGTGATTAGTGATTGAGAAACACACTTACACACATACAGACACACACACACAGACACACTCTAACACAGACACACACACAGACAGACACACACACATACACAAACACACACACACAGACACACTCACACAGACACACTCACACAGACACACACACAGACAGACACACACACACAAACAAACACACACACACAGACCCACACACACA
>CAJQZJ010033695.1:1966496-1978996 GCA_907164525.1 Lophiomys imhausi | reverse complement strand
TATCAGTTTAAGTTTACATTTCAAATGTAATATTGTGATTTAGGTTAAATGTGCTAAGTGGAGTATTATTCTAAAAGGTTGATTCAAAAGTCCAAAACACATTAGGCCTTTATCATTAGTTGTAACAAAAACCCCCAAGCCCTGTATATTTTCCTACCTAAAAGTATGTCTGCAGGAGCTAAAGTTAGCTGTATGGAAGAGTTGGAAGAGTGATTTATAGTTAGTCCATGACTAAATACACTATGAAAAAGCAACACACACACACACAACATACGGAAACATGTACATGTTTCTGTAGCTGTAAAAGGCTGGTATATAACATCATAGCCAACACAATTACACCTTTTCACTTTAGGGAATGCTAGAATGGAGCCTCTAAGATTTTGTTGTTGCTGTTGTTTATTGTTTGGGGGTTTTATTTGTTCGCTTTGAGACAGGATCTCAATGTGTGTCCCTGGCTGGCTTTGATCTGCTTGCCTCTGCCTGCCTAGTGTTGGAATTAAAGACATGCATTACCATGCCCAGCTAGTTTAGGTTTGTTGTTGTTGTTCATTTGTTCTTTTTTTGTTTTAAATCTGCTCTTTAATAAATCTCACTCATGTTCACAGGTGACTACATTGGGCAGGTTCTTTTTTTATTATATACATCCTTGTTTATGAGCACATCCATACAAACATAGGCAACAGGTCCTCATCAAGTTCCTGGTAGGGGTGGGCAAAGAATCCCATTCTGGGAAGAAGACTCACTCAGACAGTAAAGGGAAGTGACAGAGAGAAAATAACAGTTACAGATCCGGTGGCTGCCACTGTCTACAGAGTGAAGCGAAGATCCCGAGAATCCTGACCACAGTGGACAGACTGACTCCCAGAACAGTGAGGGAAAAACAAAACAAAAACAGAATAAAATCTACAAACTTTGTTAAACAGTTCCCATTAAAGGAATGGGAGGGGCACTCCTGAAGGCCCGACCCCGCTGATTGGTCCTGCCTGGTATTCCTTAGCTAGTTTCTTTCTCCTCGCCTGCCATTTCTTAACAGTTGCCATCTTCTGGGTTGATGGCAACCTCTGGAGCAAGGAACAGCCCTCTCCCTTCTCAAAAGGTCCAGTTCATTTCCCACATCAGCCCATTTCCCTGTCTCCACCCCATGCTTTAGGAAGTTCCCATCTATCTGAAATACCAGCTAAGTGCCACTTTATCTGTAGAAAACTGAAGTGGCTCAGTTTTGCCTAGAAATGCATTTCTAGTTAAAGTCACCCTAGTGATTGTTCCGCCCAGTTTTATCTCAGCTTGACCCAAGCTGGAGTCCTCAGAGAGGAGGGAGCCTTAGTTGAGAAATTGACTCCATAAGATCAGGCTGTGATGTAAGCAAGCCTACAGGGCATTTTCTTATCACTGCTTGAAGACAGAGGGCCCAGTCCACTGGGGGTGGCATGACCCCTGGGCTGGTGGTCCTGGGTTCTATGAAAAAAAAAAAAAGCAGGCAGACCAAGCTGTGGGTGGGGGGCAAGCCAGGAAGCAGCACCCCTCCATGGCCTCTGCATCAGCTCTTGCCTCCTGGTTCCTGTTGTCAACTGGTCCATGACAGACTATGATGTGGAAGCACAAGATAAACCCTTTCTTTCCTCCCCAAGTTGTTGTGATATTTCATCACAGCAATACTAACCCTAACTAAGACGTGGCCTTTCAGGGAGTAAGAAGATCCATACATTTCTCCAAATTTAGTTTGTGTGCATGCTGTTGGCTCTTTTTACCTTAAATATGAAAGACACCACATTAATCAGCATCACCAGGTCCTTTTTACTTTCATGTCTGGGAAACAACCAAATTCAAGGAAGACAGGGTGATGGGCGTGGGATGTTCAAAAGAGAATTGCTTTCCTCAGACTTCCCCCATCTCCAGAGTAATAAACACGGAAGTCCATTACAAACCAACAAACACCCACCTTTGAGCCTGGCTTCCTAAGCATGCTCTTTGTTATGGTGCATCTTCCATCTCAGAAGTGAACTGCGTATTTTGTGAATTTGATGCTAAGTAAAACCATGAAAGAAAAAGCTGTATTGTCTGTGGTACTTGATAAGCATTTGGAGACTCTAGTTAAGGTTAGGTGCATATGAAAGGTGCTAGGGAAATTGAGACTGAGCACTCTGAAGGAATGCCTGGAGACTAGGCTACATATCCTCCCTCCCTCCCTCCCTTCCATTATTTCTCCTTTCTTCCTCCCTCTCTTCCTTCCATTATTTCTCTTTTCTTCCTCCCTCCCTCCACTCACTCATTTTTGAGACAATTTCACTGAGAAGCCCAGGCTGGCCTCAAAGTCCAGCTGCTTCTTCCTCAGCTTCCAGAAAATGAGGTTCCAAGTATATGCCACTATCCCAGTTATTCTGATGATGCTCTTGTTACAGGGTTTGGCCACGCTTTGTTTGGTGTGAACCTATAACAACTTATTTATGTTAATATTTAATAAATTTTGTTATACTTTAATTTTTCACAATTAAATCCTTTTAGTACCAAAGAGCTCAGAAGCTGGGCACATATTTAATGTTTAAATTAATTTTTAATTAATTAATTAAATTAATTTAATTTAAATTAAATTAAAAAGTCCGTCTCTTCCTGCTGTGCTCTTCCTGTAGTGCTGTTAGGGTCCGAAACTCACTGAAGAATCACCCCAGACTCAAATAGTATGTAATCGACAATGAGTGTTTATTAATCCAGCATGAAGCAGTCACCACTTAGGTAAAAATGGTGACCTAGGACCAAGGCACATAGGCCTTTTAAAGGCACTTAGGGGAATTCCTGGAAAGATTAGGTAATGTTTAATATATTTGGAGCATTCAAACTAACAACGCAGGAGCAAGCAAAAGCACAGGGCCTCTTTAGCCAGCATTCCTGAGTTTATCATATGACGGGGATTCATCCAGCAGCCTGCAGCCTTGAGCTTCAAACCAGCAAAGCAGCCTTATCTTTTCTCCCGCCAGATGGCCAGCCTGCCTTTCCTTGACTGTCTATTGTCTGTGACTTTTCCAGTAGACGCTAAAACGCAGAAGCCTGCCATGGAGTCAGCCTAACAAATCCCTGAAGTTAAGCCCTTTGGGGGGAACCCAGAGTCCTTCAGGGAATCTTTAATTAGGGGGTTCCCAACCCTGGGTCCTTTCAGTGCTTGCCTGGCGCTCAGGAGGCTGAGGTGGGATAGTAAGCTTGAATCCACCCTAGGTAACGTAGAAAAAAGTCTGCTTCTCACGAAGTCGATTACCTTGTAGGTAGCACAGATTTCCAATACTGTCTTCTAGTATTAGCATCATAGTTTTGCTGACACAGAACCCACAAGCGTCAAATCTATGTGAAAAGAACCTGCGTGTCATGGGAAGTCATTAAAGACAGTGGTTCAATGAACAGCTTTACTCTGTAGAGCACGCCTTTTCATTTTCATGAAAAACTTTCTCTAAAGCAGATGTGTTTTGTAGGAGTACATTTTAAGCTTTGAAGATCTCCTAAGGCTTTAGTCACATAGACTTTGTTGGTTTGGGAGAGATTATTGGCAGTCCTCCAGTACATTCTCATGTATCCTGATTTTGGAATTGTTACATTATTAGGATTTACAAAAGTAGATTTAACGTAGGGAAATATAAGCATTCCTTTCGTTTCACACTGCAACTTATGTGACTTACCAGTAGCTGGTTTTAACAGTCCAGTATTTAGATCTTTAGATTTTTTTAGGCTTTATTTATTTTATGCTGTATGAGAGTTTTACCTGAATATACTTAAGTAATATATGCACCACTTGTGTACCTTGTGCCCATGGAGATCAGAAAGGGGTACCAGATCTCCTGGAACTGGAGTTACAGATGGTAGAACGCTACCTCGTGGGTGACTGTAACTGAACTCAGGTCCCTTGCAAGAGCAACAAGTGCCAGATTTCTAGACCCCTAAACAGACTTTTTTTTTTTTTTGAGGAAATTCTCTTTCATAACAAAACTGTAGCCTGCAACAGAGTTCCCCGTCTCTACTTATCCCACATGAGGACAGCATCCTGTATCATCAGTGGTCTGAGTAGAAATGGCCCCCCAGAGGCTCATATATTGGAAAGCTTGATCCTTAAGGAGTAGCGCGACTTGACAAGGACTAGGAGGTGTGGCCTTGTTGGAGGAAGTGTGTCACTGGGGGTGGACTTCGAGGTTTTGAAAGCTCAAGCCAGGCCCAATGTCTCTCTCTTCTTGCTGCCTGTGGATCTGAATGTAGAACTCAAGATTACCTCTCCAGCACCGGCACCATGTGAACCTGCATGCTGCCTTGCTCAATCTACACGTGGTGATAATGGACTAAACCTCTGAAACTGTAAGCCTCAATTAAGTACTTTCTTTAATAAGAGTTGCCACGGTGGCTTTTTTATAGCAATAGAACACTGACTAAGGGAGGAGTCATCCACCTAAGTCAGAGTAGGAATTCAGGGTACGACTGTGGAAGCAGGAGCTGATGTGGAAGCCATGGAAGAGTTACTCTTACTGGATCTCTTCTTACATCCTACTTTCTTATAGCAACCAGGACCGCCAGCCCAGGAGTGGTACCACCCTCTACGGGCTGTGTCCCATGTCGATGCTAATTAAGAAAATGCACTACAGCTTTGTTTACAGGCCTTTCTTAAGGAGACACTTTCTTATATCACTGTAGCTCGTGTCAAGTTGTCATAAAACGAGGTAGCACAGCATAGATTCCTAGTTATTGAGTATAGAGACACTGATGGATTAGGCGCAGAGCAACCAGCCCCGGAACTGAACCCTTGGCACAATCAGTCCTCAGCACTAGAACCTGGAGTCAGGTGATGCTCACCTTCAGGACCTTGACCCATAAGCTTCAGACTCTTTTGGACTAGGCGCCCCCCCCCCCCGACACTTGATACGCAAAAGCCTACAACCACTGCCCCTGAAAATGCTGTGTTTTCATTTATTGAACAATTCCATCTGGAGAGAACAGAGAAACTTCAATGAGATGACTGGCAGCAACAGTTAGTATGAGCCAACTGTTTGGATAATTCTGAGTTTATCCTGTGTTGAGTCATTCTTCTCTTATAAAAACTCTGATACTATTCTTAGTCCCACTTGATAATGAAGACACCAAGGCTGGAGAGATGGCTCAGCAGTTAAGAGCACTTGCTCCTCTCCAGAGGGTCAAGCATCCACATGATACCTCACAACCATCTGTAACTCCAGTTCCAAGGTGTCTGGAACCCTTTTCTGCCTTTATGGGTACCAAACATTCATGTGGTCCATAGTTGTACATGCAAACAAAACTTTCATATGCATAAGATAAAAATGTTAAATATGAGGAAATGTATACTTAAGTAGTTCTCTGAGTTTTTTCAGCTGGTTCACACCCGCCTCCGCCAACCCCTGGAGGCATCAGACTTCTGCTTTATCAACTGCTTTGTCTCTGAGGAGTTGGGAGTCTGCACCATGCTGTTGACTCATTCTGGAATGCATGATGCCTCTCAGTGCTTCTGAGGCAGGCTCCACGAACCCTAGGAGATGACAATGGCTCAGAAATAAATGAGGGACATGACTCCAGGGCTTCGCTGTGAATCAGGGAGTTTTGATGGTACCAGGACTGAGATTTCGTAGGTGCTAGTCAACAGAGCAACTCTCACGTCAAGCCACCTTGCTCATCCCCATTATACTGAGAGGTGTGGTAGAATGGTCAGAAGGGAGCAGCCGCCTCAGCTACACCATGGGCCTGCTTGAGCCTACTTTCAGTGTGCTCTCCCAGACACTTCTCAAGTTACATTACTGCACTTTAGATTTTTCAACCCAAATATGTAAGAAAACGTTTTCTAAACCAGAATACAAATCTGCTGTCTGAATTCCCACAGACTCTGAACCAAACTCTTGGACTCCCAATTCTCTTTCCCCAAGCCTTCTCATTCTGTGTTCTTTGTAGGACTACAGGTCATTTCTTCCCTCTTCTTACTGGGATTTCAAACTTCCATCTTATATTCTGCAGGTACTTGTAGGTTAGTGAATGCTAATTAAACTGAAAAGATCTCAAATTCAGTCCAATAAACATCATTCCCGGCCACCTGTCTGAACCAGAAAGAGCTAACATTGTGCTTTACAATATATATCAGCTCAATAAATCTGTGTCTGACAAGGAAACACCTGGACCTCGTTCACTTATCATGGGGCTCAGCATCAGATGGCACAGGCAGACAAAGTAAAGAAAGACCAGAGAATGGGGATTTCTACAGAGAAGCAAACCCTGCTTGCTCGTGGAAGACGTCTGACCTATAAAACACAGAAGGCCAGCAGGACTCAAAGGTGCTGTGGAGTTTATGCCTTTGATGCCAGACACACAGAGGCAGGCTGAATTCAGTCCTCCCTTCAGCCTGCAGAACAGAAAGATACCCGTAAGTAGGCAGGGTGGCCACATTTGCAATTAACTAGGTGAGATTTGGGGGGAACTTAAATAAATAAGCAGAGTAGGCTATCAGGCATGTAATTTACAGCTCTCTGGTTGGGGTCTAAAAACAGAATAGGGAAGAGTGAACACATAACAGGAAACTGGTGGCAGAAACTCACTTGTGAAGCACAACACAGATAATTTGTGAACAAGATGATAGCCATTCAGAGACTAGAGACATGTTAGAAGTGGACTTGTAAAATAATGCAAGGTGGGGTGCAGAAGAGAGTCTAGGTAACACCAGGATCTTTGTTTGACTTTTTGGGAAGAGAATGACAGACTTCATCCAGACTACATGAGTGAACAGTAGGTTTGGGGAGGTCAGATTTGACTTTTGTGTGGATGAACTCTCTGTGAAGCCCTGGAAAGAGAGAAAGTGTTTAGACACGGTGTGTGAGGATGATGCAGGACATGCTGGTGCCGCCATGCAAAGGGGATAAGGAAGTGAGCCTTTATACACCATTTTCTAATCTCTGTCTTCATTATAGTAAAGCAAGTGTAACGGAATTTATCATCATAACCATTTCAAAGCATACAGAGTAGAAAGGTTGACTACATACCCGTTGTTGCAGAAATAACCTCCAAAATATTTTTGTCTTGCAGAAGTGAAACACTACGCTGTTAAATCACAACTCCATTCCTTTTCCTGCTGCTGTAGCAAAACACTCAGGCAGAAGGGGAAAGGGTTTATTTGCCTCGAAGTTCACCGTGTTTGGAGTCAAAGTGTTGGGCGCCTGAGCAGCTCACACCACATCCACCGTCAGGGGACAGAGGGGCAAATGCCTGATGCTACCCTACCTAACTCAGCGCTCTTCCTCCAACGGTGTGGTCCAGGCTCCCAGGTGGAGATGGCCGTTTACAGGGGCTGCGTCTCCCCTCACCTCAGCTAACGCCCTCAAGTTAATCACCCAAGGCACGCCCCAGATGCATGAGACCCCCTGATGTTTCTAGAGTCCGTCAGATTGACAACTTGATACCCACACATCGCTCTAAAAGCTTCCTACTGATTCTTGGTGACTTTCACATTATACACCCAAGTCCCACGCATCTCCCCTTCCCTTTGTACCTGCCCTCTGCCCTTGCAACCACCCCCACAACAGAGACAAAAGTGTTGTGGAAGCTGCAGTGTGTCTTACAGTGTACTCTTTTGTCCACACACCTTTACTCACAGATGTTCATTGCAATCACACCTTGGTCTAGTACAAGGTCTCCGGCTTCTGCTACATTATCTATACTGGATCCCCATTGGGACTTTTCTCAGATATTCTCAAACACATCACTTTTAAGCCACAACTTCCCAGCCATTGTCCTCAGGCTCATAAATGTATTAAAAAATGTAGTCAGTCCAGTTTTAAGGGTTCCCATAAGTTTTTTTTTTTTAAAGCAATCACAATACTTCCAAAGTTCAGAGTCTTTTAGCTACGAGCTCCTATAAATCTATAAGCAAACAGTGGTACAGAGTAAACATTCTTATTCCAAATGGAAGAATCGGGGTAGAACACGAAGTAATCATAGCAAAGCAAAACCAAAATCCAGCAGGGCAAAGGAAACCCTAGAGCTTTACGTCTGCCATCTGGGATTTGTAGTGTAATCACTGTTGCTCAGCCCTAATTCCTCACTACACATAGGCTCTCTCTTGGGCAGCTCCACTCAAGACCTGAAGCCTTTGTTGGCAGATGTGCTGTGGTCCTGTTGTCTTCAGTACCCTTGTATCTCCAAAGCACCTTAGGGTTCATCTTCACAGTTTCACCCAGCTGCCTTTCCGGGTCTGTTCATGGAGGCTCCAACTTTGCCACCCACTGCCTGGCTGCAGCTGTTCTCTATGGCACCTCAATCTTTTGTCTTTCATACCTCAAAACTAGTGTGAATGGATGGTGCTACCATGTTCTACTCGCTTTCTGGAGGAAAACCACTGGGCAGGGTTTTCCTCTTAGAACAGTTTCCCCATTCTCCCAGTGCTGTGAAGTAGATCTCTCTACAATGGTGTTACTCTTTTTTTTTTTTTTAAATCAATTATAGTTGCTGCTTCAACACCGGTCCAAATTCCACTATGCCTTGAACTTTCTTCTGTCAGGCAAAATTAGTCTGTTATTTTTAAATTCAATTTCATTCAAGTTCTCAAGGGGTAGGCAGAATGAAACTCTTTTCTCGTCCAAAATACCACATGAATGTCCCATACCCCAGTTCCTCATAGAGTCTTTGTTCTCCTCTGAAATTTTATAAACCAGGCTACTACCACTGTCTGTATTTCTTAGCATTCTTTTCTTCTAAGCTTCCACCATAATGATATCGAGCTTCCAGTGCTCAAGGTTTTTTTTCCAACCCAAAGTCTTCCATATAGAAAGGTTTATCCCAGCAACAACTCCACTCTCAATACCAAGTTGAGTCTTAGTTTTGTTTTTGGTTTTTTCCCCTCTTGTTTTGATAAAATACCTTAACAAAAGCAGCTTAAGGGAGAAAGGGTTTGTTTCTGTTTGTTTGTTTTTTACCAGACAGTTCAAATCTCTCATGGTAAGGAAAGAAGGAAGTTGAAGCAACTGATCACGTTGCATCCTCAGTCAGACAGAGACCGGAAGCACATGTTAGGGGTCAGTACACTTTCTCTACTTACATCCAGTCTCGCTGGCAGGGAATGTTACCATTTAACAGTGGATGGGAGTTCTTACCTCAGTTGATGAGATCATGATAATGCCCCTGAGGCAGTTTTCCCAGGTGGTTCTAAATTCTGTCAACTTGGCAGTTAATACCAATATCACAGCTATTGTACATGTCCTCCCTCCCCCTCCTCCTCTAGCCTCCACAACTGCTAGTCTATGTTTGTTTCTATGGATGTAGCAACTCTAAATAGCTGTTGTATGACTTCTCCAGCCAAATTACAGGCTGGTATAAAAGATGCCTTCTGTTTGTGTGTTACCTGTTGTCAGTCCTCTCTTATGTAGGAAAGTTCCTTCCAGACAAACAGTTCAGTCTCCCTCCAATGTCTTATCGCCATAGTTGTGATCTTCCACAGAGTTCTTCACAGACCCTTTAAAATCCTGTTTTATACATTCACTTTGAGAAACTGCAATATAGCCTCTTGTCCACGAGCTCTTGTCATGACACTCCGTATTCAGCAGTAGATCACATACCTCAAGGAAGCATGCCACCCTGAAGCACACAGAAGAAAATGAGCACATTAAGATTTCTTCCATGCATGGTCTAGGAAGACACTCAGCCATGTCGCATGTCTTATCACACATAGCAAAGGTTCATGCAACTTCTGTCGCAGCAGGGAGGCACACCACCCCATGCATCGGGGTTCTCCACATGGGCATTCCACTGCCAGGTGGCTTGGCCTCAGTTGTATGTCTTACTCACAGCGGGGGCAATGCAAACTGCTCTGCCAACATTCATCTTTGGTTTGGTCCCTTTTCAGATGCCAGTTTGTGGTATGATTCCTCATAAAGAGACAGAAATGCCTGTTTCTCACAGATAGACCAAAGAAGTAATTCCATCCAAGTCTAGCCTGGTGAACCAACTGGGATTATTTACAGTAGCATAGGCAGGGTGCTGCTAACAGAAGCAGGAGGGATTAACAGACGCATGAGTGTCAGTTCTAAAGGCTCTGCCATTGAAGAGTGCCCATCTCTTATAAACCTAGGATTCCTCAAGACCATGTGCATCTGAGTCAGGAAGGACTGGTGACCCTCCCCTTCCTTCCATGAGGGAAAGTTGGTGTTGTCGTCTGGTATCCCACAGGACTCTTTAATAATCTGTTGTCACTGTATACGGCTAGCATCATCAGACTGACCCTACTCTCTTCCCATTCCGACCAGGGAAATCGTCACCCTGCTGGAGATGTCGTTAGATTGTCTGTTTATTGTGTTACCGTGACTGCAGGAGAAGGTTTTCTGTTGGTACCATAGTCTCTACCACCCGATGGCCCATTCGTGTCATCTCAAAGGGAAAGCTCCACTGCAGCACTCAGATAATGAATGACATGATAAATTATATGTCTTCCCTGTGACTTTCCCCACATACTCACCAACATGTGTTATTGTGGGTTTTTTTAATGATTTTTAAAATGTTTATTTATTACTTCAAGTTACATCTCCATCACAGTCCCCTCTTTCCACCCCTCCCAGTCCCACCCTCCCACCCCCTCCACCTTCCTCCAGACTCATAATTCTTTTTTTTAAATAATTAGGCCTCAGTTATAAGGTATAACATACATTCCCAATGTCCAGTCCATACATATTTGGCAACTAATAATAATATTCTATTATCCATCTATCTCCATGAGTTTAAAGTTCTATACCTAACTCAGTTTCCATCCTAGCTTGCATTACCAACTTAAAACCATCTTCTTAAACCTAGAACATCCTTTTAATTCCTAAACAACTTAAAATTTAACTGTGAGACTGTAACTATCTAGTCTTCAACCACATCAGAGACCTGAGAAGGATAAATATATCTGATTATGTCGCGTCCCCCTCGACCAGCAAGGATGACGCAACTCGCAAAAGCTCTTCTCCAGCAGTTTATTCAGGTCCCTTGAAAACAGTCTTCCGAATGCCCGGGGCAGACCCAACCCACAGGCTAAATACTATATGAACAGCCAATCAAGTAAAGCCATGTGGTGCTATCTTAGAGGCCCACGTATGCGGAAGCAAGCCAGATCAGCGGTCTTTGCCAAATATGGACTTGTTTACCACTGAGAGCGCTCACCGTCGGCTGGTGGAAGGTGGAAACCGGCGCCATCTTTAAGGCGCGGCACATCGCAGCTCTCTACAGTTCCTCCTTTTTTTTTTTTTTTAAAAGTTGGTAGAAGTCCCTGGAAAGGCTACGTAATCCCCATATCTGGGGATCTCACGGTGGGCCTGAGCCTGTAGGAGGGCGGTGCTCAAACTCTTACCTGTCTCTGGGTCAGCCTCCCCACTCGGGACTGCCCTGTCTTAGGTGGCCGAGACTTACCCGTCAACTCCGTCACTGACTTGCCAGACCCTAATATCCGTGGAACGAATACCTCAGTGGGCAGGGACTATGCTCAGTGAAGATTTAAGGCTTCACGGCAGCGAGCCATGCCTGAGGGGACTGGCCTGCCTCAATGGCGACAAGGGCCTGTATAATCATGGCTGCATTACGCTTTTGTGTGGCTCTCATTTTGTAGATGTACCATAGGCAAACCAGACAGGCTAGTATCATCAGTATCACCAAAGAGCCTACACCCGCCCACTCCTTAAGATGATCCATAGCCGTCTGTATCCAGGAAGTCAAGCCAGTAGCCAGGCTCAGATCCACCCGAATGGAATTGATGTGGACGATTGTCGCTCTCAGCTCTCTCATCAAATTTTCAAACTCAGCCGACCAATCCTGTAAGAGGAACTTTGACAATTGTCTAGACAGATTAGCAGCCTTTGTAAAATTTTGATACTGCATGGAAGTAACACACAAACCTTGCATTTTCCACTCACACCCCAATTGTGCTAGTTGCCAAAGAGAATCAATCTGTTCTTGTATTAAATCTATGCGTTGATTAGCTATCATAAGGCCTCCTTTGAGATGAGAATTCATAGAGGTCTGAGTATCCAATGCCTGTGCCACAGTGGCTGAGATGTTATTCAGGGCATTGGCAGTCTGTATAGAACTAGACAAGGCAATAGCTGAGGCAGTAGCTCCCACATCAGCAATAGTGATGGCAGTAACAATAGCTGCAGTGATGCCAAAATCTCTTTTAAACCTGAATAGCATCATGGTATTAGGAGCCTCTACAGGAACTGGTACATATCGAGGCATTCTAGTCACCACAGCCACAGGAAAGGCTGTGGCATTCCAGCATAGGGCATAAAAACATGTGCCCGGAGTGCATACTAACTTTTCTTCACCTAAGGATGCACTCCCATTACTTACAATCCACAGAAAAGGAGGCCAGAGACATACTGGCGAAGCTGAAAAGGTCTTATTGTGGTAAGAATGAAACAAAGATTTCCAAATACCAGAGCCACTACCGCTAGAAAAATCCAATTTGGTAGCGGACCCTAGGGAAAAATTACCTCTTTGATAAATTCCTCCCC